>OU015490.1:259967820-260172820 GCA_907164885.2 Dolomedes plantarius
GTAATTATTTTCTGGCCTTTGAATATGCAAAATAGAAAACATACTGGAATATTTAAACTTCATCGTGCTCAAAACATAATGTGTTCATTTTTGTAATGAAAGTAGTCCAACAACTTTAATTCGTATGACAGTTGCCTATAAAGATGAAAAAGAAAGTTTTAAAGAAACCCAGTACATTTAAGTGCTCATATACATCTTGATAAAATCAAAACCAGTTGCTCTGAACTTCCCAGAAAAAAGCAAACTTTTTAATGGAACAAGTGAAGTGTTGAACAGTCTTAGAACTTTGCTGAACAGAAGGTTAAAGCATGCCTGAACACAGTTTGGGCATAGCAAAATTTTGCCAGACCATTTGCCTTAAGCTCAAGCAAATCAGTTGAGTGATTAATAAAGTATGACATATGTCATGAAAGACTATTTACTTTTAATCCCTAGTTAGAAAATAAAAACAAACCTTACCTTGTTAGGATTTGGAATGAATATTGTAGACAGATCAAATCCTGCTCTATTTAATCCTGGACGCTTACACAGCTCTTGAACAATCTGCATCAGCACTTTCTACACAAATTCAGAAAATGAGACAAAAATTAGCCCTACATACTGCTTGCTAATTAGTAAGCAAACTCATAAAATACTTATTACAATATGCCTCAAACTAGTTTGCCCTCCTCAATTATCTTTTAAAAAAATTTTTAGTATGATAAAATATTACAGCCCAAAATTCAAGAAATGTGTTTAATAAATTTCCTTATTGTTTAAGGGTATATCAATATATACACGTATGTATGTGTGTGTTTATATACAAAGATCTATATTATAAAATAACACTCGAAATCTACTGAACATCAAAGTTTGTACTTTATCTTAGAAGCTGAAACTAGGTTACCTAAGGGCAGATAAAATACTCATTTTACATATTTTAACAATGGTATGAAAAATTTCAACATAGTTCGTATTCTCAGCCAGGTAGCCATTTTTCAGGAATTTTCACAACCATGGTACACCTATTCCTGGAAAAAAAAATTCATTGAATCTCAAATGCACCAATTAATTTCCTGTCAGTTTGCAAAAGATAAACTGAACTAATCTACTAGGAATTCGAGACTGCTCTTTCAGTCCACTTGAATCTCAAGTGCATAAGTATATACAGAGAAACCTCTATGGTTCCCCCCCCCAAAAAAGGGCTGGCTAGAGAAGTAACTGTGTGTGTGTGTATGTATATATATATATAGTCTAAATATATCTTACACAATCTCATAAAGCAATAGCTGAAAATCAGTTCTTTTTACAGACCGTAGAGTAAATGAAAAATTGTAACGGGCATTGAAATAAAAAATAAGTACTTATTAAAAGCATAAACTGAAAATGAGGAGTTCATAAGGACTTTTGGACATTAACCTGGGATATCTCAAGCAGTCACATATTCACTCAATAAATCAGTTTTTAAGC
Organism: Dolomedes plantarius; assembly: GCA_907164885.2. Taxonomy (NCBI): domain Eukaryota; kingdom Metazoa; phylum Arthropoda; class Arachnida; order Araneae; family Dolomedidae; genus Dolomedes; species Dolomedes plantarius. Next base: position 259,969,270 of record OU015490.1, read on the forward strand.
AATAGTCTGTTATAAAAGATTCATTATGTCATAATCCAAGAAACAAAGAAGGAATGTAAAAGTATATTGCTGCAAGTTACAACAAATATTATGTATTACTTCCTTTTGTAGTTAGAGTGATGGGCTTGAAAGGATGTTTCAACTTCCCTAATGACACACATCAATTTTCAGCATTTCTTACATTGTCAAATGTTTATGAGACATTATTTGTATAATATAAAGCCAGACACAATGATTACTGAGCTCAAAGAGAAGGTGCCATCACAATAGATATTAGAGTAAGATATATTATTCTGTACAGTCTAGTAAATTAGTTAAAAGATCCCATTTCTCGGAACATGTTAAGAACGTACCTGTCGATCTGTTTCATTCCCCGCTTCATCTGCTTTGCCCAAAAACAGTTTGATTTTGTCACCATGTTTGGCAGTCAGATTATCCACCACATTCAAGGTTCTTTTGCAGAGTGCTTGCCCAATAGGATCAAAGAACACAAAAATCAAATCAGAGAGATTACCTAAAAAATGCACTAGCTTCAGAAATTGAATTTCAAAATACATCACAGATTATGAAACTTCATCACCAACCAGTCTATCCTGCATGAGATAGGATAAAGATTTGAGGCAATTTTTAAAATAATCTATATATATGCGACACAAAATTCGACGATATTTCTACACTCCGAATGGCAATGGCTGTAACTATCAGATGTAAACATTAGCGGCCGTCCGCAATTTGTAACCGTGTGACAACATGGATTTATGCACTGAAATCAGTAATACTCGAAAGCGAGTTGCACGATCAAGTGAAAATTGGGAACAGTCTCAAGAAAGAAAGCAAAGACGAAATAATTCATTAAGAGAGATACGTGATCGCGAGGTTAGGCTTAACTGTCGCCAGCATAGCAGCCAAGAGCCAGTAATAGTTAATTTTCTACACTTTTTCCAGTACTTGCTGAATTTTTACTCCATTTTATAAGTGAAGAAATTTTCCCAACAATTTATTATTTGATAGGATTAAGTGTAGATATCTGAATTGTGAACAATAGTACATACAGAGAGTGATGTAATACACGCTATATTTTAGTACTTGCTGAATTTTTACTCCACTTTTTTAAGTGAAAAAAAATTTCCCCAACAATTTCTTATTTGATGTAATGATGAAGTGTAGATATCTTAATTTCGAAAAATAGTACATACAGAGAGGGATGTCATTTTTAAAATCATGGGTGTTGGGTTTCTCATGCTTATCTTTAACTCTGTTCTGAAGTAATGGAAATTAAAATTTTTTAATCACGATGTTTTAGAATCAGCCTTATAGAAAACGTATATTTATGATGACAGGTAATGGTAGCATTCCTTACATATGCTGAGTTGTTTTGCAAAAGAAAATATAAAACTAAAAGCGACCATGCTAGTCGCACAGTGGCTAGTAACAGAAAAAGACCTACAGCTAAATTTTACTATTTAAAATAATTAAATAAAATTTGGGCTTACTGGATCTAAGAAATCATACTACACAGAGATTACACAAATTTTATAAATTTCCAAGTCCAAGGAACACTGTCAATTCAAGATTTGGGGTCTTATGTTTTAATAACTGGGTCTTTTTCAAAAATTTGAGACAGAAAGAAAAACTAAAATTATTTTCTCTAACTTAAAGGGACCGCAAACAAAATTTTGCTATAAGCAAACACATAAAAAAAGGGCAGGGATTTAAAAATTTTTTTTTATTCCCCTGCATGTTAAAGTAAAATTTTTTAAGTGGGTAGAAATTATTTTGAGAAAAAAAGGGGAACTTTGATGATTTTTTTTGGGGGGATAGATACATTTTTAAAGCGATAAGTTCAATTTTTTATACAAAAGATAATTTAATGTATATATATATATATATATATATATATATATATATATATATATATATACACACACAGGTGGTTATCAAAATAATGGAAACACTAAGAAACATCATTAAAACCTTTATTAATACGGCACAGGATCACCTTTGTCATGTAATACCACCTGATTCACCTTGGAATTGGATTATACAAGTCATGAATAGTGGTTAAGAATATATTATACCATTCTTCGGGGAAAAATCATGAAAGTTCCTGTAGAGAAGCTGTGGTGGATATTGATACCTAGCTCTATCCGCTTATACAGATCACAGTGGTTGGATGATATATATAGTCGGGGGAATTGTTCAGGAAAGATAAGATATTTAGCTTCTTTTTCATGCTCTTCAAACCAATACTTGATACATTCAGCTGTATGTATAGGAGGATTATCATCCTGGAAAACACCATCTCCTGCAACAAACAATGTTTGCACCAGAGGATGGACTAGTGAGCTAAAATTTCAGCATAATCTTTCCCATTCAATCTCCCTTTTAGGGTTACAATAAGACCTGAAGAAAAACACAAGATGCCATACGAAACCCTGATAGATCTATCTTCATGACTGACAGCCAGAATCTTACCCTTGTGTAGGTGTTCTCCAGACATACGCACGTCCTGTTGCGAGAAACAATGTGAACAATGATTCGTCGGACCAAATGCTGTTTTTTGACATATCACTTGACCAGGATTTGCACTCGTGGTAACATTGTGGGCGATATTTTGTACTGTCTTCTATTACGAGTCATTTGGGAATAGCTACTTTTCTGTAAATGCTTTGTTTCTGAAGTTCCCTTCTACCTCTGATGGTTGATACCGGAACATCCAGAAGCAGATTGGGCTCTTCGGTCATTTTGGTTGCAATTGTTTTCTTTCTTCGTGTCACAATCCAATTCAATACCTTGTCCATCTCTTTCACTCAGCTCTCCCATTCATCCACTATTCTGTTTGGCAAAGGATGTCTTTCCGTGCACTCTGTATGCTATAATGACTTTCAATACCATAACTCGAAAAAGACCGATTAGCTTGGGGGTTGCTTTAAGAGATACTGCAATTTAAACATGCTCAAACAATTTGCCCTTTTTCCAATTTGCCAAGGTCTGCAAAGTTTGACATTTTACTCTGTTCCCCCCAAAACCACGATGCCCTTAGCTTCATTACTGCTATCTGACAGTACAATAATACATACACTATACTATATAAAAAAATACCTGTGGCCAGACTTGTTTTTTAAGGAATATGAAACACATTCATAAACACCACTGATATTGATAGGTGTTTCCATTATTTTTTATAACCACCTGTGTATGTATGTATGTATATATATATATATATATATAAATATAAAAGAGCTTGTCTGTTTGCTTGTCCGCTATAGAATCATAGACTGTTTCACCCACCGGGACCAAATTCGGCACAGTTAATGTTTTGGACCCGAGAAACTTAAATCAGGAAAAACGAAATTTGGGGCTCAATTAGTTTTTTTTTAATTAATTTTTTAATGTTTTTTGTGCCCGATAGAGGTGTGTCTACCCCCTGTGGATTCCCCTCGACCAGCTGCGTTAAGAGGGGTGGTTTGAGGATGACGGAGGGGGGGCGTCAAATTCCAATGCGGGGGAGAAAGAGGGTTGAGAATGACCTTAAAATCAGAAAAAGGTCCGCAGGCTCAAACTTTCTTTCTTATTGTTTGTATATCATTTCAATCGAAACGTGCTAAGCGCATTCTGTCTGGCCAGATGAACATGAAGAGCGGGAGTGCAGCCCAGTTTTTTTTTGAAGGAATGCATGAAATATTTTATATCTATATATCTACCCGGGCAACGCCGGCAATAATGCTAGTATATATATATATATATATATATATACATATATATATATACAAACTAACATAAACAGCCATATATCCAAATATTTATACATTGTAGTTAGTTATTTAGATATTCAACTACAATAAACTAATATAACATACTGATAAAAAATTTTGACTTTTTGCAATACACTTCACATTACACACATGATGAATTTGTAAAGAAGTAAAAATTTCAACATATTACCTAAAAATTTAATGGCTTTCTCCACATCGAAAGGATAGTTCATTTCCCCATCAACAAGACCTGGTGTGTCAATGAACGTGACCAGGCTAAACTTTTTTTGCTTCGAGGTTGAGATTTCTGTGCTGACATAATCGATAAGGCCTGTCAAGACAACAAATAACAGTGAGATACAGGCAAGCATTAAAAAGCACAGTATATTTATAACTTGAAACAATAGATACACAAATATTTGTCTATATAGAAACAAATATATATATATATATATATATATATATATATATATTAACAAATATATATGTGTGAATATATATACATATATACACTACCCTACAATAATGGACCGGGCACCAGCAGATTTGCATAAAATCAGACTGCATGTCAGATTTTATGCAAATCCAGTGCTTGCACATGATCTGTTAAGGTTAAATACAATATATGAAGTGGTAAAGTTGTTAGTTCTGAGTGAAATTGTGGCAATATGTCAAAACGAAAGGAACTTTGAAACAGGTGTTGTAGTTAATTGTCATATTAGTGGCAAGCCCATTCATGCAATTGCAGTAGAATTATCACAGCCACGGTCAACTGTTGGTGATGTCATGAAGTGGAAGACTACGGGAGTTGGGACACAAACTGCACACGTGGGTCGTCCCCATAAACTGACCGAACTGGATACGCGTGTCTTGAAGCATGAGGTTCATAAGAACCACAAGAAGGCACTCAAAATCCTCAACAGTGAGTTTCAACAGTCTGCAGGGATTACGGTGCACCTTAATACTTTGAGGAAAGAACTGCATGCCCTCAATATCCACGGATGTGTTGCCGCACACAAACCAAACATCACCCCATCCAACAAAGCCAGCAGACTCGCTTGGTGTTTGCAACATTGCAACTGGACCGTGGACCACTGGAAAACTATTTTATGGAGCAATGAGTCATGCTACACACTCCTCCAGGTCTGTTTTCGTGGTATAGCCTGGGACCTTTGCATGTTTTTCCTGGTACATTGAACGCTGATGCCTATATAAACATTCCTACGCTCTGGCAATTTTATGGAATGGACGGATGTTACTTCCAGGACGATAATGCTCCATGTCATGTTGCAGCCTCTATCAAGCAGTGGTATCAAGATATGGTTGTAAAACGTCTTCCCTGGCCTGCTCAGAGTCCCGACCTAAACCCTACAGAACATTAGTGGCACGAAATAGAGAGACCTTTACGGACCAGGGAACCACGTCCAAAATCTACAGCTGAGCTGGAGACATTCTTGCAGCAGGAAAGGACACAAATACCCATAGCTGTGTATCAAAACCTTGTTAAAAGTATGTCCAGAAGGGTTGCTAGTGTAATTGCAGCACGTGGGGGACCATCCCCCTTTTAAAGCATGTATTCTTTCCCTTATACCATCACATCTTGCTCTCTGGTCAATTATTGTAGGGTAGTTATATTTATACACATAAACGTATGCACATACATATGTATATACATATTACTTACATATATGCATAGATCAATATTATAAATATATATATATATATTTATAATATAGATATAAGTATAAATATTAGTGCCATTAATTTATTTTTATTACAATGACATATCATAAACATGAAGAAAAATTAGCACTGATCCAAAGACAAGCTTGACGGATGCTATTTTGGCAGATAAAACAGCCCTTCACGGGGCAGCTCGCGCTTCTACAAAGCTAGCAGCCCGATGATGGACTATTCTACCGACAAACACTCCACTCCTAAAAGAGATTCAACAGTAAAAACCATCTATTCTCTCAAAAATAACATGTCATACAAATATTTGTGAAAGAAAAAATGACTTCAATGTTAGAATGAATTGACTTCAATTTTATTCACTCAAGATATAAAATAACAAACTTAGGAAAATAAAACAGTTTATATATATATATATTTATTTATTTATTTATGCATATACAGTGTGTCCCAAAAATAATGGTGGGGGTTTTAAAAGGTTATAGTGGTGTTTTAATGGTTATAGCTTCAGAACAAAGCATTGTAGAGAGAAGAAATATACTTCAAATGGAAGAGAAAATCTCCAAGTTTCTAATCTGTTCAGCAGACTTCGATGTGTGCTCCCTTAGTTGCCCTGCAGACGTCAAGACGATATTCAGTCTCTTCCCATAGACAGCAGAGAACATCTGGTGATAGACGAAACAGCTTCAGTGATCCATCCTTTTAAAAGGGTCCAGATTTCGGGCATGAATGGAATACACTTGTGATTTTATATTACCCCAAAAATAGAAATCAATGGGGGGTAAGGTTTGGAGACTGTGAAGGCTAGGCAATCCATCCTTCTCGTCTGACCCATTGATAAGGAAGTGTTTTGTTAAGAAATTCCCCCACGATTGTAGCAAAATGTGGAAGAGCTCTAACTGGAAAATGGAATTCTCTGGCACTTGTCCCACAGTCTGCATGTAAGCTTTAGCACACTTAAACTTGGAGAGTTTCTCTTTCATTTAACATTTGACATGATTTGTTGCACAGCTTTAGCCATTTGAAACTGCCACATTATTTTTGGGACACACTGTATATACGTATGTATATATGTACATTTTTCAAAGTGAAAGTAAAGATACCCAATATTGTAGGCAAGCCGATGTCACTACGGGTGCCTGAAGAGTGGGGCAACCCTAGCACTCTGCTGCACTCCCCTTACTGCATAGGCAGAAAGAGGAGTGATATGCCTATCAATTTTTTGGGGCATATACAAATATTAAAAAGAAAATTATATTTTTATATAAAACTGTATCAGAAAACTATGACACAAAAATTTTACAGATGAGCTAATAATTTTCCACATGTAAAGTACATATAAACGTATACATACATAAACATATAAACTCAATGGAAAGAATTAAGAACAAAAGTAGGCTCATTTTACCTCTAATTTCACTGAGAGGTTTAAAATGTGGGTAAAGGTGTAAGGTAGCATTTCCCTAAAAAACAAAATGACACACATTTAAAAATCATTTAAAAATAGGCACTTAGAAGAAAGATTTTTCTTTATCATAGAATTAAAAACAATAATAGTACACACTAAAAACAGTGATGGATCAAAATGTCCCCACAACAATACTAAACATAATGTGATTCTTTATCACACAAGGTCATAAGTATAATTTTGAATAGTGCCAAGACAATGAATAAGATATTCTTCCAAATATTTATTTGATAAATGAAAGTACAGTATAATAAACACTTACTTTATATATATTCACAATAAAATTAAAATAAAAATATATATATGTATATTATATATATATATATATATATATATATGTATATTATATATATATATATATATATATATATATATATATATATATATATATACAGTGGAATCTCGATCGATCGTTCTCCGAATCATCGTTTTCCTGTATGTATAATTTTTTTACCCAGTCCCAACGATCATATTGCTTTGTCATGTTCCCGCATCTATCGTTCAGTTCAGCCAGTCCCTTGAAAAACGATAGATCAAGATTTTACCGTATATATACACACAAGCATATATATATATATATATGAGAATTTTAAATCAAAAAGGCAATAAAAAAGAAATCTTCTAAAGTGAAAGCATGAACTCACTGTTAAAGTTTCTCTCTTCTTCCCACTTGTCACAAAAGCAAATCCCTGAGTTTCAATCGCAACACCCGTTTTCAAAATATGCTCTTCGATGTACCTAGATTTCAGAGATCTCAAAATATTATATATATATATATATATATATATATATATAAATAAATAAATAATGAGGTTTTTTAATATATCTTTATTAAGCTAAATGCAGTCTCTTACCAGTTTATAAAGGAACTTTTTCCCGCTGAATGATTGCCTATTAGCAAAACTGTGATCTTCTTTCTGGGTGCTAGGAGTTCGATATCTAATTCAGAGGCCAATTTTACTAATCCTAAAAGAAAAACCCCATTTTACTAAATAGGTTGATCATTTCATGGAAAGTACATATGTAAATATATATACATACATATACACACACATACTTACATATATTTACGTATGTGTTTGTGTGTGTGAGAGAGAGAGTACGTATAAATATAGACAGACATATAGATAACCAGATTCTTTTAGTAAATTCAGAATAAATTTTACTTCATAGAAAAGTAAGATTTACTTCCTCCAAGACTTAACACATAACAAACTTTATATTGCATGCATTTAAATATACTTAATTGAGCTCTGTTGAATATGTAGAACTCCATTACCCATAACAATGGTTCCATGTCAAACAGAACAAGGTTAAATTTAAAATGACCTTTTAAAAATAAGTACAACTTTTAATCTCTCAAAATAGCATCTTGAAAGCAGTAAATAGATGAAAGTGTATTAAGGGAAAATTCAAATAAACTTATCGGTGAAAAATTAAACTTTATAGACAAATATTACTGGATGATGCAAAATTTGGTAAAATCGGTTTTAACTTCCACCAAACTAATTTATGTTTATATATTTATCAAAGTATTTTATGGATATTAAACTAAATCTATATATAAAACTGCAATTTCCCTTCAAAGTATGCTTCGCCATGACAATAATTAAATCTCAAGACCAAGATTAAGTCTCAAGAAGATTCCCTGCATATATATATATATATATATATATATATATATATATATATATATATATATATATATATATATATATGGATACATACATAGATATATATAAATGCAAATCAAATATATATATATATTTATTTATTTATTTATTTGATTTGTATTTATATATATCTGTATGTATCCATATATGTGGATACATACATAGATATATATAAAAACAAATCATATATATATATATATATATATATATATATATATATATATATATATATATATATATATATGGTACTTTCCAATTCTACCGACCTGCGACTCTTGATGAGGAAAAGCTTGCAGAAACTGGGATCCGTTACAAGCACCACAACACGACGTTTCTCTTCAAACAATTCTAAGTGTATGTAAGACATGGCCAGAGCAGCATCGGCAAAAGATGTTAGACTGTTTATTTCGCTTTGCATATGAGTCTTCTTTGAAAATGGCAGTGAGGGATCTTAACATTAGCGAGAAAGAGTGTCAATTTTGACAGGAAATCTGTATTTTACAGTCCGAATGGGCATTCACTTAAAATAAATTTCAGACATATTTGGGAAATGCAATAAAAAAGTTGACATAAGAATGAAACAATGATTACTTTTTATACATTGCGATGCATTATCGTCTACAAAGTTTTGCAAAATGCAATATGGAGGCACTTGTTGTGAAGCCTTATTCGGACTACAAAAGCATTTATCGGTGTCTCAAAACACACCAGTTGATTTGAGTCATTACATGATGGAGGACCCCCATACTGAAAGGTATAAATGGAATTGGAGACTTCGCGTTACGTTGGCGATGGGTTCGTATAATGGGAAAGTACCGTCCCTTTAATTCGTGAGAATATCATAGAACGCCAGCGGGACAGAGTTATTTCTCTCTGTAACAAGACAAATCGTTTTGAGCGATACGTCATTTGGTTTCGATAAGGGAAATGACTATTCTAGGCAAACTGCTATTTCTGATTCCCCACGAAAGGATGCGGATTTTATCGCGCCGTTCGATGACGACAGCGAGGCGACGCGAAGGCCAAAAACGGATGCCCCCGCCAGAATCAGCTGTCACGAACAGACCTTAGATACTGAGGTCCAATTAAATCTTACGAAGGGTTTTCAGCGATACCACCCCGTAACGGAGGTAAGGGCCTGTTCACATAAAGATAACGTTGAGACGAAAATAAACCAATCATAGGCCTCCAAACGATTAGCGATGAAATTTTTAACGCCTATGATTGGTTTATTTTCGTCTCAACGTCATATTTCCCTTAACGCTACGCAACAGACTCCTATGTGAACATGCCCTAACTATTTGTTCCAAGGGCCGTCAAAATGCAGCAAAATTTTGAAACAGAGGCACAAAATTGATCGCGAAAAGGACCTTCCTCTCAAAACCTTTCCTCTGTTCTAATTTCATTGGACTGTTTCCGGGATTTTTTATTCAGGATAAAAATTCAAAAAATACTTTGTCCAAAGAGAATTTTTTTTTTTTCACTCTGCCGATATTTGGAGATTGGATTCGCTCCGCTCAGTATTTTCCTAGGGAGAAAATATTTCCTTAACCCCCCTCGCACTAACTGAACGAGAAGGAATGCTTTTGCATCAAGTAGGAATTTTTGAGCAAAAAATGAAATATTTTGAAAGAAGAAGAAAAAAAAAGTACGAAATTTTAAAAAAAAAGGACAAAAAATTCATTTAAAAGTTTTCATTTTTCAAAAGAATTTTTAAAAGAGTGGCATTTTTCCCTCGGTCGAGAATTAGATTTGAATAGACAAATTTAAAAAAAAATTATTAAAATTGCAAATTACAGGCGACTGTACAATGGGACCGCAAAAATCGCTCAATAGGTAAACATGTGCCGGTTACACTACCTAAATATATCTTGTTTAAGAAAAAAAAATTTAAATACTTTTTACTAAAAAAATAAATAATTTTTAAAAAAAGGAAATGGCGATTCAAACAGAAAGTATAGGAGTGTCACTGGATGTTGGGCTCCAATGAACTACCGAATTTCCATCATGAAACTTTCTTTTGCTTACCTTGAACTTCTATTCATATCGAGATTCTCGTTAATTTTGCGAGAGGATCGATCTTACATTTATTTTGTTTATAGCCGTTATAGAAACACTAGTATATAACCCCCGTCAAAAATGACGGAATGTTGATCAGCGTTTCAAGAGGTTTTTCATCATTTTCATCGGGCATTGCTTAAACAGCAGTAAACAACAAAACTAAACTAAACCAAAACTGTTTCAAAAGTGAATGACTCGCCACACAGCAGGCATTGCTGAAAACGATACTTAAAAAGCAGTAAACAACAATAAAATAAAACAAAAATAAAACGTGAAACACAATTTAATTAACATTAAAATTAAACATTAAAAATGTAGTTATTTAAAGGGAATATGAAAAGTCATGGAGTAGAATGAATTCGAAATTCAAGTGAATGACTCAATTGAATGATTCTTTTCAATGAATATTTTAATTTGAAGATATTTCAAAAACTAAACGATTTTGAGCTAGGGCACTTGAAATTTTCATATTTTTGAAAGGTCTTTCAAAATATGTCACTTTTGCGGTATTATTTTTCAAGAAAAATTTCAGAAAATGGCGTCGCAATGTTAAGATGTTCCCGACTTGGTCCGTCCCGGAATGGTTACCTACACTTTTTCTACTCTAGGCTTTTATATAAGTAAAGATAAAAGAAATGATATATATATAATATTACTTTGAACGCTTTTACTTTTACATTCGAATTACTTTTTATATTCTATGAGCTCGTCTCGTTACTGTTTCGGGCATATTACAAAAATGGGAGTATGTTAAAGATTGAGACCGGTGCTGGCATTCGGTACCAGAGTCCCACTATTGGCATGGACGTTTGTAACCGTTCGGAATCGGCTTCAAGCAGTAGGCACCGTAGCGCTACCAACCAACCCAGAAACAGCATTTTGTTTGTACGAGTGCAGGGGGGAGGGGGGACTTTTTTCTGGCGCAATAACACTATTTTCCCACCTAAATATTATAATTCTTATAGACAGTTCATGGCAAAATTTTTCCCGCCAAAAACCGAACTGATGGGACACGTCATGGGACTAGTGTTGAACACGTCATGGACGATCCTGTGTTCATTTTTGACATAAAAAAAGTAGTCGAACTATTTTGCCTGTAACGGTGAAAGAGCCAAGATCGGGCTACAGACCTACTCTGTTCCGTACTCCATCAAGCAACAATGCCACCGCAGAACGAAGCGACTGGAACGGTTGCCCTTATTTAACGAACGAGGCTAAATTTAGAAAACTCAAGAAGCGTTTGTCATTTTCTCATCTATTGAACTGGGCTTTTCGGGAAACTCTCGACACATTTCTAGAATTTCAAGAGGTGATTATGAAAATGTATTTAAAGAATAAAATCCAGTTTCCATTTCGTTTTGCATACATCTTAAATGACTTTTCATCTCTCTTTCAATCGTGATTAGGACATGGTAGATCTTAAAATGGCATTTCACAGACGCAAGCGTTGCAAATATTAGTAATAAGTTTTAGGTACTAGGATTTGTCACACTTCGAAAGTGGCATTTTTGCATGGAGCTATTGCAATCTTGAATGGAACGTTCAAAATTGCTGGATTGGTAGATAAAAATCATCGGCATACAATTTTCTAATGTTCATTGCGTCACTGAAACAAATGATCATCATCGAGGACCCCAATCGGTTATACCAAACTTTTTCCCCCCCCCCCCCCCCCATTTTCTTTCAACTCGACCCCTATGAACATTTTTTGGCACGAATAAAAAGTTTCAGAAAATTTGGAAAAATGCTCAATAGCAAAAAAGAAATAAGCAATTTTTGACACACTCATCTAAAAAGAGATGAACTGCAAATCTCAAACTTTCTAATTAAAAATGAATGTATATCATCTCATTCAAGTAAAAATGAACCGAGCAGGATTTCAAACTGATAAGCTTCCTATTAAAAACTATGAACATTTCTATAAAACATGACCTCCTATTGTCCGGGTTGCGAGTCGACTCATTTTGAAAACCCAGTCTCACGCAGATGGGTAGAAGTGAATGGAGCCACGTGGAACTGTGTGACATTTCAACAATATCGTATCATAAATTATTTAACATATAGAAAATTGAAAGCCTATTTTTCAGTTATTAAATAATTCGACGTGGTATAACTATCCGCTACCCCCTCCCATTTTTTAACGACCTCTAGACCGGCGGTTACGCGTACCCTTAAGGCTGTTCGGGGATACGCGGAAAAATTTCAGTAATGGCAGAAAAACCAGTAATAAAAATGTATTTTCAGTTATTATTTTCTCTCTATCCAAAACAAACAAGAGTTAATATTTTATGCAGAGAACAGATTCAAAATAATGCTCAGTGCTGTTTCATATATTGGAAATGGGTCTCTAAAATGTCTACCAAACATCAGACACGGATTTTTGAGCTTTTACGTGTTATCTATATTTGTCGTCTCATTTTGTCTTATATCTGTGTATCTATTCAACCGAAGGATTTGCAACAAGCTTACTGAAAAAGCTTGCCGGAGGATTTGGGAAAGGCTCACCGCATTGGGGAAAAAAAATATATATATGGCTTTAATTAAAATGAATGAAACAATGGACCCTCAACCTTTTATTTTCGATTTTTAAATCAGTACAAAATGAGTTCAAATCTTTTTTTACAACGCTAAAAAATGCTTAGAACTCACAAATATGTATTTTGTGGCAAAATAAGGCCTTTTCTAAATTTCTTAGGATTGTCGAAGAACCGAGCGTCCTACTTTGAAACCACATACAATTGCCAAATTGAGAAACCCGCGAAATGAAGTAAAAAGATGTAAAACATTAAAAAATAATAATTCAATGCACAATTATGTTTATATGATAAACATGCCTTAAAAAAATGAAGGCTTTTAAATGATATGGCATGCAAAGGGAGCATTTGAAAAATGCTAACCAAAAGTTTTGAGAAAGAGGCCACAAAATACTTGTCTTCGATGTAGCGAAAAGGAATATTTATTGTTCTCAATTTGCATATAAAGTTCAAAATTGAGAAACCTACGAGATGGGAGGTCCCTTGATGCACTAAGAATGAAAGCAGTCAAAAAATGAACACACGACGTTGTGAACACTGTGGTGTTAAAATGTTCTTGTATGTTTTCTATTTTGCACCCATGCAGAAAAGCCTAACATTAACGATCTATAAGAATTATATTGTGGTCAGAAAAATATAATTCTTATTTCAAGAGAAAAAACGCCTTCATTCGCACAATAAGGAACATAAAATGGCGTTGAAATGAATATTATGAATTTCCCCATTAGCTATCTATTGCTAGAACGGCGAAAAGCAAAGTGAATCAAGATCCATCCTAACACTCACAAAAGATGATAAGCACCTGATATCAGGTCTAAAAAAAAACGCGCCAAAATGATATTTATATAAAAAAGCCGAATATCACTCTCTCACGCATGCAAAGGGAGCATTTGAAAAATGCTAACCAAAAGTTTTGAGAAAGAGGCCACAAAATACTTGTCTTCGATGTAGCGAAAAGGAATATTTATTGTTCTCAATTTGCATATAAAGTTCAAAATTGAGAAACCTACGAGATGGGAGGTCCCTTGATGCACTAAGAATGAAAGCAGTCAAAAAATGAACACACGACGTTGTGAACACTGTGGTGTTAAAATGTTCTTGTATGTTTTCTATTTTGCACCCATGCAGAAAAGCCTAACATTAACGATCTATAAGAATTATATTGTGGTCAGAAAAATATAATTCTTATTTCAAGAGAAAAAACGCCTTCATTCGCACAATAAGGAACATAAAATGGCGTTGAAATGAATATTATGAATTTCCCCATTAGCTATCTATTGCTAGAACGGCGAAAAGCAAAGTGAATCAAGATCCATCCTAACACTCACAAAAGATGATAAGCACCTGATATCAGGTCTAAAAAAAAACGCGGCAAAATGATATTTATATAAAAAAGCCGAATATCACTCTCTCACGAACCATAAGGCCTAGGAAGCTGAAATGTTGCAGAGGTGGCTTAAGTAATTCAACATTTTGGGGGGGCTTAAATCCCCAAAATAAAAATAATTAATCCATATTGAATGTCGTTGCATTTTATGAACTCCTCTGAGGGCTGCTCAAGTCAATTTATATTAAATTCAAAAAATGGATGTCCCTAATATGTATTGAGTGGGTATTCTCTAAATAGAAGTTCGGATGACACGTGTTTTGCTGCTGAAATCAAGGCGAGGTAGAAATTGAAAGCGAGCAATTCAAACCTGCACAAAATACACAAATGCGGTGGTTGAAATATTGAAAAATAACGAGTAAGTGCTCTGTACAAAAAATGGCAGTCATGTCGATCGGTCATTTAACTACGTTTTGTTTCTTTTCTCCACGGTGATGGACGTGGCTTCTAGTTAGCGACACAATTCGAAATCGGATCGTTATTTGGTTTCTTTTCATATTTAAAATATCACGGTTCTAGTGAAAAATTTTGGAAATTTTTCATTGTTTCATTTGAAGATTCTAAAACTGCAGGATAAACCAGAAGCGATGCTTAAAAGACTGCATTTTCTAGAAAACTCATTTTTCAACTCATTCAGGTTTCTCGTAAACAAAAATTATAAATATATATTTCAATGAAATTTTGTACAAATTTATTCACTGTGTTTCGAAATTGGTTAAGTTCTGTGTGTTCATTTGACCATTTTACAATTACCTCTACGTTTAAAAAAAAAAAAAAAGTCTACCTTTTTCAATATATTTCAGTGATTTATATTTTGGAAATACTGTAAAATGTTTGGCTCATTGCACAGGCAATATCGCAGTAGTCTATATACAGTGGCTCCCAAAAGTGTTCGTACACTTACGATTTTCAATGAAATAGGGAATTCATTAAAATGAATATTTCAGAATGGGTATTTAATAATAAGATCTATAATCTATTCTTAACAAAACTACATGAAATATTTTGAAAACATAGTAAAACTTTAAGAAACCAGTAATCAAAAAGTAACAAAAACTTTATCTCACAAAAGTCATCGTACACTGAAATATTTTCGGATAAATTCATAATTAAAAATTATCGTCTGGCGCTTGATTTTTATTTTTGAATTGTGGTGGCATTTAAAATATCGTTTGGGTTTCATTTTTGCTTGCCTACTCCGTAATATTCTATTTATTATTTAAAAATGGCTCGCAGTCGTAAAGAAACAACAATTGCATTCGAAAATTGACTATTTTTCACCAAGTAGTGGTAAATCAGTTCGGAATATTGCTAAATTACTTAATTTATCCCATTCTTCTGTGGAATGTGTGATAAAACGCTTCAAAGAAGAAAATCGTCTTTTCTTACCTTGTTTTCGATGCAAGGTAAGAAAAACAAGGTAAGAAACTTAAAAATAAAGTTTTACTTTGTTTTTAAAATATTTCATGTAGTTTTGTTAAGATTAGAGTATAGATCTTATTATTAAATACCAATTCTGAAATATTCATTTTAATTTATGGATAGACCCCTATTTCATTGAAAATCGTAAGTGTACGAACACTTTTGGGAGCCACTGTATATAAAAGTTCCGTAACTGACTAACTGACAGATAACGCACAGACCAAACCGCTGGACCTAAAGGGCTGAAATTTTGCATGGCGATTTTTCTTATAGTATAGGGGTGTACCAAGAAGGATTTTTGAAAAATTCTTCTTAGAATTCTTTTAAAATTAAACTTTTAAGCTGTTTTTTTTTTGTTTGCATTTAAAATAATAATCTGAGGGTTAAAAAATTTATATCACGAGAAAGATCATGAAAATTCCTTTAAAATGAAATCTTTTTCGAATCTTTACCTCCATTTTCTGATTTTTGGTAAATTTTTAGAATTTAATTTATTAAATGCTGATCACGTGGTTTCTTTTCTTTTTGTGATACTTTAAATTAATTTTGCGTCACGTCCATAACAACGAAATAAATTGACAAAAAAAATATCAAAATAAAGTAAAAGATAAAATGTAACCACTATACTAATTGAGATGGAAGTTTTTAAAGAATTTAATTAAAATTAGTATGTTTGACGAATATTAAACATACAAATTAATTGCATACATTGACCGTTGTATTTAATTTGAATATTTCCTCCTATATCATTTTGACTGTAAAAATATCCGTTACTATATATATATATATATATATATATATATATATATATATATATATATATATATATATATATATATATATATATATATTTATATTTATATACACACATTAATTGCATACATTGACCGTTGTATTTAATTTGAATGTACCCCGTAGCGAAGTGACGATATTCAGCTAGTATATAATATAAAGGAAAATAAAATATGCAGATCTGAATGGAGTGTGGGGCGTTTGAAATGAATTTTGCTAAAGAATTTTCGAAAATTCACTATTATTTAATACTTTTATGATTATTTTACTAGAATTTGTTTTCCCGATTTTATATTCCATTTGAACTCAAAATAGTCGTATTGAATCGGTACTGGATATATGAAAAAAACAAGCTCCGAGCATCATTAGATACCTATCTTAATGAATCAATATAAGAAAAACACAAGTTAGCGCGCTCTACATTAGCTGTAAGCAATCAATGCTACATATTCAGAATACTACAAAGGAAAACGAAGTGTCACGCGTGTATAAAATCTCGAAAATTCCATATTTTGAAACAGAATGGATTCGAACTACTTACTTACAACAACACATTATTAAAGGGGTGCTCGTGAAATGCTACAAGCGTTCTGAAATCATTTACAGAATTCGATGAATCCGTCAAAAAAAATTATCGATTTTTTTTTAAAAAATACGAATTTCAACGTTAACATGGCTGCATAGGAAAACGCGATGACAAAATACCCATTTCTATGTCACGAAAATGCGTAGAGCGAACAGAATTTGACGAATCGTTCGAAATATCAGGATTCTAACAAGAAGTGGCCATCGGAACGTGTCGTTCGAAACCGAAACAAGGTAGCAGAGAGCAAAATGGAGGGAAAAAAAGCAACACGAGCATTTGTTTATGAAGTTCGACCCCGATTCGAGAAATGCGGTGGGAAAATCCGTTATGTTTTATCTGGTATCCAGGCGAGAGAGAGAGAGAATAAATTATCGATTATCATCGAAACGACTGCAGCGAAAAAAGCCATCGAATCAATAGGCTGGTGGCTGCTGCGAAACGAGAAATGTGCACCTACATGGGAGAGGAGGGGAAAAAAACACACTCACCTGTGCCACGACGAAATCCTAACGCGACCGGGGGTGAGAGAAAAATCCGAAAGGCGAGCTGCGGACATAGCGGCGTTGCCACACGCCCAGCGTGATCGATGCACCGCTGCCATTCGGAAACAACACCACCACGCCAGCAGGTAAGGAAGGGCCCCGGGGCCAGTTCGGGTGACCCCCTTTACACGGTCGGCCGGGCCCGGGGATGACCCAGAAGAAGGAGGAGGAGGACTCCATGTGCTCGGCGGTGAAGAACTCCTTGCAGGCACGGGAGGTATGTGTGTATGTATAGCGGCGTCGGCCGGTCACGTGATCCGGATGTTCGGGGCGGCGCTTCCGGTGCCTGCATGTTGCCACTTCCCTGATAAGGCACAGGAAAGGTTCGTTATCGGCGGCCGGCAGAAGAGCCGCACTCGGAAGGGGAGAGAAAACGACTTTTTTCCGAGAACGGCGAAGGGAAATGCGAAAGGTGCAATCCCCGCGCGCGCACTTTCGATTTGGCAAAACCTCTCGGCCCCTTTCCGTAAACAGACGACATTGAAAACGACACGTTTCGGAATGGTACGAAAAATAATACAAATTAGAACACAGACGACTCTAATATACTGATGACGCCAATGTGTGAAAAAAGAAAGAATTCACATTTTCGACAGATGATCGGAATACTTTTTGGACTTTTGAAATGGTTCGTCCCGTTTTGTCTAGATGGCATTATGTTCTTCGCAAGTATTCTCTTGTTGATCACGAACCACCTTTTTTTCTCTATGTTTGCTACGTGACGCGTACGCAGTAGAGTTGAACCCCGTTATAACGAACTTCAAGGGACCAAAGTTCGCTTTATCCGAACCGTTAAGAAAAATGTATAACTCATTAGTTGCAATGCATATTCAATAACGATGTATTAAAAAATGATAAAAATGCATTAAAAATTATCATTAATGATTTAAATCGATTACATTAATTATGTACAATAGGAAAACGGCGATACCAAAATTTTCGTTCGTTATATACCAGGTTCGCTATAACTGGGTTCGACTGTACCTCATACTACGAAATGCATTCAAGCGTTTATTTAAAAATGAGTGTGATTTCTGATGTGGGGACAACGTTTTTAGCTATTTAAGACAAATGAGGTTCCTACATGATACGCTCTACACGTCATGGAGGTAAGAATCGGTGAGCCGATTAAACCTATTTCATTTAGGATTAGGTTTGGGCCGCAGGTTGAGAATCCCTGCTTTAGAGGCAAACATTTTCTGACTAAACAGACTACGTGTGTAAACAAATTTAATGTAAAAGTAAACTGAATAGCAAACCTAAAGATGAATGAGAATTTTTAGTCACTGCTCCGTGCCGCAGGAAATTTTCAAAAACAGGGATTTTTTCGTACTCGAAACGACAGGAATATTTTGAAACTGAACAATATTTCTTTTATCACTGCTGTCTTCGCGGACCCCTCACTCATTATCAGGCAGGTGCTTTTGTGCCAGAAAACTGAAATAAAATGTGTCCCATTCCAAAATGAAATACGCGAACAACGTGTCGAGAATAAACCTGATATAGTCAAACGTTTGAATGAATAGATTCAGGTTTCATTTTTGGCATTATTCTATTATAAGTGAGATGGGTAGAGAGGGAATAAACAAACAAACACGGTTGAATTCTCGTTGTCGTCTCGGGCTAGAGATGAGAATCCAGAGGCATTCGGGAGATAAAGCGACGGAAGTGACCATTCGATCCTTACACGGAAATAGCACATCGAGATAATATAAAATATAATACATAATAGTGATCGAGAAAGGGCTCCACGTTCAGGAAAACTTTCTCTTTAAAGCAGTGATTCTCAACCGTTTTATGTCTATTCTTACAAGCTCTAAATCAAGGGAAATGAGAACCACAGGAATCATGGCCAGGGTTCTTGACTATAGGCACAACTCGGAATGGGGGCGTAAAATTTCCAAAATGGACACACAAAAAAATAATAAAACTCTGTTTAACGACTTTCAAGGGACCGTGAAAAATCGCCCTTAAACAGAATTTGTGAAAAAGTAACAAATGTCATAACGTCGGAGGGAAATATCGTCTTTAAATAGAGATCGTCGTTAAACAGAGAGCCAACTGTACTAATAATCATGAATCATTGCGAAAGTACCATTTTACCAAGAATTGGCTATTTGAAGCGTAGAAGCCTAGAACATTATCAAACAAAAAGCAATACAACATATTAACTTCACCATTAAAACACCAATACAATGCAACCAGAAAAACTTATTAATCCCTTATATACACTACAACATAAATATAACTATACTATAAATATAACTATACATATGATGAACCAGTCAATCAAATTTGAAAGGATATATTTTAAAAAATTGCTATTAAAAAAGGTAAAATTTTAAAAAATTGAATTGGGATTTTCTTTTTTTCCTTTTAAAATTAAAATTTTAGGGAGGCCCCTAGGCCCGAGCCTAATGAAAAATCAGGGCCTGATCATGGGGGCGCAAAATTAGAAAGGGTGAAATATTTTTTAGGTAAATAAATCTATGAGCACCTGAATATATTAGTATGCACTTGACTTTTCCTAATTTTGAATTCAGAAAATATTCATTATAACATACCTATAAAACTAAACCTATAAAATGTATGATGATTGCTAAGAATGTTTAAAAGCACTATTATAGGCTTTATAAGTTGTGTTTGACAGCAAAGAGGTTACATGTATCCGGGGTTAACATCGGCGCAGAACAGAGGCAAATATTCAAGGATTTTTTTAAAAACAAGCGTAGTATTACCTCTTCGTATTTCCTATTGTGTAGTGTAAGAATTTCAAGTTGATTCTTCAATGAATGTGTACTATAATTTTTAAAACTTATTGAGTGTACCGTGGACTGTAGTTTATTGTTCTGTTTAAGTGACTTTGTACAATTTATGACTATTATTTTACTAAATTACTTATGGACAGTGTGTTTTGAGATTCATCGACGTATACTTTAAAAAACTTATAAAAGGAAGTGGTTTGTTCATTAACTATTATGTTGATTGCGGTTGCAACGTAAAGAATAATATTTAATGCAATTTATTTTTACGACGAAAGAATTTTAAAAAGGGCTTTTAATATTTCTAAAAGTAATAAGTAAAAAATTAATTATTAATAATTAACAGAATGTATATTTATATATATTCTGTTAGTTAAATTCTGTTAATAAACATATATTTATATGTGTATTGTAGGTAGTTAGAGATGTCAAAAAAACTAAGGGGTGCTCAAAGAATAGAAAATGAGGTTAATTGGAAGTTAACTTGCGTTTAACTTTACGTTCCCGTCCCGGCCGATAGATGGCTGCACCATTCTACAAAACAAAATTAACTGAAAACGAATTCAATGCTGCTTAAAGATGGCGAAAAGTATTAAAAGAATGCATTGTCATCGTGTTTTGAGCTCAAATGTCTAGTTAAAAATCGATTGCAAGATTTGTACTGGACACAAGAAAGCTAGTTAATAAAAACATGGTAAATTATTAGACATGTGGATTGAATCAACGAAGGAAACCAATGGAACTATTCAAGAAAAGGCTAAAAGTATTTTCGAGGGGGGTGAAAGATTTAACACTCCAAGTTGGTTTGAAAAATTCAAAAATCGCCACAATTTGCACAACTTAAAAATGAAAGATAAAAGAGCTCACAACATTTTGAATAGAATTATTGAAAGAGGTGGATACCGACTGTAGACCATTGGAAGCGAATGCCTGAAAGAACTTACATTTCAAAATATGATCTGGATATGAGGTGTCAAAAGAACTGCAGGGGATTTTAAGCTAAAACCACTTTTAGAATATCTCTTTCGTCATTTGGAGATCCAACAAGAAAGGTTGGATGATTGCCCAGAAGGACAATAACTTAACTTGCAATGCTCATTTTGGATAATGCTCCAGGGCACCCGGTCTGGAGATTGAGATCAGGGTGCAATAGCCATTTTCAAGGCTTATTATTTACGATAAAACAGTTTTGGAAAAAATATACAGCATAATACCTTTTTGGCGCCCCCAATTGAAATTTTCCAAAAAATCATGTCCTCGCTACGCCACTGCATTAGCGAATCGTGGAAGGAATTAAAATCAACCATGTTTGGAAAAAAAAAAAAATGGCCAGAATGCATTAAACTAATGAGCCTAAAGTTAATTTTCTTTCTGAAATTCTACAAAACACATTAAACTTCGCAAACAATCTTGGATTTAAGGATTTGGAAGAAGATTATTTGATTGACAGAGAACCTCTTTTGAAACGATGAACAGAACGAGCATTTGATGAGGGGCCTGCTATATGCCAACAGCTAACTTGTCGATTGCGCTTTCGAATTTCGAGCTCCTTTTTCCGACGAATCAAGTGTCTCGAGAAGCAGACAACGTTGGACCGATATTTTAAACGGCGGAAAGGGATTCTTCTTCTTCGTGTTCGTCATCAGATTAAAACAGTTTTGAAACATTTTATTTTATGTGCATATGATTTCTTTTGTTCTTAATTTGTTTATTTTTTTTAAAATTTCTGTTTATTATTACATTGCTTTGCACTTTTATTTTTATGTAAGCATTTTCATGGGAAATAAAAAGGATAAAATGCTTTATGAACTAAAAACTATATTATTTTATAAAAAAGAAAAATGGATCAGATCCAATTAAATGTATATGGGTTTGTATCAAAATAATTGACTCGTTACACGGCCAACTTTTCTGGAGACCGTCAAGCGAGGTATTTCTATATATTAAATTGAATACATTATTGTTGAAATGTCTTGAAATTGTTATTAAGTAAGGTTAAGATTTTTAGATAGAAAACAAATTTCGCCAGTACTCTTCCGAGAAACAAGTGGTCGACTTGCTCATTATTTCTCGTGACACTCACAGATATATTCATTGGTAAGGTCTCAGAAATTTCCAAAAGATCCAGGCTCCACATCTAATATATCATCCCATTGAGTTTCGCCAAATTTCTCTCCATTTTTATCATCTATGGCAGTGGTTCCCAACCTTTTTCAGAAGATAAAGCATATATATATATAAATATTGCAAATATATATATATATATATGCTTTTTTGAAGATACAGATTGATTATTGATAAACAATTTGTGTTCTGATTTGAAAATGGTTGACAAAATATAAGCATGTTTTCTTATCTTTTCTGATGGTTTGGGAACCGCTGGTCTATGGGATAATCCAATCATCATGCACTTTTACCCGAAAACATTTCTTGTCGCAGTACTACCATACTACATTTTTGTTTTATTTTAAAACAGTTTCAGAAATTGGTAAATTAATTACAGGACTACCCTCCATTACGTCATTGGGTTCATTTCATCAAAATTAACTTGAGTTGTCATTTCCCGCGAGTTCACCCTATAACTGAACGACATTCAATACGGGTTTTACATTTTTCTGTTGTTAACTCAAGGACGTCTGGTTAAGCCCCTTAAAGGTTGAATTTATTTTCTTAAAAATCTATCTTGGTGACATGAGAGGAACCACAAGGCAAAAATTTCAGCTGAGATACAGTCATCAATCAGTCAGTAATTTTGGACGGGTTTGAGCCCCTTTAAACCCCGCTAAATTTTGAATTTCTTAAAACTATTTTTTAGTCAGCACCTAGGGCCTTACAGGACCATACAACGGTTCCAGAGACCAGTCAGTCAGCATTTTACTTTGGGGATTTCAGCCCACAGGTCCAGGTTCGATCCTTCGACTGGGCAAGGTCGACTCAGCCTTTCATCCCTTGAGTGGGTCGATAAAATGAGGACAAAGCATGCTGGGGGGGGGGGGGGGGGGGTCCACGAGACATATAGTGTATGGCACCCACGGTCAAGAAAGCGCCGGCCTTGGTCCACAGCGGACTGTTGCGCCATGAGTTTAGTTATTTCAGCCCTTTAAACCACCTGAAAGTTTCATTTTTTAAAAAGCTTTCTTAATGAGCACCTAGGGCACTAAGTGGAACCACTATGCAAACTTTTAGCTTTCTAGGCCTTACGGTGATCAGTCGGTCAGTATTTTATTTCGGGGAATCAAGTCTCTTTTAGTCCCCTTAGAGATTGAATTTTTAAAAAAGATTTCTTAGCGAGCACCTACGGCCTAAGAGCTACAACCCACAAAATTTCAATTTCCTAGAAAGTATGGTTCCAGAGATACAGTGATCAGTCAGTCAGTGTTTAATTTTGGGAAATCAAGTCTCTTTTAGTCCCCTAAAAGAGTGAATTTTTTAAAAAGATTTCTTAGCGAGCACCTACGGCCTAAGAGCTACAACTCACAAAATTTCAATTTCCTAGAAAGTATGGTTCCAGAGATACAGTGCTCAGTCAGTCAGTGTTTAATTTTGGGAAATCAAGTCTCTTTTAGTCCCCTAAAAGAGTGAATTTTTTAAAAAGATTTCTTAGCGAGCACCTACGGCCTAAGAGCTACAACCCACAAAATTTCAATTTCCTAGAAAGTATGGTTCCAGAGATACAGTGATCAGTCAGTCAGTGTTTTATTTTGGGGAATCAAGTCTCTTTTAGTCCCCTTAAAGAGTGAATTTTTTAAAAAGATTTCTTAGCGAGCACCTACGACCTAAGAGCTACAACCCACAAAATTTCAATTTCCTAGAAAGTATGGTTCCAGAGATACAGTGATCAGTCAGTCAGTGTTTTATTTCGGGAAATCAAGTCTCTTTTAGTCCCCTAAAAGAGTGAATTTTTTAAAAAGATTTCTTAGCGAGAACCTACGGCCTAAGAGCTACAACCCACAAAATTTCAATTTCCTAGAAAGTATGGTTCCAGAGATACAGTGATCAGTCAGTCAGTGTTTTATTTTGGGGAATCAAGTCTCTTTTAGTCCCCTTAAAGAGTGAATTTTTTAAAAAGATTTCTTAGCGAGCACCTACGACCTAAGAGCTACAACCCACAAAATTTCAATTTCCTAGAAAGTATGGTTCCAGAGATACAGTGATCAGTCAGTCAGTGTTTAATTTTGGGAAATCAAGTCTCTTTTAGTCCCCTAAAAGAGTGAATTTTTTAAAAAGATTTCTTAGCGAGAACCTACGGCCTAAGAGCTACAACCCACAAAATTTCAATTTCCTAGAAAGTATGGTTCCAGAGATACAGTGATCAGTCAGTCAGTGTTTTATTTTGGGGAATCAAGTCTCTTTTAGTCCCCTTAAAGTGTGAATTTTTTAAAAAGATTTCTTAGCGAGCACCTACGACCTAAGAGCTACAACCCACAAAATTTCAATTTCCTAGAAAGTATGGTTCCAGAGATACAGTGATCAGTCAGTCAGTGTTTAATTTTGGGAAATCAAGTCTCTTTTAGTCCCCTTAAAGAGTGAATTTTTTAAAAAGATTTCTTAGCGAGCACCTACGGCCTAAGAGCTACAACCCACAAAATTTCAATTTCCTAGAAAGTATGGTTCCAGAGATACAGTGATCAGTCAGTCAGTGTTTTATTTTGGGGAATCAAGTCTCTTTTAGTCCCCTTAAAGAGTGAATTTTTTAAAAAGATTTCTTAGCGAGCACCTACGGCCTAAGAGCTACAACCCACAAAATTTCAATTTCCTAGAAAGTATGGTTCCAGAGATACAGTGATCAGTCAGTCAGTGTTTAATTTTGGGAAATCAAGTCTCTTTTAGTCACCTTAAAGAGTGAATTTTTTAAAAAGATTTCTTAGCGAGCACCTACGGCCTAAGAGCTACAACCCACAAAATTTCAATTTCCTAGAAAGTATGGTTCCAGAGATACAGTGATCAGTCAGTCAGTGTTTTATTTTGGGGAATCAAGTCTCTTTTAGTCCCCTTAAAGTGTGAATTTTTTAAAAAGATTTCTTAGCGAGCACCTACGACCTAAGAGCTACAACCCACAAAATTTCAATTTCCTAGAAAGTATGGTTCCAGAGATACAGTGATCAGTCAGTCAGTGTTTAATTTTGGGAAATCAAGTCTCTTTTAGTCCCCTTAAAGAGTGAATTTTTTAAAAAGATTTCTTAGCGAGCACCTACGGCCTAAGAGCTACAACCCACAAAATTTCAATTTCCTAGAAAGTATGGTTCCAGAGATACAGTGATCAGTCAGTCAGTGTTTTATTTTGGGGAATCAAGTCTCTTTTAGTCCCCTTAAAGAGTGAATTTTTTAAAAAGATTTCTTAGCGAGCACCTACGGCCTAAGAGCTACAACCCACAAAATTTCAATTTCCTAGAAAGTATGGTTCCAGAGATACAGTGATCAGTCAGTCAGTGTTTAATTTTGGGAAATCAAGTCTCTTTTAGTCACCTTAAAGAGTGAATTTTTTAAAAAGATTTCTTAGCGAGCACCTACGGCCTAAGAGCTACAACCCACAAAATTTCAATTTCCTAGAAAGTATGGTTCCAGAGATACAGTGATCAGTCAGTCAGTGTTTTATTTTGGGGAATCAAGTCTCTTTTAGTCCCCTTAAAGAGTGAATTTTTTAAAAAGATTTCTTAGCGAGCACCTACGGCCTAAGAGCTACAACCCACAAAATTTCAATTTCCTAGAAAGTATGGTTCCAGAGATACAGTGATCAGTCAGTCAGTGCTTTATTTTGGGGAATCAAGTCTCTTTTAGTCCCCTTAAAGAGTGAATTTTTTAAAAAGATTTCTTAGCGAGCACCTACGACCTAAGAGCTACAACCCACAAAATTTCAATTTCCTAGAAAGTATGGTTCCAGAGATACAGTGATCAGTCAGTCGGTGTTTAATTTTGGGAAATCAAGTCTCTTTTAGTCCCCTTAAAGAGTGAATTTTTTAAAAAGATTTCTTAGCGAGCACCTACGGCCTAAGAGCTACAACCCACAAAATTTCAATTTCCTAGAAAGTATGGTTCCAGAGATACAGTGATCAGTCAGTCAGTGTTTTATTTTGGGGAATCAAGTCTCTTTTAGTCCCCTTAAAGAGTGAATTTTTTAAAAAGATTTCTTAGCGAGCACCTACGGCCTAAGAGCTACAACCCACAAAATTTCAATTTCCTAGAAAGTATGGTTCCAGAGATACAGTGATCAGTCAGTCAGTGCTTTATTTTGGGGAATCAAGTCTCTTTTAGTCCCCTTAAAGAGTGAATTTTTTAAAAAGATTTCTTAGCGAGCACCTACGGCCTAAGAGCTACAACCAACAAAATTTCAATTTCCTAGAAAGTATGGTTCCAGAGATACAGTGATCAGTCAGTCAGTGTTTTATTTTGGGGAATCAAGTCTCTTTTAGTCCCCTTAAAGAGTGAATTTTTTAAAAAGATTTCTTAGCGAGCACCTACGACCTAAGAGCTACAACCCACAAAATTTCAATTTCCTAGAAAGTAGGGTTCCAGAGATACAGTGATCAGTCAGTCAGTGTTTTATTTTGAGGATTTTAAGCCCCTTAAAATTTGAATTTTTAAAAAGATTTCTTAGCGAGCCCCCGGGTTCTAAGAGGAACCCCCTCGCAAAATGTCAGCTTCCTAGAGCTCATAGTTCCAGAGATACGGTGTGTTTCGGAAGGGATTCGAATTTTTTAAATACGATTTCTTAGGGCCTATAAAATGTCTACGGTTCCGGAGATACGGCCAATCGGTGGTATATTACATAGAAAGAAATTTTTTTTCTGAAATGTCAATATTTGCAACAACATACCAGCTCTGACAAATAAAGCGGTACATCATCGGCAACATTGCCTTTTCAAAAAAATATTTTGTCGAAAGCGACAAGGTAAAACGTTTCCATGCCTCCGGAAGGTGGTCTGGCAGGAAATTTTCACCTTGGCGGATTTCGCGGAAGGCGGGAAGTGTTGTATCTCTCTCTCTCTCGCCGCTTATCGATCGCGCTCAGGCCCTTGCCGGAGGATGTGCCGCCCCCCCCCCCCCCACCGCGCTTCCAAAAACAACGAAGCCATGTCTCTTTTAAAGAGAACGGGTCCTCTTTTTTAGGGACCGCAAAATGACTGAAAAATGGACTAAGTGTTCAGTCGCATAGGATTCAAAACATGATTAGCAACTCTGTAACAAGGACTGCTAGCTTTGAGTGGGGCGAATGGAAAGCGAACGCCCCTGCCTGCGTCGAAAGCCGAGAGCTGGCAACAAGTGCCAAACAAACGGGGCCCCTCTCACAACACCCCGCAGCCAAGGAAACACCGGCACGCGACGGGACAAAGAAACTTCTCGAGCCAGCCACCTCTCTCGACCACCCCATTTTGTTCACAATTCTACACGGCCAACCCTCATATTACACACACACATATACAGTTGGCTCTCTGTTTAAAGACTTTCAAGGGACCGTGAAAAATCGTCCTTAAGTAGAGATCGCCCTTAAACTGAATTTGTGAAAAACTAATAACGTCGGTTCCTATAACGTCGGAGGGGCCGGGACTGGAAAATATCGTCTTTAAATAGAGATCGTCGTTAAGTAGAGTGTCGTTAAACAGAGCCAACTGTATGTATGTATGTGTATATATATATATATATATATATATATATATATATATATATATATATATACTAGCGGACCCGACAGACTTTGTCCTGTTCAAACGTTGTAATTCTAGCTGAAGTACCCGGCGATGCCCGGGATTTTAAGAATGTTTGTTAACCAAAATCAATTTAGAAATTAACACAGTAATAAATAATATAATATTACAATAATATTATAATTACAATAATATTACAATAATATTATAATTACAATAATATTACAATAATATTATAATTTACACAGTAATAAATAATATAATTAATAAATAACATAGAAAAAAATGCATACGAAATGTTATACATATTAATAATATGAAAACCCAATTAAAAATGTATAAATGTATAATAAACTCCTCAGATTTCAGCTATATTCGGTATTTCATCATAAAAAAGCTGAAAAAAATAAAAATAAATAAAAAGAATAATTTTAAAAAATAATAATTTAAAAAAATAAAAATAAAAAAATAATAAAGGAAAATAAAATAATAATTAAATAAATAATAAAATAAAAGCTCAAAATAAAAAAGCCTTAAAAAAAAAGCCGAAATAACAGGTCTAGCAAAATTTACACAACTCTGGATTCGAACCCGGGTCCAGAGCATGATTCTTTCCAAACTGGCGCCCTTCAGAACGCGCCACGATTATACGGTGTTCTAGTGGGTAAAGTGAAACATATTCGCTATTGGAAATTTGTTGTGGGCTGGTGATTATACATGTTAGAGGAGTTTTTAGCCAGAAATAAGTTAGCAGGATAGAAGCTTAGTCTTTAGCTCTTCAATAGATACAAAGATATAGGCGAGGAGGATTGCAGTAGCGATTAAAAAAGATCTCGTGTCACTTAACGTGGTTGATTCGAATTTTCCATCGCGTGTCGAGAGTATCAATATGCCGTTGGATCTGATCCATTTTAGAGTATAAAATCTGACTTGAAAGATTATTATTTTCATTTATTATTCTGGTTTAATACATGACTTGAAACTTTTTGATTTTATTTATTTTTATTTTTTTCGCTCGCTGTTTGCTAACTAAACCTAACGTGGACGCCATTATCTAGAGGGGTGATTTCACAAACTGTAAAAGCTTCCATTTACCGGACGCACCCCCTTATAAATTGTTGGTTTTTTATTAATTAATTAAAAATATAAAAACATACTCTATCGGATCAAATTGTGAATCTAAACCATTCTCGAATCAACTAAATTGCACACACAAAATTTCATAAAAATCAGTCCAGTCGTTTAGGAGGAGTTCAGTTACATACACACGGACAGAAGAAATATATATATAAGATATATATATATATATATATATATATAGAGAGAGAGAGAGAGAGAGAGAGAGAGTGAGTGAGTGAGTGAAACTTCTCTACGGCGGCCGGTAATGGTTCAAAAAAAAGGGGCCATTTGGAGGGATGACCGGCAAGAAGTTTCACTGTGTGTGTGTGTATATATATAAAATTTATAAAAAAAAATGGTAACGGATATTTTTACAGACAAAATAATGGTAGATAATATTCAAATTAAATACAACGGTCAAGGTATGCCATTAATTTGTATGTTTAATATCCATAAAACATACTCATTTGGATTAAATTCTTTAAAAACGTCCATCTCAATGAGTCTAGCGGTTACATTTTATTTTTTTACTTTAATTTTTTTTTTTTTTTTTTTTTTTTTGTCAATTTATTTCGTTGTTATGCACGTGACGCAACATTAATTTAAAGTATCACAAGAAAAGAAAAACCACGTAATCCGCATTTAATAAATTAAATTCTAAAAATGAATCTTTAAAAATTCACCAAAAATCAGAAAAGGGGGGGGGGGGGGGAGTTAAGATTCCAAAAAATTTCATTTTAAAGGAATTTTTAGGATCTTTCTTGTGATATAAATTTTATAACCCTCAGATTATTATTTTAAATGCAAACTTTACAGAATGTTACAAGAACAGCTTAAAAATTTAATTTTTTAAAATCTAAGTAGAATTTTTCAAAAATCTTTCCTAGTTTACCCCTACACTATAAGATGAATCGCCATGAAAAATGTCAGCTCTTTAGTTCCAGCAGTTTGGTTTGTGCATAATTTGTCTGTCTGTCAGTCAGTCAATGTTTTTTATATATATATATACTCGACCTATTTTAAAATTAGCAACCATGTAGACGAAATTTCATTAATATGGCTATTAGTATGACTCATCAATGAGCCGTTCAATACTTCATAAGTTGCATAGAATCAAATGAGAATTGACAATTTAAATTTGTTGGTTAAGTTAATTGTTATTGAATGCACGTGTATACATCATTAAAATTCATAAAAATAAAAAAATTTTTGAAACGCGATTGCAGCGCTGCCTACCGGATCCAATTGTGTACCTAAACTAACCAAAGATCAACAACACATAAATAAGTAAATTAATAAAGAAAAAAACATTTTCTATCGGATCAAATTGTGAATCTAAACCATTCTCGAATCAACTTAATCGCACACACAAAATTTCATTAAAATCAATCCAGTTGTTCAGTGACATACACACGGACAGAAGAAATATATATATATATATATATATATATATATATATATATATATATATATATATATATATATATATATATATATATATATATATATATATATATATATATATATATATATCGAAATGCCTGCGAATCGAAAAATAATTAAATGAATAAAACTAAATTTCAATATTAAATCTTGATCCATTAGTAATTTTTTATCATTAAATTAAAAAAACTTTTAATCTTGTTTGAAATTTATTTCGAAATTTTTTACAAAGAAAAAAATTTAACAAGGAATGCTTTTATACGGTTATCGAATGTTGCGCCTATCGAATCGAACACAGTTCTTTTCACCAAATGAATAGATGGCATTTTTTTCACAAAACAAGTCAAGATGTAAAACAGTTAATAAAACAAGTCAAAATAAAATCAGTCAAATGTGTTTGCACCTCATTTCTATTTTACTCCTTTCTTCACCAATCCATTCGAATACCAGAAGTTAAAATATTGAGAATAAAAGTTTTGAGGTTGCCTCAAATGACATTGGATAAAATATAAATGAAACAATTTACACAGAATATTGCTGGAATATTAAAATGTGAAGCTCTTTTAACTTTGATAAAAAAATATAACACAGTGGCTCCCAAAATTGTTCGTACACTTACGATTTTCAATGAAATAGGGGTCTATCCATTAATTAAAATGAATATTTCAGAATGGGTATTTAATAATAAGATCTATAATCTATTCTTAACAAAACTACATGAAATATTTTGAAAACATAGTAAAACTTTATTTTTAAGAAACCACTAATCAAAAAGTAACAAAAACTTCATCTCACAAAAGTCATCGTACACTGAAATATTTTCGGATAAATTCATAATTAAAATTATCGTCTGGCACTTTATTTTTACTTTTGAATTGTGGTGGCATTTAAAATATCGTTTGGCTTTAATTTTTGCTTGTTTACTCCGTAATATTCTATTTATTATTTAAAAATGGCTCGTAGTCGTAAATTGATTATTTTTCATTCGAAAATTGATTATTTTTCATCATACACTGCTGGCCACCCAAATTGCAACACCAAGAAAGACACGAGATATCACAACAAAATTTATTTTCTAGATAACATGTTGACCAAGTATCAAATGATTAAATTTATAAACTTCTGTGAAGTGTGGTTCCTGCCAAAATCAGTAGCCAGAGTAGCCGCCACTGTTGGAGATCACCGCTGCCACACGCCTCGGCATTGATTCAAAGAGACTTTGGATGAGTTCTTGGGGTACAGCAGACCAAGCAGCTTCCACACGTTGCCAAATTTGATCTGCTGTGGCAGCTGGGGATGGAATCTGGGTCAATCGTAGAGCAACCATGGACCACATGTTTTCTATCGGCGAAAGATCCGGAGAGCGAGGCGGCCAGGGAAGCAATTCAATCTGGCGATTGACGAAGAACCGTTGGACAATGCGTGCCACGTGTGGTCGCGCATTATCCTGTTGAAATATGGCTGTAGGCAAGCCCTGAAGGTAAGGAAGGACAACTGGTTCCAACACCTCGGAGATGTAGCGCTGGCTGTTTAAAGTACCGGCAATGCGTACTAGAGGAGTGCGAGAGTGATATCCAATACCGCCCCATGCCATAATACCCGGTGCAGGACCAGTGTGGCGGTGCATAACGCAGCTGTTCAGCATCCTCTCTTCACGGTGTCTCCAGACTCGAATGCGGCCATCGTGGTGTTGCAGACGGAAGCGTGACTCGTCAGTAAAGACAATTTCATTCCATTCTGCCGTCCACATCCTTCTGTCATCGCACCATTGGCGGCGGAGACGTCTGTGGTTCTGCGTCAAGGGTAGACAAAGCAAGGACGTCTTGCGGACAGACCACTCTGCTGTAAACGGCGTCGAATGGTACGCGCAGACACTGGATGATGCGTTACAGACTGCATGTGCTGTGCTATGGTTCGTGATGTGACTGAGCGATCCGTCACTGTCATGCGCACAATTTGCCTGTCATCACGTGAAGTGGTGCGCTGAGGTGGATGCGATCGAACACGCCGGTCCGTCGTACCCTCCTGCATCCAACGATCACATATCCGCATTACAGTTGTTTGGTTTCGTCCAACACGACTACCGATTTCCCTGAAAGATAATCCAAAATCTCGGTAGGCCTCTATCCTTCCTCTGTCGAACTCGGATACTTGATCAAAAGATGATCGCTGTTTTCGACGAGGCATAATAAAAACCACAAGAAAAACACAATTGCCGAACTTGAAATCGTCGAAATCTCCAAGCCTTAAATAGCGCTTTGAAGTGGCGCCACAGGCGCGCGTGATGTGCGTCTGCGCTGAAATTCTAATCATTGGCATATCTCACCTCCGCTAATGCAGGTTGTAAATTTCATGTTATTTGCATGTTTCCTTCAGGGTGTTGCATTTACAGTGGCCAGCAGTGTAGTAGTGGTAAATCAGTTCGAAATGTTGCTAAATTACTTAATTTATCCCATTCTACTGTGCAGTATGTGATAAAACGCTTTAAAGAAGAAAATCTGATCGAAAACAAGGTAAGACAAGGTCGTCCAGCAAAGTTAACGAAACGTGATCAGAGATTTATAATTAGAAAATTTGTGAAAAATCCATGTTTGAGTGGTGTAAAAGTTTCTGCAGAATTTAATGAAACATTTTCTACTTCCATTTCACCTGAAACTGTTCGACGAGTTCTCAGAGCAGCTGGATTACATGGGCGTTCTGCCCGTACAAATTTTTTTGTGAGTGAGAAAAACAGAAAGCCTAGGCTTTCCTTCGCACTATCAATGATAAATAAGCCCCAAACGTATTGGAATAATGCGCTATTTGCCGATGAAAGCAAGTTTAACATTTTTGGTTCCGATGGGCGTATAATTGTATGGAGACGAAAAAATGAGGAACTTAATCCCAAGAACTTAGAAGGAACAGTTAAGCATGGCGGTGGAGGTGTCCTTCTGTGGGGGTGCATATCAGCATCAGGACTAGGTAATTTGGTATTTATTGATGGCATAATGAATCATGCTGTTTATATAAATATTTTAAGAGACAATTTGAAATTATCAGCTCAAAATTTTGGTATTGGAAACAACTTTGTTTTTTATCAAGATAACGATCCTAAGCACGCGGCTCTCAACGTTCGCCCCTGGTGTCTCTATAATTGTCCACAAGTTTCGAAAACACCACCTCAATCGCCAGATTTAAACCCAATAGAACATATTTGGAGAGAACTGGAGGTTCGAGTACGAAAACACGACATTCACACGAAAAGCGAACTAAAAACAATTATGATGGAAGAATGGATGAACATTGATGCAGACATTCCAAAAGAACTAGTGCAATCTATTCCCAGACGTTTAAAAGCTGTTGTGGATGCTAAAGGATTAAATTTTTAAATTTTTTTATTTTCATGAATTTTAATGACGTATACGCGTGCATTCAATAATTGGATCCGGTAGGCGGTGCTGCAGTCGCGTTTCAGAAATTTTATATCTTTATATATATATATATATATATATATATATATATATATATATATATATATATATATATATTGTCCGTGTGTATGTCACTGAACTCCTAAACGGCTGGACTGATTTTAATGAAATTTTGTGTGTGCGATTAAGTTGATTCGAGAATGGTTTAGAATCACAATTTGATCCGACAGAAAATGTTTTTTTAATTGATTTATTTATTTATGTGTTGTTGTTGATCTTTGATTAGTTTAGGTACACAATTGGATCCGGTCGGCAGCGCTGCAATCGCGTTTCAGAATATATTTTTTTTTATTTTCATGAATTTTAATGCTGTATACACGTGCATTGAATAACAATTAACTTAACCTACAAATTTAAATTGTCGATTCTCATTTGATCCTATGCAACTTATGAAGTATCGAACGGCTCATTGATGAGTCATACTAATAGCCATATTAATGAAATTTCGTCCACAGTCTTGCTAATTTTAAGATAGGTCGAGTTATGATAACTGTACGCGTAGTGGTGTTAGGTTTTTAAAAATAATTTTTTTTACATATTTTTTCATCAAAACGGTCCAAACAATTTATAGTTTATTAAAATAATTCTATGATTTTTAGATTTACAACGTTTGAACAGCACAACGTCTGTCGGGTCCGCTAGTACATATATATTATATATATAATAGCCGTTGTCTCTGTATAACACTTCCGGGCTGTACCCTTCTTTCAATTGAAGCCCTCAGTAAACAAACAGCCGGTTAGGCTTAATTTCAATTTCAGATGTGGATTTTTTTCTTACCTAAAAACTAATATATTCTCCATCAAATCACGTTTGTTCAGCCTATTTTTCTATAAAACATTCAGAACAAACAAAACAAAAATTGGATGTTTTTAGCTGTATATTTAACAGTTTTTAAAAATCTGTTTATTTTTGCTATGAATTCTGGAAGTAAACGAACTTGAATGTGAATGAATCGAGTAGCTCAAGTATTCATATCGCGTAGTGAGCTGTAAAAAACTGGATGGCAGTCTACTACTCCAAACGCATGAAAAACTAAATAAAAAATAATGACAGGGTTTGCTTTTACAAGGTGTGGATTAAATGCAATATTGTTAGACAATTCGGGATATTATTTAACTTTCATATACTTTTTCCACTATGACGTCATTATTAGTATTATGACGTCAAAATGACGGGTTACCTTCTAGTATATATATATATATATATATATATATATATATATTATATATATATATATATATATATATATATATATGCGTTTGTGTGTGATGTCTGCAGATGAAATGACATCTCCTAACTTGCCCTCACAGTGCATGACAAGTGTTCAACAGAATGCTGAGGTCTGCATGTGGCAGATGTCACTGCCTGAGCGATGATGAAATTTGATCTAAACTGTGGTGCAATTACTTCTTAAAAAAGGTGATTTCACTATTTCAATAATCTTGATTTCATCAATTGCATCAGGTAGTTTTATGTTTACAAATAAATGTTTTATTCTGCAAAGGACACAAATATCCAACCTTACAGACCTTATATTAAGACTCGGTGAGATTCTCAATAAAAGATTCCAAACATAGGTTTGCATATACAGTTGGCTCTCTGTTTAACGACGATCTCTATTTAAAGACGATATTTCCCAGCCCCTCCCACGTTATGGGAAATGTTATTCTTTCACAAATTCTGTTTAATGGCGATCTCTACTTAAGGACGATTTTTCACGGTCCCTTGAAAGTCGTTAAACAGAGAGCCAACTGTATATTTGCTTATATGTATTATCTATACTTATATATAAAGAGAGAGCGATTTTGTACGTGGAGGGAAATCTTCAGAACCACTGCACCTATTTGAAAAATTCTTTCACTGTTTGAAAGGTACATTATTCCAGATGGACATAGGCTATATATTATGTATCTCTGATCATCTATACTTATATATAAAGAGAGAGCGATTTTGTACGTGGAGGGTAATCTCCAGAACCACTGCACCTATTTGAAAAATTCTTTCACTGTTTGAAAGGTACATTATTCCAGATGGACATAGGCTATATATTATGTATATCTGATCATCTATACTTATATATAAAGAGAGAGCGATTTTGTACGTGGAGGGTAATCTCCAGAACCACTGCACCTATTTGAAAAATTCTGTCACTGTTTGAAAGGTACATTATTCCAGATGGACATAGGCTATATATTATGTATATCTGATCATCTATACTTATATATAAAGAGAGCGATTTTGTACACGGAGGGTAATCTCCAGAACCACTGCACCTATTTGAAAAATTCTTTCACTGTTTGAAAGGTACATTATTCCAGATGGACATAGGCTATATATTATGTATATCTGATCATGTATACTTATATATAAAGAGAGAGCGATTTTGTACATGGAGGGTAATCTCCAGAACCACTGCACCTATTTGAAAAATTCTTTCACTGTTTGAAAGGTACATTATTCCAGATGGACATAGGCTATATATTATGTATATCTGATCATCTATACTTATATATAAAGAGAGAGCGATTTTGTACGTGGAGGGTAATCTCCAGAACCACTGCACCTATTTGAAAAATTCTTTCACTATTTGAAAGGTACATTATTCCAGATGGACATAGGCTATATATTATGTATATCTGATCATCTATACTTATATATAAAGAGAGAGCGATTTTGTACATGGAGGGTAATCTCCAGAACCACTGCACCTATTTGAAAAATTCTTTCACTGTTTGAAAGGTACATTATTCCAGATGGACATAGGCTATATATTATGTATATCTGATCAGTAGAAATAAAGTTAGGGGCTTAATCCTAACAATCTCCATTGTTACCGCTACTGTCCTCTACCGCTTTTTGTGCCGAAGTCTTCAACGATCCTTAGCGTGGTGCTATCTATACTTATATATAAAGAGAGAGCGATTTTGTACGTGGAGGGTAACCTTCAGAACCACTGTAGCTATTTGAAAAATTCTTTCACTGTTTGAAAGGTACATTATTCCAGATGGACATAGGCTATATATTATGTATATCTAATCAGTAGAAATAAAGTTAGGGGCTTAATCCTAACAATCTCCATTGTTTCCGCTACTGTCTTCTACCGCTTTTTGTTCCGAAGATTTCAACGATCCTTATCGTGGTGCTATCGCGGTGGGCTTCTGTTCTGACGCTAGCGGTTCGAACCTAGCCGTTCTCCGGCACGCCTTTTTCTTTTAAAAAATTTATTTTAATTATTAACTAACATAAAATTAATTTAAGGTATTATTTAGGTTATTATTAAGGTAAAAAAAGATTTACAATTTATTGGTATAATATTTTGTTCAACCCGGACAAAGTCGGGACGGGCCGCTAGTATATACATAAATATGTATATGTGTGTGTGCTTATCAAAATAATGGAAACACCAAGAAACATAAAAACCTTTATTAATACAGGATCACCTTTGTAATGTAATACCACCTGATTCACCTTGGAATTGGATTATACAAGTCATAAATAGTGGTTAAGAATATATTATACCATTCCTCGGGGAAAATTCATGAAAGCTCCTGTAGAGATGCTGTAGTGGATATCGATACCTTTATCTATCCGCTTATACAGATCACAGTCAGGGCCCGATTATGAATGCTGGGCCCCTTGCAAAGATTTAAAAAAATAAGAACTATCCATGGTATCCTATACTATTAGAAGTACTAGGTGCATACACCAAGCATGTGAGGAAAAGTTGTTAAAAATCATTTGATTTAAATTTTGATTAAACCAAACAACCCTGCATGCGAGTCCTATATTGGCTATTACAGTGTATGGCTGATGAGATGAAGCATTCATAAACAAGTTTCAGATGAAATTGAACACACCTTTCACCTTCTGCTGTACTTCTCATACAACCTGATAGTTTAACATTTTTCCTTAAGCAGAGAGCGAAATTAATAACTTTCACTTATCTATCTATTTTAGCTCTGAGAAACATTGTTAAAGAGATTTTGCATGTTGAAGAGGACATTTCGGGGCCCTGGGCAAAGTCCCGATTTGCCCATGCGATAAAAAGGCCCTGATCACAGTGGTTGGATGATTTATAGTCGGGGGGGGGGGGGGGGGTTGTACAGGGCGAGACTTCTTTTTCATGCTCTTCAAACCAATACTCGATAGATTTAGCTGTATGTATAGAGGGATTATCATAGCGGAGAACGCCATCTCCTGCAACAAACAATATTTGCACCATAAGATAGACTAGTGAGCTACCATTTCGACATAGTCCTTCTCATTCAATCTCCCTTTTAGGAGTACAATAGGGCCCGAAGAAAACCACGAGATGCCATCCCAAACCCTGATAGATCTACCTCCATGATTGACAGTTGAGATGAGACAGCCAGAATCTTACGCTTGTGTAGGTGTTCTCCAGACATACACACGTCCTGTTGCGAGGAAAATGTGAGCAATGATTCGTCAGACCAAATGCCGTTTTTCTACATATTACTTAACCAGGATTGCACTCGTGGCACCATTGTGGACGATATTTTGTATTGGCATCTATTACAAGTGGCTTGGGAATCTATTACAAGCATTTATGGAAGAGTGGCTACTCTTCCATAAATGCTTTGTTTGTGAAGTTCCCTGCTACCTCTAATGGTTGATACCTGCAGATGCAGATTGAGCCCTTCGGTCATTTTGGTTGCAGTTGTTTTCTTGCTTCATGTCACAATCCACTTCAGTACCTCGTCCATCTCTTTCACTCAGCTCTCTCTTTCGTCCACTATTCTGTTTGGCAAAGGATGTTTTTCCGTGCACTCTGTATGCTATCATGACTTTCGATATCATAGCTCAAAAAACACCCATTAGCCTGGGGATTGCAGTAACAGTTACTCCAAATTAAACGTGCTCAAACAATTTGCCCTTTTCCCAAGGTCTGCAAGGTTTGACATTTCATGCTGTTTCCCCAAAAGCACGATGCCCTTAGCTTCATCACTGCTACCT
Source organism: Dolomedes plantarius (assembly GCA_907164885.2). NCBI lineage: Eukaryota > Metazoa > Arthropoda > Arachnida > Araneae > Dolomedidae > Dolomedes > Dolomedes plantarius. Next base: position 260,008,596 of record OU015490.1, read on the forward strand.
TACAGTAGAACAATACATACACTATATTATATAAAAAAATACCGGTGGACAGACTTGTTTTTTAAGGAATACGAAGCACATTCATAAACACCGCTAATATTGATGGGTGTTTCCATAATTTTGATAACCATCTGTGTATATATATGTGTATATATATATATATATATATATATATATATATATATATATACACAGTGGTACCTCAGTACTCAATGTTGATTAGTTCCAGAAGGTACAATGAGTACTAAGCAAATTTTTCCCATAAAGAGTAATGCGAACTGAAATAATTCGTAACTGAACCACAGAAATTTAACATTTTACTTGGAAATTTATAAACTGATAGGGTTGTTTTTTTTATACAAATCTCAAAACTAGAGACATAAATGAAAAATAATAATTAGATAAAATGAAATAAATTTTAATTCACTTAGCCCGTACCGAGAGGAGTTCAAGATCTAATGGGATGGAGGAGAGAGGTTTTTGCTTGGAAGGAAAGTTCCCTTCTAATGAAACAACAGGCACTCAAACAAAGGTTCTTTGACTTTTTCTGTCTAGCACTGAAACCTACGATAGACTCAGATTGAAGGAATTTCACTACAAACCTATCAAGAGAAACTTTGTTCTGCCTATGCTTCAAAAAGTCCACATTTCGACTTGCTAAATCTTTGTCAGAAGATACTTTTAAACAAAATTTTGTCATTCAACCCATTTAGAACACATTTCTTGTGGCAGAGCAGTATTCTATCCTCCTTACACTATCTGTTGCTGCTCCCTTTGAAATTCCTGAGCTCTTCTACTCACTCTTCATCTCTAACTTCTAAGCTCACAGACTTTCCCAAATATACAATGTCCTTTGCTACTGATATAGCCCTAAAGCGTTCAAAGTCCTTAGGAATGTTTTGCAGCAACATCAGAAATGCAGCTATCATGCTCATAACTAGCTATTGTCTCATCGTGGTATCATTAACCTTCTTCAAAATCACAATGACTTGTGGGATTCTGAGCACAAGACTTACATGTCCGTCTTTAATTCATCCTGAGAGACTGGATTGTCTGTTGCAGATTTTATAGCAAGTATGATGAGTACTGAGCCAAAGCATTTTTCTCAGATCGAAATGTGTCGAGTACCAAAGAAGAGAAGTACCGAGGTATGACAATATATATATACAGTGCCGTAACTAGGCAGGTGAAACAGGGGAACGTGCCCAGGGCCCACTAGGAAGGGGGACCCAAAATGCTGTATTTGTTTTAATATTTTCCCAAACCTAATTAAGGAGCCCAAATGCAAATTCTTGACCAGGGTACAGGAATGGCTAGTTATGGCACTGTGTATGTATATATACAGTGGCTCCCAAAAGTGTCCGTACACTTACGAATTTCAATGAAATAGGGGTCTATCCATTAATTAAAATGAATATTTCAGAATGGATATTCAATAAAAAGATCTATAATCTATTCTTAAAACACTACATGAAATATTTTGAAAACATAGTAAAACATTATTTTTAAGAAACCACTAATCAAAAAGTAACAAAAACTTTATCTCACAAAAGTCATCGTACACTGATATATTTTCGGATAAATTCATAATTAAAATTATCGTCTGGCGCTTTATTTTTATTTTTGAATTGTGGTGGCATTTAAAATATCGTTTGACTTTAATTTTTGCTTGCCTACTCTGTAATATTCTATTTATTATTTAAAAATGGCTCGTAGTCGTAAAGAAGCAACAAACAGCATTCGAAAATTGATTATTTTTCATCATAGTAGTGGTAAATCAGTTCGGAATATTGCTAAATTACTTAATTTATCCCATTCTAATGTGCAGTATGTGAAAAAACGCTTTGAAGAAGAAAATCGGATCGAAAACAAGGTAAGAAAAGGCTGTCCGGCAAAGTTAACAAAACGTGATCAGAGATTTATAATTAGAAAATTTGTGAAAAATTCACGTTTGAGTGCAGTAAAAGTTTCTGCAAAATTCAATAAAACATTTTCTACTTCAATTTCACCTGAAATGTTTTGACGAGTTCTCAGAACAGCTGGATTACATGGGCATTCTGCCCATAGAAAATTTTTTGTGAGTGAGAAAAACAAAGTTTAGGATTCCCTTCGCACTATCAATGATAAATAAACCCCAAACCTATTGGAATAATGTCTTATTTACCGATGAACATTTTTGGTGCTGATGAACGTATAATTGTATGGAAAAGAAAAAAATAAGGAACTTAATCCCAAGAAATTAGTAGGAACAGTTAAGCATACCGGTGGAGGTATCCTTGTGTGGGGGTGCATGTCAGCATCAGGACTAGGAAATTTGGTATTTATTGATGGCATAATGAATCCTGCTGTTTTTATAAATATTTTAAGAGACAATTTAAAATTATCAGCTCAAAATTTTGGTATTGGAAACAACTTTGTTTTTTATCAAGATAACAATCCTAAGCACACGGCTCTCAACGTTCACATCTGGTGTCTCTATAACACCACCTCAATCGCCAGATTTAAACCCAATAGAGACAATATTTGGAGAGAACTGGAGGTTCGAGTACGAAAACACGACATTCACACGAAAAGCGAACTAAAAACAATTATGATTGAAGAATAGATGAACGTTGATGCAAAAATTACAAAAGAACTAAAGCAATCTATTCCCAGACGTTTAAAAGCTGTTGTGGATGCTAAAGGATATCCTACTAAATATTAATTTAATGAAAAATTAGAATATTTACTACCATGTAGAGATTTTTTACAAGTGTACGATGACTTTTGTGAGATAAAGTTTTTATTACTTTTGGATTATTGGTTTCTTAAAAATAAAGTTTTACTATGTTTTCAAAATATTTCATGTAGTTTTGTTAAGAATAGATTATAGATCTTATTAAATACCCATTCTGAAATATTCATTTTAATCCCCTATTTCATTGAAAATTGTAAGTGTACGAACACTTTTGGGAGCCACTGTATATATAAATATATATATATACATGGATATAATGCATCTATCTAAATTTACGTAAATATATATACATGCACACAGTGGAACCTTGATTGATCATTTTTAAAGGGACCTATTGCCTTAAACGATAAATGCAGGAAAAGTATAGAAGCAGGAACATAACACAGAAATATTATCATCAGGATTGGTTGAAGTAAATGACACATATGGGAAACCAATTATTCAGGGAATGATAGATTGAGGTTCCACTGTATAAACATATAGAGTGAAGTGGGGTAAGTGAGAATGCAAAATTGTATAGTTCCACTTTGAATCTAAATAAGTTTTCAACAAGTTGTATTTGTATGAAAATTTGCATACTTACTTTTGGTTATGTTCTACATTTATAGTTTTATTTTTTTTTTAACCTTTACGGCAAAACTTATTTTGCCGTAAATATTTAAAGTTTTTGTGTTTTGTATTCTCACTTGCTCCCGCACTTGGGGCAAGCGAGAATGCGGGTCCCAATAAATCATAGCTGCTTATAGCAAGATAAGTAGGGCAAGGGAAAGAATAGATATTTCATGCTGAACAAAAGACTTTTTTTTTTACATTCTTTCATTGTGGAAGTATTTGTTGTTCAAGTTAGCAGTGTCAGCAACGTCCAAATATTAACAAAATAAGTATACTTGTATTATTTGTTTTAGAGTAACAAATGTATGTTAAAAGTTTTTTTTTCCTTTGTCTAGGCCCTACTAAATATTGTACAGCCAAAAACACACAAAAAAATTAGTTCATCATGCCTCTTCCTGGAACACTAATAAGTCATCATCTGGTATAAAAGGCAACTCAGAAATGGTGACAACACAATTAGAAATTCAATATATTCACAGACAGTTTGTAATGTCCACTCCACTCACATTCACTAACAGTTACTCTAAACAAGTTAGTTTATTACAATTCACTTCATCAAACCTACAACAAAAAAACTAGGTTCAGTTGCATAATTTACTATTTTTGAATGTTAAGGAATTAAAAACAATCATGAGCTGTTGAAACATGGCAAAAGATGGTAGGTTATGAAGTTTCTCCAGCTAGAAAACATATGTTGGGAAGAAAAAAAACTATTTATATGGCTGTTATAACACAAAGGTAGGTTTTTTCAGTATGTGGGGCAAGTGAGAACTGCTGTTCTCACTTGTCCGAACCTTCGTGTTCTCACTAGCCACGACACAAAATTTTTATAGGGAAAGTGAAAACCCTGCAGTACTGATGTAATATTGCAAAAAAAAAAAATGGTTTTTATATACTTTATCTGTATTCTTTGTTTCTTAATGAATGAGTGGGTATTTTCAAAATAACAATTTGTTGTGGTTAATTAGTTATGATTTTTTTTGGCTAGTACTCAAACTTGGGTACCTTAGTTAAAATGCAAGGGTTTGGTAGGTATAAAAATTTTCCATTTTTTTTCTGTAAATAAAAACTAAACATAACAGTAGAGCAAGAATTTTCCTAAAAAGTACACTTGACATTTTTTAGGGTTTTAAGCCCATTTTCTCACTTACCCCACTTCTGTTGTGCTGATAATTAAAGTCTATTTCTAGCATAACATGTTTGGTAAATTATGTATAAGTGTTGTGTAAAAATATAAAATACTGATAGTTATTACAATATAAGTGGCTGGTAAAACTTTTTTTTTATGGGCTGGTGAACCTTGTTTCAATAATATAAAATTAAATACTTAAAGGTTCTCCTTTCTTTACCAATTCTCTATATTTCCTCTCACAGTAACACAATACGTCTAGCTGTGCCATTTTATTTTGAACCCTCTCATGAACCCAAAGATTAAGAAACGAAGATACCATGACATCGGAATTTTAATGTTTCACAGAATTCCAGTACTCCACGTTTAAAAAGACTACCAAGTAATTTCCAAGAAAAAGGGGAAGCATGCTGTTTACAACATAACCGCGCAAGCATACATCGAGAGGCTCGGCAAAACTTCCTTAGGCCAATAGGAGGCTGAGGAATGAAGAACTATTTTTTCAATGTGCAAGGTTGGAGAAGTAAGGTGTGGCTCCCGAACTCCAAACTAGAGCGAAGTTTAAAAAGGATTTTGAGAGATGTCGTCGAAGACAACGTTAGTCTCCCCAGTTAACCAATGGCGTTGCCGCCTTAGAGAAAGATGCTGGAGAGCCATGTTCAACAGACAAGGACCAGGAAGATAAGATAAATTCCCTTCCTTACGGGCATGCCCTACCTCCTAATCTTTTTACTTTACTATATAGTCTTTCCTTCTAATTTCCCTTCTTATTTTTTTAGACTACAGTTGATTTCGGGTAATATGATTTTTAGTTGATTTTCTTTTTTATTTTTATTATTATAATTTAACTTAAGTATTTTTTTTATGATTTTTCACCTGCCACCTTTTTTTTTAACTTTATTTTATTATGTTTTGTGTTTGATATGATTATAATTAATTGACTTATGTGTCATCGAGGAATTGTGCCCTTTGGCAAGTTAAGTTTATCTAGTTTTTATTTTATGATTATGTCGAAAGTTATTGGAAGATAATGTTTAAATAAAATTTGTAATTATTACCCCTAAGCTTGAGTTGTCTTTCATTTCTTTTAAAAAAGTGTAAGTTTTAGAGATTTTTAAAATTTTTTTAAAAACTTTTCTTTTAGGGTTAATTACAGTTTCTTTTACGATACTCACAACATCCTTAGAACCTGGCTATTGTGGATAAAATTAAATTCTTCATTATTTGAGGTTTTCACAACACGCCTCAATCTAATTTTAATCTTTAAGATAATCTAAATAAATTTAAATCTAAAATCTATAAGTTAAACTATAAGTGAAATAAATTATTTCCTAAACTTTTCTTTAATTAATTCAATTGTAAATGTTCAAAAATGTACAGTTACAACACTTCACCCTACATTTTTTCTTTCTGCAGGTTGCATAAGCTAATGGAAAATGGTTCCTTTTGAACATGAATTTTGAAATGAAATCAAATAAGAAATTTAAGCATTTGAAATGGTAAAATCTTTATTTTTACTTAATTTCTTAAATACTTACAGCAAAACTCTTTAATGTATTTTTTAGTATTTGTAGTAATTCAAAATGACAGTGCGGACTTCTTTTTATAATATTTGAATAACGATTTTAATCAGCATCAAATTTTACTAAAATTAATTTAGTTTGGCAGATAAATTGACAATATTTGTGATACAGGAAAGATGATGGCAAAAGGATAAAAAAAATACAACATATCAATGTATACATATACAAATATACATATGTATGTATACATATACAAATATACATATGTATGTATACATATACAAATATACATATGTATGTATACATATATATATATATATAAATTAAATACATAAATATATATTTATGTGTGTGTGTGTGTGTAAGTAAGTAAGTAACTGCATACATATGTCTGCTACTCCAATTCTTATAACTGTAACCATGCTTTTAAGCTGAATTGCAAGTCAACTCTCTTCAAAAATTAAAATAAGGAGTTCTTATGGCCCTTTTAAGAAATCACTGTACAGTGACTTCTTAATATAGCATTGTTAAGGACTTCAAAACTGACTCAAAATATATTTTACCTTTAAACTTTAAACATCTAAAAGTATTTGAGTTCTAGGACCACATACAACCATACAATCATTTTTCCCAAAATATCAACCGTATAATTTTTTAATATTAATGACTGTACTTCAAAATTACTTTAACACTTTGAAATGTGTTTGGTTATCCTTCCATTTGCTTGATAAGTTTACAACGATAAATAAATATGTGTCAATAAACATATAATAAAGTGAGTCCTCAAAACTAATATTATATATATATACAGTGGTGCCTCGGAGTTCGTCGGTAATCCGTTCCTTGGAAACCGACGAACTCTGAAACCGACGAACTCCGAACCAAATTATCCCATAAGAATTAATGGAAAACGAATTAATCCGTTCCACAATCTCGTGGTCGACCATTATCTTTATTATTTTCGCCTTGTTTTTAAACTATTATTGCTAAATAACAAATTAAGTTGAATTACATTGTTATTACAAGAAATGTAAAGAAATAGATGCTAAGTTAGAAAATGACGGAAGGCAATTCACTTGGAGGAGTCTTTTCTCTGCGCATCCTTTTTATCCCACTAGGACCTGGTTGAGGCTCATCGCTAGCTGTTTTTTCTACAAGGGTTCTTAAAATAGCGATCGAGCGTTACCTGCCTCTTCCGATTTCTTAGTAAATTATTGAAGAACGGCATGATGGAATCGTTCATCGTATTGATGACAGAACAGGCCATGGTTTTATTCGGGTGGAATTTGTCTATTGTAACTTCAATTGTTTTCCACATACGAAGTGTTTGTTTCAGTTCATCTGTCGTTATTGCTTTCTGCTCTTCCTCTTCCTCTCTCTCACTACCAGTAGTAATTATTTCGCCCCTTTCAGCACGTTGTTTTTCGTCCTGCAACTGTTGCAAGTCTTCCGTGGTGAGATCTTCACGATTCGAGTCCACCAACTCCTCGACATCGTCAGCATTTGCTTCGAGACGTAGATCGTTGCAGAGATCTAAAATCTCTCTCATCATACTCGCCTCCTCCCGTATTTGTTCCGTCTCTAACCCCTCAAAGTCTCGCCCGGAAACAGCTGAAGGCAGTAGCTTCCTCCACGCAGAGTTTAGAGTTCTTCTCGTGACTTCGGTCCAAGTCTTATCTATCAGTTGAACAGCCTGATAGACATTATAGTAGTTTTTTCAGAAATCTTTTAATGTCAAATCGGTCGAATTGGTGATATCGAAACATGTGTTTCGTATAGAGTTTCTTGAAATTGGCCATCGCAAATTGATCCATGGGCTGGATAAGGGAGGTGGTGTTAGGTGGCAGATATTTCACAGTAATCCATCCAAATTCTGCGTCCAATTCTTCACCTAAATCTGGTGGATGTGCCGGTGCATTTTCGAGGACGAGAACACATCGCAATGGCAACCCCTTTTCCTTGAGATATTTTTTCCCCATGGGCGCAAACACTTTCCTTACCCACTCAAGAAACAATACCCGAGTTACCCATGCCTTAGCGTTAGAACGCCACATCACTGGTAAACTGTCTTTGCACACATTGAAACGTTTAAATGCCCTAGGTTTTTCAGAGTGGTACACTAATAAAGGCTTAACTTTGAAATCACCACTCGCGTTTGCACACAGGAGGATCGTGAGTCTGTCTTTCATGGGTTTATGACCCGGAAGAGTTGCTTCTTCTGCCGTGATGTAGGTTCTTTTGGGCATTTTCTTCCAAAATAAACCTGTTTCATCACAGTTAAATATCTGTGATGAAACAAAACCCTGAGCTTCAATAAATTCACCGAATTCTTGCACATACTCACCGGCTGCTTTTTTATCGGCGCTTGCTGCTTCGCCGTGTCGAACGACGCTGTGTACGCCATGTCTCCATCTGAAACGCCAAAACCACCATGAAGATGCTAGAAAGTCCATCTTTTCTTCATCGTCTTTCGTTATGTTTGTGTAAATCTCTTTCGCCTTTTCACAAATAATGTTTTGATCTACACTGTCACAGCACGCTGATTTTCATTTATCCACAGCAAGAGAAGTTTCTCCATTTCGTTTAGAGCATGTGGTTGTTGCTTAGCACTCACCGAATGTGACATCATTGGTAAAACAGTAGCTTCTATTATTTTGTGCCTATGATTCCAGTATGTACTTGCCGTTGTTCTTGGTAAATTATACTGTCTAGCTACATCTGCCACTTTCATGTCTTGCTCAATTTTTGAGATTATTTCCCTCTTAGTTTCGATTGATACGACGTTCATTATTCGTTTATGCTTTGAGTCAGTAGCACCAACTGTTTTCGGACCCATTTTCGAATACTATTTTGAACAATTTATATAAAAAAATCACTGCATACAGTACTATAAATACAGTACACTGTATATACACTACACTTCCGTATATATATACGCACTAAACGCAATTTATAATGGGTATTAATGCAAAATTTTGTTTCGCAAACTGCTGCTTTCAATCGATGTGTACTATACAAAGGTCGACGCCAGACTAGGCAACACCTTCTCTCAGTGGAAAGCCGGCTCTCACGTGACCTCAAAATGCGTGACGTATGTTTCCGCTGAGAGAAGGTGTTAGGGATGCGACATCGATGTCGATGTTTTCAAAACATCGATGTTTTAAACATCGATTTATTGAAGCCGATGTTTTTTTAACATCGATGTTTTGTGCTCGATGTTTTACGTTTTTCGATGTTTTTTTTTAATGAAAAAGTACCATAATAAAAAAAATTTACCACGTAGCATAATTTTCACACTCAGTAAATGTAAGTCTGAATTCTGTAAAGGATGAATACAAAATGGGGAACGATTCCTTCGCAAACAGACAAATGGCAATCAACAACCACTGAACCAATCAGAGCGCTTGGAATGTTCTTCGCACTCCAGAACATTCGATGGGGTTTTATAAATAGTATATACACGAGAACAGCCATTTTATATTTTGTTTTGTTCTGGTTTTATATAAGTTGACGCTAATATTATTAGTAAGATGCCTCCTAAAAGTACCGTTTGGAAATATTTTTGCAAAACCTCTGACAAATTAGCGAAATTTAATATTTGCCTTAAGTCCCTCAAAACTTCTGGCAATACCACGAATTTATCTGGACCTTTAGGCTGTCCGCACACGGAGCAACTCAAAATAAACTGATAACCGACTCCAATCACAAACCAGTCCGTGATGAGTCGTAACCTATGTAATTGAATGGAGCCACGCACACGGCGCAACTGGTTACAAACCCGTCAGCAACGTGTTTGTAATCAGTCGCAGGCAACTCAACGTGTCGAGTCGATAGCAACTTCAGTCGCCAGTTTCTCTTGCGTTGTGCGTGTTATTACACAATCTATGTTACAGCCGCTCTTTTGGCAAGCTGCCAAATGACATACGAGTCACGTGACTTCTGCCTAGCGATGAAATGAAATTCTAACGTTTTTTGTTGTATGGAATATGGGCGCCCATATATACAGTCCATTTTTAAACGATTGATCAAAGACAATCTATTGTGACGATTTTTTCAAATAAATTAATTTCTGATAATAATTTAACTAAAAATAATGCCCGGAATAATGATGTTCTTCCTTCCATGACAGGTCGCAAACTATTGATTTGAATCACTTTTGAGTCGGCCCGTGTCACTAACGAGTTTGCAACCGATAAGCAATTTCAGTCGCTAACCAGTTGAGTTTCCTTTGAGTCGCTCCGTGTGTGGACGGCCTTAAAGGCAAAACATGGCGATATTTACAACGAGAATTTTGAGTCATCAATGTAGCCCAAGGCAAAAGCAACCAAGTTTTTGTCATTTGTGTCAGCCCAATCAAGGATTAAAATTAAATCATCCCCCCCCCCCCCCACACACACACACGACTAACCGAATTAACATTAATGTTAGAGGTTACTAATCCAGTTTTAAAAAATGGATGTTCTAAAACATCGATGTTTAAGAACATCGATGGTTTTTGGGCGATGTTTTATTAGCATCGATGTTTTAATATTGAATATCGATGTTTCAAAACATCGATGTTTTGTTATCGATGTCGCATCACTAGAAGGTGTTGGACTAGGTTCTTTGTTTAAATGAGCTCTCAGCTAGTGGGCGCATAGGGGGAAAAGCGACGAACTCCGACGAGACCGACGAACTCCGGTAACAAATTTGCCACGAAATAACCGACGAACTCCGCAGCCGACAAACACTGAGAACGACGAACTCCGAGGTACTACTGTATATATATATATATTCAGATGGGGGGTGAGAGAGATAATATATATGCATTCTCATCCTGAACAACAATAACAAGACAGATTTGGCACATACAGAAATTTATCATGCATAAACTTTGGAGAAGGGACAGGGGTTGTTCATTAAAAGCTAACAGTTATTGAGAGATATTTCGCCATAGATCAACACAGAACTAAGTCTAACATGACAGTAAAAAGTTAACTTGCAGTTATATTCCCAATGAGCTACAAAAACAGGAAAAAGTAACTCACCATTTTTGGGATCCACATAGAAATCGTGGCATTCCTTCAAGATCCTTTCATTCAAAGTGAGAGTGGCAGAATCTGCAGTGTTGGTAGCAGTTCGCTGTTTCTTAACTCTGCCAGACATTTTCACACTTCATAACTACAAAAAAAAAAAGAGACAAAATTCAATCAATCGTCACTTTTACTTTTTCATACAAATCAATGTTATAAAAGTCCTGATATACCTGTACAGGAAAGGAAATTTTATTAGTAAGCAAGGCTGTATTTACCCCTAGACAAAATAGGCATGACAAGGGCCTACTGAAATAAGGGGCCCCACACAGAGGTATTTATTTATTTATACACACACGTGTGTGTATGTGTATATAGTATGTGTATATATATTTATACATATATCTTAAGCGTTTAACTTTATTAATATATATATATATATATATATATATATATATATATATATATATATATATATATATATATATATATATATGTACAGGTGGTTATCAAAATAATGGAAACACCAAGAAAACCTTTATTAATATGGGGCAGGATCACCTTTGTTATGTAATACCACCTGATTCACCTTGAAATTGGATTATATAACCTTTATTAATATGGGGCAGGATCACCTTTGACATGTAATACCACCTGATTCACCTTGAAATTGGATTATACAAGTCATAAATAGTGGTTAAGAATATATTATACCATTCTTCAGGGAAAAATCATGAAAGTTCCTGTAGAGATGCTGTGGTGGATATCAATACCTTTATCTATACGCTTATACAGATCACAGTGGTTGGATGATGTATAGTCAAGGGGATTATACAGGGCAAGATAAGATATTTGACTTCCTTTTTCATGCTCTTCAAACCAATACTTGATAGATTTAGCTGTATGTATACGGGGATTATCATACCGGAGAATGTCATCTCCTGCAAGAAAGAATGTTTGCACCATAGGATGGACTGGTGAGCTAAAATTTCGACATAGTCCTTCTCAATCAATCTCCCTTTTAGGGTTACCATAGGGTCTGAAGAAAACCATGAGATGCCATCTCAAACCCTGATAGATCTACCTCCATGACTGACATCTGAGATGAGACAGACAGAATCTTACGCTTGTGTAGGTGTTCTCCAGACCAGGGCCGCCCAGAGACTTTACGGGGTCTGGGGCAAACTTCTGTCGGGGGGCCCCAAGAAAAATAAAAAATGGAAAGAGACAAAAACATACAAATTAAGTTACTCATACTTAAAATTTTATTACATGAATGATTAACATAATAATTATATTTCATTGCACTGCTCTCGTGTTGTATTCTCTAATAAATATGACATCTTCCATCCACAAAGCTTTTTTGCTGTCTATTTTAGTAGTTAGTCCTGTCTTCACGTTATTAGAGGGAATGTTATTTTATAGCAGTTAGGACTAAACAGTTATATTTTTCATTAAAACTAAATCGCATATTTTTCAGAAGACTATTTTGGAGTAAGAGAAATATAATTAATCGAATATATATTTTTTATATTTTGGGGGGGCCCCCTTTTTTCAGGAGATTATTTTGAATTTTGAAGTACGGCACAAGTTTCAGAATTTTCTTTTGGATGAAATCTATTAAATTATTTTTTTTAATTTTAGGGGGGCCCCTCTGGCAGTTGGGGGGCCTGGGGCAAAGTGCCCCAGTTGCCCCCCCTCCCTGAGCGGCCCTGTTCTAGACATATGGACGTCCTGTTACGAGGAACAATGTTAATAATGATTCGTTGGACCAAATGCCAATTTCGACATATTTCTAAACCAGGATTTGAGCAACATTGTGGACGATATTTTGTACTGCCATCTATTGCGAGTCGTTTGGGATTAGCTACTTCCGTAAATGCTTTGTTTGTGAAGTTCCCTTCTACCTCTGATGGTTGATACTGGAACATCCAGAAGCATATTGGGCTCTTCGGTCATTTTAGTTGCAGTTGTTTTCTTTCTTCATGTCACAATCCAATTCAATACCTCATCCATCTCTTTCACTCAGCTCTCCCTTTCGTCCACTATTCTGTTTGGTAGTTTGTTTTTTCCGTGCACTCTATATGCTATCATGACTTTCAATACCATAGCTCAAAAAACACCGATTAGCCTGGGGGTTGCTTTAACAGATACTGCAATTTAAACTCACTCAAACAATTTGCCCTTTTCGCAAGGTCTGGAAGGTTTGACATTTTACGCTGTTCCCCCCAAAAGCATGATGCCCTTAGCTTCATTACTGCTACCTGACAGTAGAATAATACATACATTATACTATATAAAAAAATATCTGTGGCCAGACATGTTTTTTTAAGGAATACGAAGCACATTCATAAACACTACTAATATTAACAGGTTTTTCCATTATTTTGATAACCACCTGTATTTATATATATATATATATATATATATATATATATATATATATATATATATATATATACACACACACACACACACACATAGAGATACTTTAATAATAATATATATATATATTAACAACCTCCAACTAGAATTCTAACAACTCTGCAATTTTGGGGGGAAGAGAGGATGTACAGTACTGGCCAGAATGGATGACTCATTTGTTTTTTCCCATTCATAGTGACGTATTGGCGCCAGATGTTTGTTTTGGGTGTCTGCCAAAGTGCAGGTGTTCTTGCTTGGCATTTCGTTAGTTCATTAGTTGTGTTCGCCGTGTGTTGACGTACAAATTTTTGCAGAAGGGTGAAATAATATAAAAATGCCTGGTAAAAGAATTTCATGCGAAATGCATGCACAAATAAAGATTTTGATCGAAGAAGGTTATAGTACTCAGGAAATTGCTGCCAGATTACAATTGGCACAAAAGACAGTTTCCAGGTTTATAAGTAATTTCAAAACAAGCAGAAATTATGGATATTCAAAGCCAAAAGGTCGTCGCAGGAGCACAAGCAAGCGCATGGATGAGTCCATAATTTTAGCATCGAAGAAGTCACCCAGAAAATCAGCAAAAGCAATTCAAGCTGGTTTACCAAAAGATGTTAATATCCCTAGCCAAAGGAAATCCGCAGGAGGCCTACAAGCCTGCTAAGAAGCCTAGATTGTCTCTCAAAAATATTGCTGACCGACTGACATTTTGTAAAAAGTATCAGGATTGGACTGTGGAGCAATGGAAACATGTGATGTTTTCAGACGAGACTCAAGTATCGCAGTTTTATGCATTTTGTAGAAACATACGACGGCCTCCCAATAAAAGAGACTGTCAACGCTACATTATTCCCACTGTGAAGCATGCTGCAAAACTCATGGTCTGGGGAACCATTTGTGCCAAAGGAAGATGTGGATTGTGGTTCATGCCTGAAGACACATCAATTAATGGAACTGTTTATCTCTATGTGCTAAAAGAGAAGTTACCACCGTTTATGAATATCAACCAGTGCACACAACTTCCAACATGATGAAGCACCTTGCCACCAGACTAAAGCTGTTAAGACATGGATTGCAAAGCAGGGGTTTCAGATCCTTGGGCCGTGGCCCGGAAATTCCCCGGATCTAAACCCAATCGAGAACTGTTGGGTAATTTTAAAGGGCAAAGTTGCTGAGCATAACCCCACTTCACTTTCTGACTTAAGAGAAACTATAAAACAAGTGTGGATTACAGAAATTACACCAGACTATTGCGAAAAATGTATTTCCATGCCTGATCGTATCCAAGCTGTATTGGAAAAAAAAAGGTTTCCACACCAAATATTGAACCCTTTCTCAATTATGTATGTATACTGTGCTTATATAACTAAAATTAATAATTCCCATAAAATAAATACTTAGTTAAATGCAATTATTCTTGTGCATCCATAAACATCACAGTTTTTTGTGGTGAGTCATCCATTGTGGCCAGTACTGTAATATCAGTATATAGCCAATTTTCCCTGCCTCCAAACAGAAATATCCCTTCTGTTTAACAATAATCCCATCCAACCCAATAAATGCACTTTATGAAATTGAATATTGTATAAATAATTAAAGCAATATATGAATTATACACGCAAATATAATAAGAATTTTCTCCCCTTTTTTTTTTATCTAAATAGATTTTATATTCAACATTACATATATTTAAATAAGTATTGTAGTATTATTGCATAAGTCTTATATTTAAATTTTCCTTTTTTCTGTACACCTAACGACTTTATCCATAGGTTTCTGCATTAGAAATTTTTTATAAAATTTAAAGTATATAAGTATTTAAATAAGTAAGAATAGATGATTAATATACAAATCATATATGTAAATAAAGTATGAATTTTCTCTCTTTTTTTTTGTTGCTGTTGTTGTTGTCTGCATAGATTTTACATTCCATATATTAGAAACTGTAGCATTTGAGTTTCCCCACTTTAAAAATAAGAAAAAAGACCAAAATTTTCAAAGACCCTAATTTTCTTTTTGGTGTTGTTTATGATGAGAAAAGTTAATAAATATTTTAAAAATTCTATAAAATTTGATAAAATACACCTCTATCATTCAAGGATTTATAGTAGTAAAAAAGCCTTCCGTTTTATTGGTCTGTTGGTCAAAAGTGTATAGAACTGCCTCTAGGCCCTGCTGAAAAGAGGGGCCCCCCCCGAGGTATTTATCATGATTGCAGGAAATAAATAAATCCACTGGCTTCAACTAATAAATTTCATTTTAAAATACATACCAATAATAATACTGCCTTGGAAATTTATAATTTAAAAACAATTATAGCCACACTTTCTAAAGCTGGAATAATTATAAGATTATTTTTAACATGGAGCCATGCTAAATTTTCTCTACTGAAACTGGTAAAAAACAATTGATGCAGTACTCTTCCCAAACAAAAGCTCGATGCACTGGCAATACTGAACATAGAAAAAGATATTCTAAAAAGTCTTTGTTATGAGGATACTATTAATAAGTTTACAGAGGTCAAAAATAGAAATTTCTTTTAAATTTAAATTTTTTTAAATAATTAAATAGTTATTTTTTGTTAATCTTTTTGTTATCTCAAACTAATAATATAAACTAACGTAACTTCAAAATTGCAATTTTATAGCAAATATCATCTTTGTGTTCATATAAGAAGAGCCAACTTTCACTAGCAAGCCTATGGCCCAAAAAGCTCTAGACACAGTCCTGTTGATAAGCCTGAGGTACTCCTGCACCTCCAGCTTTTTATTATAGGTAAGTTTAAACATTTTCCCAATAAAATACACTTAAGTTTTATGAAAAACCAAAATAATTTTTAATACTGATGGGTATAATAACAATCGATATAGTAACTATATTAAACAATAAATTTAATTTTTAAATAAAAATAAAATAAAATTTATGAATGCAACACATCAGGTAATATTTAACCTTTTAACCTCTTACTATTCATATTATCTTTGTCCATTTGTCTCATAACCAAGGAAATTTGATACAACTTCTAGAAACTGCAACTTTATACATTACTTACAAGCAAACACTGCTGGCCACCAACAGAGCTTTAACTTTAAAATAAATATGAAATGTGTATTTATGTATAAATGTGTATTTATGTACAGTGAAACTTCTCTATGGTAACCAGTCATGGTTAAAAAAATGGGGGGCCATTTAGAGGGGTTTCTTCTATAACATTGCCTCTATGGAGTCTTCAAACAATTCTGAACAAAATATGGCTGTTTAAAAGAATGGCCAGCTAGACAAGTTTCACTTCATATATATATATATATATATATGGGTATGAGTATATAATATAATATAATATAATATAATATAATATATATATATATATATATATATATATATACAGTGGTACCTCGACTTACGAGTTTTTCGAGATACGAGCATTCTCTCAGTAGATTCTTTGCTTCGAGTAACGAGCTAAAATTCGGGTTACAAGCAAGCTTTATATATCCCACCGCTAGTTTGAGCAGCAAATGCCATGTTACGTGCTCATCAAAAGAGAACACAAGAAGCATATAATGTTTACAACCTTTATGTACAATTATTATACAATTGTATACATATTATTCTGAGACTACTATCCAGTCTTAAACTGAGAGATTAACACTGAACAATTACCACCTGGGGAGGCTTGCTCTGCCCAAACTTGAGTCGCCCTCTGAAACCGAACAGCACCCAACCTCTCTCGCAGAGAGATAGCTTCAATTCCCTCTCACACACCTGAACTCCCCATGGGGTCTAGGGGATGGAGTGACCTTGGTCCTAGGATCTTAAGCTCTCCCCCTTCTACAGATTCTGAGAAAACTTTTTTCGGATTCTCAGAAAGAAGAATCTGGACATTACAGCCACAGTGAACGATGCAACAATCGCCCAGCTTCCGTGTCTCACTCGTTCACTTTAAGAGAGTATCTGGTAATAAAAGCGTAAGTACGGACAGCGGGGCGAAGAGGTCAAAAATTAATGAATAAGATTTAATATATATATATATATACATACATATATATATATATACATACACATATATATATATATATATATATATATATATTAATATATTATATATAGAGAGAGATCTGTGTATATATAACTATATCTATATACTTATATCTATCTATACGTTACCACTTAAGTACAGAAATTAGTTAATGTGCACATTACCTAGCTAATCTGCAGATTAACGGATTTGCTCCGTTAAAGTGAGGAAAACTGTTTAATCTCTCAAATTACCTAGGTAATCTGCAAATTACCTACTAGGCACTTGTTAAAGTGAAAATAAGATCCTTGCTGGAATAACAGCAACGTTTCTGTATGCTTAAATTAACATAATGTTATTTATTTATTTTTCGATACCTAAAGAATCAAGTTCAAACAATCAACAAATTAGTTGATAGAATCAATCAATTAAAAAACTATAATACAAAGAATCAAACAATTTAAAATACTATTACAATTAAGGAGATGAATTTTCAAAACATGATAAAATTATGCTTACTTAGTGCAATCTAAAAATTGGTGACACTTTGAATTACATAGCAATTGGTTTTTGCAACAAGCATACCTATTTGTGTTACATTTAGATTTGCAGTCACATATTCTGAAACCCTGCCCGGTACCAAGGGATTGTTTGATTGCTGTTTGACATAAAGATATTTCTACAGCAGGGACATCTTCGTTCGTTAAAAATTTCTCTTTGCAAACACTTAATTCAGATCTTGCATGCAATAGTTTTAAAACACCTGTTTTAGTACCAAGTTTATAAAAGCCATCCTCTGTTTTACTAAGAACCACAGCTAAAAACAAGCGGGCATCAGTTTTTGCTCTGTCTACTTCTCACAGTGACACTTTCATCGACATTTGGGTGCTTTGCATTAGAAACTCGTAACATTTTCTTTGCTTGCTTTTCTAAACCTTTCTTGGCTTCATCCCGCTGTATTTTCTGATCCATATTTGTTAGGAATATTTAAAAAAATTTTTAATTTCCTCACCTGTTCACCCACGTTCTTAAAGCTTTCCGGCACCGCGCCATACTGTAAACAATTCTTATCGGTTAAACGCCTATGTGAATCGTTGTCACGATTCATTCACCCTTTCATTTTCCTTTACAATCTTATTATTTTAACTTTAAAAATATTTGCCTTCCATAACGGAATTTAACATGTAACGCGTCATACAAATCGTATGAGATTAAAATTGTATCGCATTGCATCAGTATTTAAATTTTGTGTAAAATGTAAATGTACGCAAATATCGTACATGCAAATATCGTAAGTACATGCGTACTTCGCCCGATCTGTTATTGGACGTTCGCGCCAGCCGCCGTGAATATAAGGAAGCTTTTACAAGACTTTCATCAATCTGATTCCGCCTGTCGCTCCTGTTCAAGTGCCGTTCCCTGCCGATGCCCTAACTCGCCGCCAATGGAGGAATGAAGATGCCGCGCCTGTCCCGACCGAGGAAACGCCAACCGTATTTCTAATCCTGCGATGTTCTATTCTAAGCAGGACTCACGTAACTGTTTTATATTTTGCTACTTTGTTATTTTTATGAACGGATAATTAAACCGTTTCAAGTTTAACAATGTTTCAGTGACTTTTTTTACCTCACCTCCACGCACATACCTTAGTATTTTTCACGTATTTCTAGTTAAATTTAATAAGTAGTTTTTATAAATATTTTTGGCTTCATTTCTATAGAGCGCTCCTGCGCAATTTCACTCTTTTTAAATTTTTCAATGGAATCTTTTGCCGGATTCCCGACAATATTCCTTTTACAGATGGTGCACAATACATTCTTACCATACCCTTCCTCTTTAGGATCCATTTCACTAGAAATTACGTGAACAAACATATCACACAATTTACACTTGTGAGCACCTGATGCTGCTTTTGAGCAAACAATATAGACCATGTCTTGTAACTCTTTTAGGCTGTGTACGAAACTGTGATGGCGATTCTGCTCAAGTTCTGGGTAACTCAGTGATGACTTCAACATGCAGAGGTGATTCCTTGGAGGGGCAGGGTAACTGAATTTACTTCATAACTGAATCCTCAATCAACAGTGTAGAGGGCAGTTTAAGATTACTATAAATAAGGTGATTCAGTAGAAGCAGGGGATAACTCTTGAGTAAGATTTGACTGTGATCCCATAATCACAGTCTCTTGTGAATCTTTTAATTTTTCAAGGTCTTCTTTGGTATTTATCAAATGTAATACACTTTGTGGTATAATAGAAGAAGACAATCCCACTTTTGTGGGACAACCGAACATGGCTTTATATGGACTTCTTTTAATTGCAGAATGATAGGCACGATTCTTCATGAATTGTACAAATCTTATGCCCTTACTCCCTCAACTTGTTAGTTTGGTTATCAGTCATCCAAGTAGTTAGCATGTTTTCAATGTTTTGATTTGCTCGTTCAAAACTTCCTTGACTTTGGCTATGTCTAGGTTTGCCATCAACCATTTTGATTTCTGGCCACAACTGTGTTACACATTCTAAGAATTTATTACAAAATTCCCGTCTGTTATCAAAATACAAAATACTTGGAGTGCCAAAAAGGAGAAAAATATCAAGCAAGTTATAGGCTACTTCATCTGCCTGTTTTGATGTGAGTGGCTTCAATACAACAAATTTTGTTAAGTGGTCTTGGTCTACAAGAAGAAACTTAAACTTTCCATCTGGTTGAGATTGGTAATCAATGAGATCCACCTGGCATCTACTATTGAAATGTGATGAAATAATCGGCTTTACAACAATCCTTTTTTTCACCCTTTTTTGTTTTTGTTGACAAGGTTCACATAAATCCAAAAATATTTTTATTTGAGCTCGGGTTATGTTTTTATAAAGGGCATTTAATTGCTTGATCATTCTGTCTCTTCTACCGTTGCTAACTGACAAATGAGTAGAATACAATATGTCAAACAATACAATATGTACATACAATATGTCTTCAGCATGCACAAATTTTTTCACACTTTCTCGTGCATCTGACAATGGCTCACTGAGTTTTTCACAGCCTTGTACAGTCAACACATCATACCTTTGAATTATTCGATAATCTCAAGATGATTCTTTCTTCTTGGATACTTTTATTCGCTTTACATCTTCAATTATGGAATTATACTTTCGTTTCATCATTAAAACACTACTATATTTTGAATCTTCGCTAAAGAGGTTTGTGAAGAATCTTTTCTTCATTTTGCTCACCAATTCGGTGCTTGCTTGCATTCTAAGAGCTAAATTTATCAGCTTTAGAAAAATAACAACACAATTCACATGCTAACAGGTAGAAACAAATTTGAAAATAGAATTAGCTATGCTACGCACTGGCAGCCGATGCAAATTATGAGAAATAAAAACTGGTGACGACAAGACCTAACTTAAAGTGGAGGGAGAGAGGGAAGGAGTAGGAAAAGGAAATGAAAGAAACAAACTTTTGAACTTTAACAATATGGAAGTCATTAATGTGCATATAGGGTAAAATGCAAAAAAGTCTTGATTCTGCACTTCAACAGAGCAAATCAGTTGATCTGCAGATTAGCTAGGTAATGTGCACATTAATGGCTTTCAAGCTTTAGAAATGATTAATCGAGGTTCCACTATATATATATATATATATATATATATATATATATATATACAGTCGAACCTCCATATATCGAACTTCCATATATCGAACTTTTAGCATATCTCCAAGTTCATTACATAGAAAAACTGTTTCTATATATCGAAAAAATCTCTATATATCGAATTTTTTTTCAAGCCAAATCGGGAGATTTTATTCCACTTTAGACCGTTTACATCACGAAAATTGAAGGTCAGGGGGAAAAAGGAAGTTCAGTGAAGGTCACTATGAACCCCGCAACTCAGCTGGGGTTGAGGGGTGGACAAACGGTTTTTTGTTCCGTTCTGGAATTCCTAAATTCCCCCAACTCATTTTCGAATTTCGGTTGCCTTGTAGTAAAATCAGTTTATAGCTATCCCTTTTGGCTGATTGTTGTTCCTCACTTTTACGTCTGCTTAGTTTCAGTGAAAATTGTTCAACTTAAAGTAGTGTTTTATAAATTTGTTTTGAACTTTTTCTCTTGATTACAATGTCAAAAAGAAAATCCCTTAGTGTCGTGGATAAAGTTGAATTACTGAAGAATGTAGATAGTGGAATGCACAAAAGAGACATATCTGCTAAATTTGGTATTCCCGCAAGCACAGTGTCGACTATTATAAAAAATCGGAATGCCGTAATGAAATACTATGAAAGTCTTGAACCTAACAGAAAACGTTCAAAAACATGCAGTTACGATTTTGAAATGGATAAAGAGCGTTCGAGACCAAAACTTGCCGATCTCTGGTCCTATCATAATAGAGAAGGCATTGGAGTATGCTAAACATTTTGGAAATAATCAATTTCAAGCAAGTTCTGGGTGGCTGGACAAATTTAAGAAAAGACATGGCATCAAGGAAAAGATTATTTCCGGAGAAAGTAGAAGTATGTCTGAAGCAGTCTGTGATGACTGGAGAAGCAATGACTTGAAAAAAATTCTAAAAGATTATCAGCCCGATGATATTTTTAATGCTGATGAAATGGGACTCTTTTATAAGTGTTTACCCAACAGAACTCTTAACTTTGAAAGACGATGATTGTCATGGAGGCAAGAACAGTACGGAGAGAATAACTGTACTGGTAGGCGCTAACATGAGAGGCAAACAAAAACTTCGATTATTGGTAGTAGGCAAAAGTAAGAACCCTAGAGCATTCAAAAATGTAACGTCTTTAGAGGTTGACTATTATTCTAATAGAAAGTCATGGATGACAAGTGAAATTTTTGAGAAGTGGATTTTGAAATTGGATAGAAAAAAGGGTGATCAAAATAGAAAAATTGCTTTGCTTGTAGACAATTGCCCGGCCCATCCTAATGTGTGTTGAAAATTATCAAATGTTAATTTTTCTTTTTCTTCCCCCGAATACCACTTCAATATTGCAACCAATAGACCAGGGTGTAATAAAAAACCTGAAATTTTATTACCGAAAACGCATTCTCCAACGACTTATCTGGACATTTAAAAATGAAAAAAAATTACATAAGGTGATTGATATGATGATATGTGTGGCGGAATTAGCCAAAGTGTGGGAAAATGACGTTTCTGAATAATAAAAAACTGTTTCGCAAAAGCTGGGTTCGCTGTATTACCGGAAATCGAAGAACAAGACATGTTCCCGCACATCCAACAGTCTTGGGATAATTTGCACTCCCAAGGTCACATTACAGACAGTATTCTTCTTAACGAATTCCTGACAGGCG
The DNA here is from genome assembly GCA_907164885.2 of Dolomedes plantarius. Classification (NCBI taxonomy): domain Eukaryota; kingdom Metazoa; phylum Arthropoda; class Arachnida; order Araneae; family Dolomedidae; genus Dolomedes; species Dolomedes plantarius. Next base: position 260,031,374 of record OU015490.1, read on the forward strand.
ATGATAAGTTAATTGTTGCTGATTATCCTACAGACAAAGACATACTGACTTCGTTTCATGAAGCTGAAAAAGAAACCGAAGAACCAGAGGAAGAAAATGAATCTGAAAATATTTCCAAGCCAAGAAAAAAGAAATGCGAGAAGCGTTTGAAACAATATGTCATGGACTTCAATTCGCGGAAAATGTCCTTGATGAAGTTTTTAGTGGACTGAATAAATGCGAACATTTCTTTGATGAACTTTCCGCAAAACTGGCTGTTCAGCAAGATATTCGCAGTTTTTTTAAAAGAATGTAACTGTGATCATTGTAACCACTGTCTGGATTACTGCTTTTTTAAAAGGTATGTAGTACTCAATAAATCTTTCATATTAATTCCTTTTTTAATTATTATTAATTATTAACTTTCATTTAATGTGATTCGCATATAACTGAGAAATGGAGTTTCGTATACGAAAATTAGCTTTAATTTTAATATTTTAGGAGAATTATGATAAAACTAAGATCAATTCTATATATCAAAATTTCTATATATCGAATTTTTTTCTGGCAATTTGCTACTTCGATATATGGAGGTTCGACTGTATATATATATATATATATATATATATATATATATATATATATATATATATATATATATATATATATATATCAATAATTAAAGTAATAAAAACATACAATAAAGTATTACTCACAAGGCAAGTCTCAACAGCAGTAAACTGAAAATTCTTATATTTCAACTTGAAAAGAAAAAAAAATACTTATCAAGGACCAGGAAATAAATGAAAAAATTTAGGTACCTCAAATGCAAAAATTAGTACTTTTTATAAACTTTTTAAGGGTCCTTAAAAATATAAGTATAAAATAGGGAGTTCTTCAGGACTTTTAAGGACCATAAAAATCCTGAAATTGCACTCTCATAATATCAAAAGTAAACCAACCAAAATAATACTTCTACTAAGTACTAAACATTAGTCTATCAAAATTCAAAGAAAATAAAAAAATCTGCCTTATTCTATTTCATTTCAAATTTGACATAGATATGACAGACCAAATGGCAAGTATGTATATCATGAAATCAGAATCATGAAATGGTCTCTCCAAGTCTTCCAAGTTTTTGGGATTTCAATTTAGTTTTAATAAATGTGTGGGTATTATATAAAGAAACAACAGTAGAAAACATCCATATGATTTATCTATCAAATAGCAGTACAACTTTCTTCTGAACCTGGCGAATCATGCAAACAAAAAAAACTTGAATGTTACGTTTTGGATAAACAAAAATGCTGTCTAACAGGTTTTTGTGACCAAAATAAAACCATGAATATCAGTGCTGGTTGTAGAAAAATGTTTATGAGAGATAAACACTAAAAAAAATCTCATTGTAAAAATTCTAGCAATGAAAATAATTTTTAAAAATCTGCTATTATTCCTATTGGAAAAATATTAAGTAATTTCAATAATTAAATAAAATATATAATATATATTACATTAAACTCACTTTTCTTACTTTCACTTGCATTAATTACCAAAATTATAATTTTCTTCAGACTAAATACCAAAACAGCTATTTTGGCATGTGCAGTAGAAATGGATATATCTTAACTGAGGTTATATTCCTGTGGTTATATACAATTGTGGTACACAAAAATGGGCACAAAATCACCATGCTTACAGCAATAATTTAGTCAACAGAACAGTGATTCTCAACCTTTTTATGTCTGGGGCCCCCTTTTGGATGACGTTCAGCCCCATCTCAGGACTAAAAAAAACTGTGGCTGCCATTATGTATTTCTTTTTTTTTTTTATGTGCAAAGGCCACATGTATAAATAAGTACCTATAAACCTTTATGTGCTATGTTATAAAAATTTTTGATAAATAAGAACATATACGGTTACCAGAGAAGCCGTTTTTTTTGCGTAAAATATTTGGCATGTTTTGTGGGTTTGTCAGATAGAGCAGTGTTAATTTACACCACATGGTTCTTCGATTTGTAATGTCCATTGGTACAATATCACCACAGGTTAGCGACCGTATCATGTTCTTCATATTAACCAAATATTTTGCTAACAAGAAACCATTATCATTTAAACTTTTAACGTATTAACTAGTTAGTTACAGATTGTAAATACTCTCACACTGAGATAACATGCTTCCATATCAATAAAATTTATGTTTTTATCAAAATTCTATTAGTTCTGAAAAGATCAACAACCTATATTTATGATATAGGTATTAAGAGGTACTCACTCCGCATTTTAACAGCCATTAGAGAGAGCTATAGTTCAGAGAAATTAAGAGAAGGATGAGATAGAAAACACATTTTTATTAGTTTTATGATTTCAAATGATTTTTACCTTGGCAAGCCAAGTATTATTTTTAATTTTTATATTTTTTATTAATTTTTTCGTCTTATATAAATTTAGTAAGGACAGCACTAAGGAAAGAACGGCTCTAGGCCATTTCCTGTTACCAGAATCAGCATGATCATAATAGGCAACATTTAAAAGAATTTCATTATCAATGGAGTTATGAAAATTAATTGAAAGATTTAGCCAGAAATTTTGAATAGTAGGGAACAGTTTTAAACAGTAGCCATAAGAATAAGTTGGTTGCCTTAAAAACTACAAAAACCAGAGTTTGCATATGTGCTTACAGCTTCGTCTCCCTTTTAACCACATTTAAAAAAGGACCACAGAGCTCTAAATATGAAGCAAACCATTTACATGCCAGGATAGTTATTTTTAATACGGAGTGAATAAAATTACATTTTCATATAGATGGAAAATGAAATTCTCATGTTTTTATTAACATAAATTTCTCAATATGAAATTCTAGTATATTTGTTAATTTATATATATATAAATTAAATAATGAACCAACCAGTTAAAACAATGATAGGATATTTATTTTTAAATACATAAAAAGTAAAATTACTATTTTATATAGGAGGGAAATGTGAAATTCTTATACTTTTTCTATAAATTTCTTATACAATGTGAAATTCTTCTACATTTTTCTTGTATATTTATTAACGTACATATATTCAAGTTAATCAAATTCCTACAAAATCTGAACTCATAACCTATTGAGATGTATGTTGCACAAGCCTAAATATTTTGAAACTGGTCAATATGCAAGTTATATTACTAGACTTAAATTTTCTTTTTTATAAATGAATAGAGTAATAATATGTTTAAACAATCAATTTACACTAAATTTTGATCAAATTAATCAATACAATTTTTATATTCATAAAACCCAATTTCAAAGCAATTAAAATATTTGTCCCACATCTTAGCAGAGAAAAATATGGCTTATTATGCTCAGAAATGTCTTCTATGTACCATAAGATTTAAAATATTGTTATACTCAAAAGTCGTGTTCATATAAACAGGGAGGGATGCAAAATACTACTAACTTCCCACTCTCTCTTAATATAGAAGAAACCACTAAAAAATAATAAATTTTAAAGAATACAATTATTGTGGTTGCATCCCTTTATAAACAAATAAACAAGGAAATCACATTAAGCACTTCCAAATCAAATCAGCACCACCTTTGATTAGTGGTTGATATCTAAGAGACCCTGAAAGAGCGATAATTTACCATTACTTTACAAACTGACATTCGATTTATTCTACCAACACTTTCAGAAAGTCAATAAAATGAATCGTCACCAATGAATATTAAACCATAGTTTGGAAATTATAATAAATATCATAGGTGATAAAAAATTTATGAAATTGTTCAATAATACATAAAAGAGAGAGAAATAAATATTTTCCTCCCACTTTGACCTCTGTAAGAAGCATAGAAAAAGTATCCATAAATATTTTCTTAATGAAAGTTAATATTGTTAATATACGCGGATAGGTAATCAAAAATGAGAGCAAACTGCGCAGCTTAGAGTTATAACTATATGATTAAATACTATCAAATTAATCTGACATTATACCACTCTCAAAACACTGCTAAGATCAAAATTACAGAACGAATATTTTAATTTCGATTTAAATGTCATTATATGCGGTCTAAACAGATGCAGATTTAAATCAGGATTAACTCATAAGATACGATTATATACTGAAATTCAGAAAATCGTGACTTTTGAGGTTTTAATTAATTAACGTTATCACACAAAAACTTACGTGTAATTTGATGTTTACTTAAGAATATCGAGGAAAATCAGTCGCTGTGTGAACATGGATATTTAAATCAATTGCAACATCGTTGCCAATTGTTCATCCTTTTGAAAATAAAAACATTTTGTGACCGCGTATTAACTGTAACTTGAGTGACTTTTCTACCACATTTTACAGGGGAAGTTTTAGAGAAACTAAGAAAATTCATACTCATGAATGTTAATTCAATGACACTCTAAAACTGAGACCCTAAATGCGTGATTGCTGACATTTTTCTATCCACTATGCACATTCTGCAAAGAGGTCGTACGAATTCCGGTCAACACATTGAGCTAAGAAAACCCGGAGAGAATTAATCACGAGAGAAGTTAGGCTGACAAACACGTCATAATCGTGTGGCCCGATAGGAACAGGCGTTTTTCTATTTTTCATTTTAATTTCAGGCTCTTTTTCAATTCCTACAAATAGTTCACACTCTCCCTATATATATTTATATATCTTGTTCAAATTTTCAATCGTTAATAAAATACTTTTTATTATTCATCCACTCAAGTTCAAATACATTTTTTTAAACTTGTAGTGGATGACACTTGATGTTAATACAGTTTTTTCGAATATTAATTCATTAATTAAATTTATTTAATTAATTTTATGGTAAAGTAACTGTGAACTTTGGCAATAACGGTGTTCACAGAATTGAGCCAATATCAGTGCAATTCCCCGCCAAACGCAGCTACAGTAATGCTGAACGAAGAATGCTACCATTAAATCTATCATGGGCATCAACAGTACATAAGATGCAAGGTAGAACTGTAGATTATGCAGTAATATATCTAGGACGAAAACTCTTCGCAGCAGGTCAAGAATATGTCACCTTGAGTCGTGTGAAATCATTAGATGGACTATTAATTGAAGAACTGGACTGCTCGAAACTCACTGGAAAGGTTCCTTGCAATAATGAAGCATTACAAGAGATGGATAGAATGGGAAATTATAGACCACCATCAGCTTCATAAATTAGAAACGAAAAAAAATAGAAAGCGAATAAATAGTAACAAACACAAATAATAGTCCAACACCATATATAGAAAGGAAAATGGAAAATTGCAAGGAAATTCGCTTTCTATTTTGCCACTTAAAATTGTGATTCTGTCATATGTATATATATATTTATATTAATTGTAATTATTTAATAAAAAATAACTAAAATAAAATTTTTCTCTGTTGACCTAAGTAGGAATTGAATTATATTACTTTTTGCCATGTTTTTATTAACTTGCTTTCTTGTTTGTGTGTGTGTGTGTGTTTGTCTGGTACAAATCTTGCAATCTATTTTTAACTAACTTCCCGACTAGTTAGACATTTGAAACTTTTAGACTAGCTCAGAACACGATGACAATGCATTATTTTAATACTTTTGGCCATCTTTATTCCATATTTTAAAATCCATTACGTAAATATACGAGAAGCGTCTGGATTCAAAAGTAACTGCGCTACAGGCGCCATCTATTAACGTAATAGTGAACCAAGCATATTACATTTTCAATACAATGGGATAATTTTTATTTATGCCCACATGCTAGAACAGAAAATTAAAAAATATGGTATATAAAAAGTCTTTTTATCTTGTAATTATTTATATTACTTGTTTCACTTACAATGGTATAAAACAAAAAATGTGTATTAAAATGTTCAAACCAGTCCAGTGTTTATATGAAGATATGAGAAAAGAAAGAAGCATACACATGCAGATTTATTTATATATATATATATATATATATATATATATATATATATATATATTGGTAAATAATGCACGGTAGCTTCTCTTTCCAGACAACTCCTCCTTTACAAAGACTGAATTGTACCCCAATTTCACATCTATGTCTTACATGTCATGCGAACTCCCTGCATGTCCCTGGCGTAGCAGGCTGATACCTTAACCCTCTGGAGATTCAGAGTGCCTCTAAGGTAATAGACGCGACTCCATTAGAGACTCCATCAGAAGGTTTTTAAATACATATTTATTTGAACAACACAACGAACATATTCAACGACGCCACTCGGCATGATCCGACCATCGAGAGGTTTTCTCCTCGACTGTCACGTGACGGCGCGCATCTCTCTAAGTGAAGGGGGAAGAACTGGTGTCACGTGGTTCGCCTCTCGCTTATTGGAGCGGGAACACTACAGAGTACGCCCCCAGTGACGTAGTCACGATTACAGAAAATTGATAATTAATACATAGGTACATAGTGAGAATTATACAAACATTCTGGATTACAAATGAAAATTCGTGTGATGCCGAGAGGAAAATTGGTGCACACATGATTTACAAAAGAGATAAATGAGGTTACATATGCATTACAGGAAATAAAAGGATAGGTAAATTATGTACAATTCATATTACAAAATGTTTTACACAATATATTCAGTAACAAGATGTTGTGTTCGCGACCAGATCTGTTCGACAGGAGTTGTTTAAGCATTCGTGGGCTCAGTTTGCTTTTGAGGTCCATAAGGTTCAAGAGAGCCTGAAAGTTGATATGCAGGTTTGATGCGATGTTTCCCGTTTGATTCCAGAACAAAAATTTTGTCGACCCCTAGATGGGGTCCCGTGTAAGAAGGTGATAAGGGAGGATTGACTTTATCGGACCTTAAAAATATATGTTAACAGGTTTTAATTGACATTGTTGGGAAAGGACAAGAAAATCAGATTTTGCTCTGAAACTTGACACACCATGTAGCACTTCTGCGCTACGATGAATGAACCAAAACTTTTTTTCCTAACCCTGGAGGCACACATTCGCGAAACAGAGAGCGAAGTGTAAGGGAAAGAAGTGATTTATTGGTCCCGTCGCCGAGAGGAGGTTTTATGGCGTCCCTCGTGCCTTTGAAGATCGTACTCAGACCGCCTTGGATGGCGGTTTTAAGACAAAGTTCAAAGCCGCGAATTACTTCCCCCCGTTGGGGGGGGGGACTAATCGACGCCAAAATGTGTCACGAGACGATGGGGGGAGCTGATTCGCTTGCTTGTAGATGCGCCATAAGAGACGGTTAGCGAATGCTTGTACGCGGCTAACGTGTCGCCTGCATTCAACGAATGCTCCCTTTTTTTACTTACTCGATTGTCAGTAATGTTACTTTTTGTTTAATAAAATTTTCTTTTCTTACGTCCACAAGATTAGTTATCTTTCATTCCTTTGAATCCAGTATCACCAAGAGATCCCTCAACCTTTTGACAACAAACCAAAGGTAGGAAAACCTTTAATATTCTACATCTACGAATTTTCACGCCTTCGGACAAAGTCCAATAGGCATAAATTTGGGGATTGCCATGTACGGCAGTGGCAATAGGATTTAAGGCTCTTGTTGTTTTAATTAACTCGGACACATAGGTAAGGGTAAAAAGTCTGTTCACATTTGCAGTCCATTAGCGTAAACGTAAAAGGGGAAATTGCGCTGAGATGGAAATAAACCAATCATAGGCATTAACAATTTCGTTGCTAATCGTTTGGAGGTTTGTCATTGGTTAAATATATTTCAATATTTTTACGCTTACGCTAACGGACTGCAATGTGAACTAATGGGTTGTTTGACAGCATCACTGGTTATGAGATCAGGAGGTACTCTGAGATTGGTGCCGTAAACAAGCTGGACACAGGTGGCTTTGATGTCACTTTTGAGAGCAGTGCGCAACCCTAGTAAGACTGCGGGAAGGATCTCAGTTCATTTAGTTTTGTTGTGCGCTGTAAGAGCGCCCTTGAGATGACGATGAAACCTTTCAATGATACCGTTGGACTGTGGATGGTACACAGATGTTCGGATTCTGTTGCATCCTAACATGTTAGTGAACTCTTTGAAGAGGATGGATTCAAAATTTCCACCCTGATCAGTAGTTACAGTAACAGGGGATCCAAATATGGAGAGTCAACCGTGTACTAATGCTCGAGCAGTTGTTTCCGCAGTCAGATCGGGCGTAGGGATAACTTCGGGCCATCTCGTTAAGCTATCGATCATGGTGATACAATATTGATTGTCAAGAGAGGGTGGAAGCGGTCCAATTAAGTCTATATGTATGTGGGCAAAACGAGTATCAGGATCAGAGAAGATGCCAACTGGTGATTTGGTATGTTGAAAGATTTCAGCTTTCTGACATTTGGTACAGCTGCGAACCATAGATGAGCTGCGACCTGGCTGCGAACCTTTACGCATGCCAGGCGAAACGAATCGTTTAGAGATTAAATATAATGAAGCTGATATACTTGGATGTGAGAAAAATGCAAGGCTTGAAAAACAGATTGTCACATACTTTTAGGAACAAAAGGTCGAGTGTGTGTCTGTGACATATCACATTATAAATACATATCTTCGAGTGGAAAATAGTGTTTTTCTAATCTTAAAGAGGATGTGTCAGATTCGATAAGCTGTATCAGCTCGTCATCACCGGTTTGAGCAGTGGCAAACTCTTTAAAGTCTAGCACGTTAGGAGAAATTGAGTCTATCTCAAAGCGAGATAGGGCGTCGGCCACTCTGCTATCAGAGCCTTTGGTTTACCGAACATCGGTAGAGAACTGCGAAATATAATCTAAATGGCGCAGCTGCCGACGGCGACATTTACATTAGGGTTTTGTTGAAAGGCAAATCTAAGGGGGTTTTGGTCTGTATAAATAACGAAATTGTAACCTTCCAGCATATGTCTGAATTTTTTTTATGCAAGAGTAGGTACCAAATAATTCACGGTCGTAAGTTAACCAATTCCTCTGAGTCTTATTCAGTTTACAAGACTAGAACGCTATGGGTTCTCACTGTTCTTCCGAGAGCTGCATTAAGGATCCACCAATGACGACATTACTAGCATCAACCCATAAACTTATCTGGGCACCAGGAACAGGATGCCTTAATAGTGTAGCTTGAGCTATAGCTTCTTTTGAAGTAGAGAAGGAGAGAGTTGCGTCGTCGTTCCATTGCAATTAATCAGATTTGTTAGCACTGCAGCGGGGATATTTTTTCTTATTTTTGTGTCCTTCAACGAGAGGAGCTAAAATATCGGCAGCTTTAGGAATGCATCATCGATAACAATTGAAAAGACCTAAATAACGCCGTAGCTGAGTTAAGGTAGTCGGTTGGGGGAAATTCCAGGATGCATGAAACGCGATCAGGAAGGGGTTCAATTCCTTCTGCTGAAAAAATCCTAATTGAATCCTAAGAATTCAGTAGTGGTTTGCCCAAATTGACAATTATCAACATGCACAGTCCATACTCTTTAAGTTTGGAGAACAACTCAAGATGTTGCATATATTCATTTTCATTATCTGAAGCGACAAGCAAATCATCAACAAATGCGTCAACAAATCCTAAGTCACGACTTACTTCATCTATAAAGCGTTGAAAGGTAGAAGACGCATTGCAAAGGCCGAACTGCATGCGCGTGCTTTCGAAAAGGCTAAAGGGAGGGCAAATCGTAGTTTTATGTACATCATCAGGATTGATGGGAATTTGGTGGTATGCTTTTACCAGATCAATGTGACTGAAGATTTATTTACCATGTAATTCAGCAGCGAAATCTGCAATACAGGGGATATGATATTTCTCTTTAACAGTTTGTGCATTCAGAGTACGATAGTCACCAACACGTCTCCAATCGACACATCCTTTCTTCGGCACCATGTGCAAATGCGAAGAGAAATTATTTTTGGAAGGTCTGATGTGACCAAGCTGTGCCATATGCTTTTAGCCGATCTGGAGCTAACCGTCTAGGCTTAGACGCAACTGGAGATCCCTCGGTGTTTATGTAATGTGCTTCATCAGTTGGTTATGGTCCGGTAACTTTGTAATTTCAGGAAATTTTAGCAATAGTTTACCATAAACGTTATTAACACAATTAGGTTTTACCAAGAAAATATTGCAAACACTTAATTTGGCAGGAGCTTTTAAATGAGTAACGGAATCGATAAGACGGTGATTCCGTAAATCAATCTTTAAATTAGAATAATGCAGGAAATCAGCTCCTAAAAAATAGCACATGAAACATCACAAATATAAAAAGAAAAAGCAAACGATTTTTGCGAACAAGAACTACAGAAAGTGTTCAAACAGGTTGTTCAGGTGAAAAGTACACATTGACCCGGAAACCGAACAATACGAAATACCCAGATTATTAACGACAGGCAATCAGCAGACACATGTCAGTAAGGGATATGTCCGCCAAGCAGTGCAATGCACACGTCGTGGCATGCTTTGAATGATGCGAGGTTTTGAGGCAACTCCTCTTTCAACGTACGGACGGCTAGTTTGTCGGAGGATATGGGCAAGGCATCTCATACATTTTCTACTGGATTAAGATCAGGTGAACGTGCTGGCCACATGATACGATGAATGTCCTCGCTCTACAGATAGTCCTGAAGCTTATCACATTTTTTAAAATTCGGGTTCTTTGGTTGAGGATTTGTCAAGCACCCTTGTTTTTCCTCAATTGTGGAAAGGGTTTATTTAGCTGTGTTGGCCTGTTTCTTCAATTCCCCCCTCTTTTTGCCACTAGATGGCGCTGCTTGCCCTATTTCGGTCTCTCCGTTACTTCGCGCCTTTGGGTGGTCGACACGTGCGGGTATTTAAGTGCATGTGCACGCGTCTGGTCGCTTAGTCTTGAGCTGCCACTAAGTTCGTCGCACTGATGAAGAAGCTCCTTTGTAGCTTCGAAGCGACCGTATGCAAAATAATTGCACCTTACTGCTATTTGTGCTTTATTTACGTTGGATTTCTTGTTTATTCCTCGAGCACAAAGGTTTTATCTTTTCTTTTCAAAATGTCCTGAACAGCGTTGGAGAGGCGACAGAGTGCGTTATCATCCACGAACAGAAGCACGGAAAAGGCCACCACAAGGCAGCAGAACTTCGGCAATGTACCGTGCAGCGGTCATGGTCCCCATTTCAAGCACATGTAGTGGTGTGCGGTCATTGACCGACGATGCTACAAGTACCATAGCAGTTCCAAGATATTTTCTGGACGATAAGCACTACCACATTCACGCCATATCAGTTGCCGTCTACTGTCAGAAGAAAGACTGAACCGGCTCTCATCTATGAAGAGGATATGGGCCCAGCCGTCCTTGGTCCAATGGCGATGCAGACGGCCACATCCGTCCTTACGTTTTGTCCACCAGTGTGTATATATATCCCTCCCCCCACACACATATATATATACAGGGTATCCTCCATAATTAAAGTCCCACTTTCAAAAGGCTGCAAAAAAAGAACCACTGGTCAGAATGACCTCAAATTTGAACTGAATATGCTGGAAGAAGGGGGAAACGATTTGGCGTAATAAAAAAAGAGGTTCCAACCGCTTACAGCGCCATCTATTGATATATTTTGCAACTTTTTATTGTTATGCCAAATCGTTTCCCCCTTCTTCCAGGATATTCAGTTCAAATTTGAAGTCATTCTGACCAGTGGTTCTTTTTTTGCAGACTTTTGAAAGTGGGACTTTAATTATGGACACCCTTTATATATACACTCATGGACAAAAAAATTAGCGCACCAAGAAATAATTGCGGGATCGTAACGAAACTTGCAATGAAGGTACATGTCGGGGAGATATGCAAATGATTAGAAATGCAGCGTGATTGCGCATTACCTATAGCCGGTAGAGGGCGTTGAACATCGTACTCTGTGGAGTACTGGACCCCCTCTAGCGCGAATGCACGATGCGATACGATCGGGCATTGAGTCATACAAGTTCTGTATGATGTCTTGAGACATTTCGTTCCATATTTGCTGTAACCTTGCTTCTAGTTCGTTCAAACTCGTGGGATGCCCAACTCGTCGTCCCAAATGATCCCAGATATGCTCGATTGGAGACAAATCTGAGGATCGGGCAGGCCAAGGAAGGGTAGTAACAGTGCGGAGACAGTCTTGTGACACCCTTGCAGTATGAGGCCGAGCATTGTCTTGTTGAAAAATGGCTCCTGGGAGCCGTTGCATGAGTGGCAACACATGTGGTTGCAGGATTTCATGAACATACCGCTGGGCTGTCATGGTGCCACGGAACAATACTAGGGGTGACCGTGTATTGTAGGCAATGGCACCCCATACCATCACACCAGCTGTGGGAGCGATGTGGCGCTGTACAGCAAATGCAGGATTGAAGCGTTCACCACGGGTTCTCCACACACAAACACGATTGTCATCACTGCCGAGATTGAATCTGGATTCGTCGCTAAAGACTACCTGGTTCCATTCCGCTGCAGTCCAGTTTCCTCGTGCGCGGCAAAACTCCAAACGGAGGCGTCGATGGGTGGACTTCAAGGGCAGCACACGTAATGGGCGCCGCGATACCAACTGTCCTTCAGCCAGGCGCCTTCGTATGGTTCGAGAAGACACAGAGGCCCCTAGTGAAGGTGCTACCTGTGCCTGGATGGCGGCCGATGAAGCAGTTGGCTGTACGCGTGCATTTCTTACGATGTGGCGGTCTTCTCGACGACTGGTCTGTCGAGGGCGTCCTGAGCCTGGTCTTCGTGTACATGACATCTCTCGGGTCCACTGGTCCCAACACCTCCTCACAACACAATCAGAGCGGCCTAATTGACGAGCTACTCGCCTAGCTGACCACCCAGCTTCTATCATCCCGACGATTCTCCCCCTCTCAAACTGCGACAACTGCTTATATTGTCTACGAACACGGCGTAATGGCATGTCTATCTCAGCTCTTCCTTTGTAAATGATTCAGCACACTCAAACAAGCTTTGGTTACCTGTTTTATACTCCACAGAGTACGATGTTCAACGCCCTCTACCGGCTATACGTAATGCGCAATCACGCTGCATTTCTAATCATTTGCATATCTCCCAGACATGTACCTTCATTGCAAGTTTCGTTACGATCCCGCAATTATTTCTTGGTGCGCTAATTTTTTTGTCCATGAGTGTATTATATATAATTATATATATATATATATATGTGTGTGTGTGTGTGTCCGCGTACTGCACGGCGGAACTAGACTCTCTTATACTTAGAGTAAGACAGAGTCACTGCTTAAAACACAAACACTATATTACATTTAGAAGAATAGTAGTTTTTTTAGTTTAAAGTGCGACTGCTGCTGGGCAATTTTTGGCAAACGGAGAAAGGGATCGCATTCAATTCACGTCTCGTCTTGACGGAAGTTCATTCCCACCCTTCGCTCCCCGTCTGCATGGAAAGCATAGCAGGCATTGTACCCCACTCTACATATATATACATGCATATGCACTATCTACCAATAAGTATTTGAACACCTAGGATAGAAAAGAAAAACAAAATTTATTCATATTCAGTAGGCCTCCACGAGAGGCAATGACAGCCTCCACCCTCCGGGGCACGCTTTCCACGAGTCCTTGAATGACGGCTAGTGGTACTTTCTTCCACTCGGCTTGGAGAAGACATGCACCGATTTTGGACGGTTGTTGCACCCCTTAATTCGGCGATCCAGAGGTTCTCGATAGGGTTCGGGTCTGTTAACCCCATTGTCCCCATACCAGTCCATGGTGGACCCCGCAACGCGACCTGGAAGTAACATGGGTCCAACCCGTAAAACTGCCACGACGTCATTCAAAATAGTGCAGTATGCGTCGGCGTCGAGCTTTCCGTGAATCGGGACCAAGGGTCTCAGTCCATGCCAGGAGAAACACCCCCCAGAGCATAATTCCAACTCCACCGAAATTTACTGTGGGCACAATGCATTCTGGCAGGAGGCGTTCTTCAGGCTGACGCTAGACCCAGACCTTGCCATCCGAACGGCAGAGGGTGAACCTTGATTCGTCGCTCCAGAGAACCCGTTTCCAGTGATCTACGGTTCACTTTCGACGTGCTTTGTACCCCATTAACCGAGTAGCGCGGTTGGACTTTGTGATCAAAGGCTCATGGGCGGTAGCACGACCACGAAAACCGAGCTGATGTGCTTTCTTACGGATGGTATTCATCGAAACCACACTCACGGATCCCTGTTGGAAACTCCTGGAGTATGAGGGCGGTGCGGTTCTTCCGAATTTCTCTGGACAGCACCCGTCGGTCTCTATCTCCCAGTTTCGTGGTTCTGCCGACAATTCCATAGGCCACTGTCGATTTTGGGGTCATTCAGCTCCCTTCAATATCAGCCATTTCCGTGGTACCCGACGATGACGCCTTTCTCGAAATCAGATAACTCTGCACTTCGTGGCATCTTGCATGCGACTCATGCCAATGATGTTTCCTACGCGATATTTAGCGGCGGAGGGCGTGACGTATATCAGGACCGCAGATATCGTCCTTTACATGGGTATTGGTAGATAGTGTATACATACATATATACGCACATACAGGGTGTCGCTGAATTTGATCGACAAATTCAGAAGGGCGATAGTAGGCATCAAGAGCAGTAATTCCATAGGAATGTATGACCCGACACTGGAGGGCGTTGTTTACTTAATCGGACCAACCCCACTATTGTGTCCCGATTCTGGGTCATTAAAAATTAGGTGAGAAATCTTGAGGGTCCGGGTAGTTGTTTCCGCATTAAAATAAAAGTTGAGACACACGAATCAAAGAAACACGACGACCTTTGGTTAATTAACGACATCTATTACTAAAAACATGAATTTACACTTTAGTTTTAAAGAATAAACACGAAAAGACGCACGCGGACATCCCACATAAAAACTAAACTAAACTAAAGAACATCAAAGTTACATGTACTCTTCTTCCGTGCGTACTTGTGCAGAACGGTATTCGGGGGAAATGCTTCGAGTTTCGAACCAGAGAAACTCAAACCCTAATTTCAGGTTTCAATAATCGTCTGTATCGGGATCTCCTTGATTAGTCCCATCTGCAGGAAACGAGGCACATCTTCTTCAGTAACTTCTAATGTCATCAGCCGAAGCACAGGACTAAGAAACTCGCCATTTTTCAATTTAACTTTTACAAGCCGGATATAACCATCTTTTAAAGGATAAACTTCTGTAACTCTGGCGATAGGCCAATCCAATCTCTTGGTGTTCAAACTACATCTCCGATTTGGATTCGTTTGTTATTCTTAGATGATTGTCTTAAATGTCCTAAATATTCTATTCGGAATCTTTTACGTAGATCTTCTCCAATTCTTTGTCTATAAGTGAGTCTTTTATTGAGAGACAATGAATCTAAATTGTCTAAATCAGGAGTTCGCGATTCTTTGAGTTCCTGTAAAAACATGGAAGGTGCGAGATCATTCACGTCATCAGAAACATAAGTTATTGGATAGCTGTTTATAATGCTCTCGGTGTCACAGAGAATGGTTGTCATTTCTTCTAGATTCAGGGACGACCGTCCTAAAACTTTTCGTAGTATTCCTTTGATCATGCCGACAAGACGTTCCCACCATCCACATAAAAACTAAACTAAACTAAAGTTACATGTACTCTTCTTCACTTCACTTCTTCCGTGCGTACTTGCGCAGAACGGAATTCAGGGGAAATGTCGCATTCCGCAACACCCACTGAATGGCCGGAAATATCGCATTTTTCTGGAGGAGGTAGAAAACTCAAAAACAAAACAGAACCACACAGGAGTGTATGTGTGTATGACAGGAAACGCAAACCTGGTCAGCTAATGGATAAACAAAGATGCAGAAATAACATTTTTGCATTTGGGAAAAGAAATCGACACAACATGCTAGATGGAAAACTAGTTAATAGAATGCATGTTTTTCTCCAAAGAATGCAAGTATTAACACAGATCTCATTTAATTGGATGTATTGGAAGAAGGCAAACAGACAGGTTCATAACTTTTTGCTGACTGGATGCAATCAATTCTTATACTCACAAAATAATGTGTTGCTATTTGATATTCATCCCAATTCTGAAATTTTTTAAAAAAAAGTTTACTTTTATAAATCTCTCGGCAGAAGTCACCCTATGGTGGAATTAAATTAAAACAGTAATTAATCTTACTCGAGGTACTTATACAAAAACATTTCTAAAAACAGAAAAAAAAGGTAGGAGTTTTCTCCTACCTTTTTTCCTGTTTTTGGAAACTTATTCATTGAACTTTTTTTTTTTCCACTTGAAAAAAAAGCCAGGAAATTTCTTAGGGAAAAGGGTGCTTTTTTTTAAAGTGTAAATTTTCCTGGAAAAATGGTAAAAGAGTAGAATATTGATTTCTTAAAAATCATAAAGTTTTCTAAGAAAGCTGATGAGATTTTAAAAATTTTAATATAAAGAATTCTCCTCCCCCCTAAAAATTGCATAGAAATCAAAATTAAATAAAATTTGAATATATGAATAAAAAAAAACTGTTAAAAAAATTAAGATCCAGCACATATATGAGTTGATGTCCAGTTTATCTCCATTTTTTTAAACTTCTTTTTTCACATGTCCAAAACATGCTTGGTACACAAACCATCTACTGACCCCCTTAAAGATACACACACAATTCTGAAAAGTAGAAAAATGAGAAAAGGTAGATATCCTGGCAGTGGCGTAGCGAGGGGTGGGCAAGGGGGGGGGGCACCAAATGGTCCTTTTCACTAATTCTATATAATATGTTTTTCGGAAACGGGGGCGCCAGTTATGCTCGCTACGTCACTGTATCCTGGTCACATGATTCTAAAATCCCCCACTCATATAGAGTTAAATTATACAAAATGCACAAAGCAATGGATCACAAAACATCATAAATCCAGATTTATACTTTCTATCACAAAAAGTAAAAACTATCCAATATATATATCCTTTATTTCAGAAATTACAAAATATTTGAGTTGTTAAATAAATAAATAAATATGAAAATCACAGCTACATAGACACACAAGAAAAAAGGTCCATCTTATTTAAAATAAATACCTAATCTAACTATCACGCTTTGCTGAGTCTCTTGACCGAAACTTCTGGAGAAGGTATTTGATCGATGGCTAGAGTATCAGACGTCACCTTATTGGCCAAGCTGTGGATCCTGAGCTGTTGTCTGACCAGCTGCCTCGATGAAACCAGTGGCGAAGTGGTGATGGGTGGTAACTTGACTGTCAGTTTTTTCTCTTTCACATTTGTATCACATTCTTGGTCTTTGTCAGGAATGTATCTCTGTCCGAAACCCTCGTCGTCCGAAACACTTTTGTCAGAGAGAGACGAATAGGATGAATAGCTCTGGTACTGTGATTCATAAGATGGCAATGAATTCTGGATTTCCGACGGAAGATCTTCTCTGCTCAGGTGTTCGATGCGCGTCTGTTGGACTTTGGTGTGAGGCACTGAATTGGACGTAGATGGATGGTTCGAAGAGCTAAAGCTGAAGCGTCTCCAAAAATTACTTTTCTTCCTCCTAGCCCCCTGAGAGGTCATTTGTGCAATTGTACTACACTTTGCCTCGAGTTCTTTCTCTAGACGGAGAATGACACTGTCGCGCTGCTCCAGCTCTTGGTGATGTTGCCACAATGCCAACTTTTCCTTCTGGTCCAGTATGTCGATGGCTTGATGGCTCTCACTGAGTTTCCTTTTCAAATCAATATTTTCTTCTATTAGATTGTCTACTTTCTGTTCTAGTTCTTTTGTACTGCATTTAAAGAAATCTAGGAAAAAAGAAAAAAAAAATCCTTTATGCTCTTGCATCATTGTTTCAGTTAGATATGTTAAGATTTTATAAAAATGAAAGCTTACTTTAAACATAATTTAAAGTCAAGCAAAAATCAAGCTTTGTCATACCAACTCATATTGAAAACTCTTTACAGATATTTCCACTGCACTTAAAGAAATCTAAGATAAAAATTAAAGAATATCCTCATGCTCTTGCATCATTGTTTCAGCTCTTTAAAATTAATTATGTTTAGACCTTACACTAATGAAAGCTTGACTTTAAATTTCATTTAAACTTAAAGATAAGAAAAAAAAGGAGTGGTCAAACCAACGAATATTGAAAACTTTTTTACAGATAGGATTATGAATTTAGAATTTTAAAATAGAAAATAGACATTTAAAAAAAACATGTCTCTTTTTCACAAATTGAAAGAAATAAATATTTTATGACATTTAAAATAACAGACATTATTACTGGACATACTTTTATAAATATAGATAAATTAAAACAACAGATACACATATATATACTCAACACACACACATTTTAATGAAATGAACTCTTGAAATCCCATATAATAGGGTGTGAGTACATCAATGATCTGGAGGAGACATTTACTAAGACATAATTCCAGCATACAAATAAAGCCATCGCTGGAAACAAATGCATAACTGTTCAGGGACTTAATGGAGTACATTTTTTGCATTTTTGACACATTTTCTTTAATCAGATTGCTTACCTTGCAAACTGCATTTAAAGAAATCTAAGACAAAATAAAAATAAAAAAATACCTTTTACTCTTGCATCGTACCAAAGTTTAATGGTTTAAAAGAGGTATTCTGCAAAATTTGTCACTTTTTCTTTTTAAATTTTAATTTGTTATATATTATAAAAGTATAATTCATTTTCTTTTCATAATTTTTTTTATGATTCATATATAACAAAAAGTTACAATTTGTCAATCTTATAGTAGCATCCACTATCATGTGAACCTCTGTTTGAGTCCAATATGTACAATAATAATGGTCTGTGGCACTGCACACAAACATTTTGAAATGCCAGAAACGAAAACGTGCCATTAGGAAAATTCAAACAGGAAAAAAAATCTATAACTTTTTCAGGCCCAATAATCAAACCCAAATATTAACAAAACAAAGTAATATATACTATTAGTAATTTTCTTTTTATTACTCAGGTTAATTCTTTATTTGCTTCTTTGATTTTTTTATCACCATGTGACAGAATATAGCATTCCTTTTTGAATTGTGCTGTTTGACATTAATGTGGGTGTTCTTTCGTACTCATTTCCCAAAATCAAAAATAAGGAGTTCTTATGGACTTTCCAAAGACCTCAAAGAGGATTTTGATTTGGAAAGTATTGGAGTGATAGGATCCTCTACCTCACGATAACTTCTACATTCACTTAATAAATTATTAAAATGAACAATACTATTTCAAAATCCCTTTGACAGGTTGGAATGTGTTGGGTGATCCCTGCAAACATTGGTAAGCAGTGTGATAGCCAGTTGTTTTATATAGATCTCGATCGATCGTTTTCCTGTATGTGTCATTTACTTCATCCAGTCCCAAAGATAATATATCTTTGTTATGTTCCCACATCTAGAGTTTTCCAGTTCAATAGGTCCCTTTAAAAATTATTGATAGAGGTTTCACTGCATATACATATACTAGCTGAAGTACCCGGCGTTGCCCAGGATTTTAAGTATCTATGTTATCAAAATCAATTTAAAGACTAAACACAGTATAAATAACATAGAAAAAAATGCACATGAAATGTTACACTCATCTCAGAATTTTGGTAGATTCAGCATTTCATCATTGTTCGACTAAAAGCTGAAAAGTAAAAATGTCAAAATATTGTCAATTTTGTTAATCTCAATTTTGTCAAAATAATCTGAATTTTGTTACAGCACACCTTACCAATAAATTAATTCATACAGTACAACACTTCAATAGCATGCAATTTCATACAGTATACTTAAAAATAAAGAAAATTCAAAATTACCATCATTACATGAATGCAAACCACTAAATACATTAGTTATACTCCTTTCGCTAACAACATAACATAACATGTATATTTTATCTTTATATTTTTACATTTAGCCATTTACCAAGTATTTTATAATTGCAGTGCATTTCATACGTTAACTAATGCCTGCAGTACAGTTTGTTGTACCAGATACGGCTTTTCGCTTTACGGCCAAGTTTTCCGTAACGTATCTAGGCCGTAAAGCGAGGTATGGGTGTATTATTTAACCCGGTTTTTTACATATGAAGAAATATGTAAAAAACACGTTTTGCCCCCCTTCACCCTTGGGGGGCGAATTTTGAAAAATCCTGAAACTGATTTTAGGTAATCAAGTTCCTTACATTTTAAAGCGAGAATCTTAAGGATATCTGTTTTTTTTCCATTCAGATATGAGGGAATATGGGAAAAATACGTCCCCCCCCCCCCATGGGGGCCGAATTTTGAAAAATCCTAAAATTGGTTTTCAGGTATTCATGTTCCTTACATTTTAAAGCAAGAATCTTTAAGATATCAATTTCCTTCTTTGAGATATGAAGCAAAACACGTTTTGCCCCCCCTCCGCCCTTGGGTGGGCCGAATTTTGAAAAATCCTGAAATTGGTTTTTAGGTATTCATGTTACTTACATTTTCAAGCAAGAATCTTATGGATATAAATTTCCTTCTTTGAGATATGAAGGAATATGTAAAAGATACGTTTTGCCCCCCTCCCCCCTTGGGGGGCGAATTTTGAAAAATCGCTTCTTAAATGACGCCTTCAGCACAAAAGTAATAAGCTCCTAAAATTTGATATCTGTATCTCCAATAGTTTTTGCTGGGCGTTGATACGTGTATGTATATATATATATATATAAGTCAGGACTTCTTCCTTTATAGATATAGATGTATTTATTTATATATGTGTGTATGTATATATATATACAGTCAGACCTCTATTTAACGAAGTCGCTAAATCCCCCCCCAAAAAAGTTCATTATATGGAAAATTCGTCAAATAGAGATTTATCTTTTAAAATACTTTAAACTACACAAGACAGATTTTATATTCATAAACACTAAATATTATTAATAAAAGTAATTACTCACACCTTTATTTTTTAAATTAATGTCTATTTGTTTTATATATCTTACCCATCAAACAGAAATCTGCAAGTAAAACAAGAATAAAACAAAACATTGTCCAGGAATACACTGTATTTTCAATTTAAAAAAATTATATTAAAATTAATGAATTTTAATGACATTATCGCATTTATTATAACAAGTAATTTTAAGCTTACATTACCACATGCGTCCTTAAATTAAATTATTGGTAAAGTTTGTTAATTTTGTCTGAGTTTTTTGTTTTGAAAAAGTGCTTTATCTCATAATACGTCTCGCATCTTTGCAATGCACCAAAACCCCTTCAGGCGTATTTCCTTCAAACTGTAATCTGCGTCGGAATGTGTTAAAAGAAAGAATTAGTTTGAAATGTACAGAAATATTTTGAGAAATATGGAGAAAAAAATATTGAATCACAAGAAAAAGTTCGTTAAATAGAGAATGCACTTCACTATTTGGAGGTTATTTTATGAAGAAATTTGCAAAATGTTCTTGGTTCCAAGCAAAAGTTCGCAAAATAGAGGTTCGACTGTATATATTAACTACAAATTTTTGTATAAAAGTTTCTTGAAAATTCCATATTTTAAAAATTTTACTCCTATCGGAATGGCTGAATTTTCTTTCAAAATTCAGCAAATTAGAAAAGGAAGGAAATCTTTTGCAAGTGAGATTTTTTTGTTCTTGCTCAGCATAGTTCCTTAATGGGAGCCAATGAACAGCTCATGTATGTGTCCTGTACATGTCGTTTACTTCATCCAGTCCTGATTATAATATTTCTTTGTTATGTTCCTGCATGTATTGTTCAGTGCAATAGATCCCTTTAAAAACGATAGATCAAGATTCCACTTCATATATATACATAGCATTTTCACCATGGTCAATGATACAAACCGAAAACGTACAAAGTGAACTGCATTTTCATAAAGCCAATTGTTGACAGCCATAAACTGAAAATTCTTGTATTTTGACTCAAAAATAAAGACTTTTTACAGACTGAGAAGTAAACAAAAAAATATAACGACCTTGAAAGCTAAAATAAGAACTTTTTAAAAACTTTTGAAGGGTCCTTAGAAACAGAAACTGAAAATAAGGAGTTCTAAAGGGCTTTGAAGGATTGTACGAACCCTGTATATAATAGCATTCTACATCTTTGAAAAGATTAAGAATCACTGGTTTAAAATGCAATATTTTTAGAATTGATATTAATAGAAGGTAGAAATGAATACTCGAACTTTGTTATATTCAAGTCCGTCTTTCTCCTTTTTGTGTAACGAAAGCAAAATAATTTGGATTTTCATATTCTTAATCTATTCAAGTGCAATTTTTAAAACACCTTTGCATTGTAAAAATTTAAATGACATTTTCAAAACATGCAAGAGTTTTTGTCAACAACATCTTCATAACTGAGTACATGAATGTATTTCCATAACAAGGAAAGTCTATAATGCTGTACCTAGGGTTGCTAGAATATCTCATTCAAAAAGAACATGTCCTTTTTGATTGTCCCCATCTTTTTGCTCACTCTCTTTGTTTAATCAGTGACATGGAGTCGAATCCTCTTCCTTACCCAAAAAATTTTCAATATTCTTTTTTAATCCTGGGTATGATGGAAATATAGAAATGATTGAGGCATGATGGACAAAGCAGAGCAGGCCCTGATTTTCCATTAGGCCCCCCGAAAATTTTTATTTTAAATGAATAGAAAGAAAAAATTCCCAATTCAATTTTTTTTGTTTTACTTTTTTAATAGCAATTTTTTTATATATATGTCCTTTCAAATTTGATTGATAGGTTCATCATATGTATAATTAATGTATAGTTCATCATATGTATGTTATTGTGTAAATAAGGGATTAATAAGTTTTTCTGGTTGCATTGTTTTAATTGTTTTAATGATAAAGTTAATATGTTGTATTGCTTTTTGTTATTTGATAATGTTCTAGGCTTCTACACTTCAAATGGCCAATTCTTGATAAAATGGTACTTTCACAATAATTCATGATTATTTTTTTATGTGTCAATTTTGGAAATTTTATGCCCGCATCAGTGTTATCCCCCCCCCCCCCCAAGTTGTGCCTATAGTCCAAAATTTTCTAAATCGGGTCCTGAAGCAGAGACATAATCTCTATATAGGATGTATTCAATCAATATTAATATCAAAAATACAAATATACACTGAAGTGCCAAAATAACTGACATAGATGATTACTTATAGAGAGCAACAGACATTTGCCGATGGAGTGGTAAACATGGCAGCCAATTATGATTGAGGCAAATTTCAACGAGTTATGACGGTGGGTACTTGTGTGATTACAGGCAAAGTTGAGATTTTTCACTTCCACTATTTCAAGGGTGTACCTCAAATAGAAGAATTCTAGTAAAACATCAACCCTACTGCAATAGTACGGCCTTGAAAAAACTCTAGATGATCATGACTGGCATCTTCTGTTGACAATCCTATCAAGCAAAACAAGAGCAACATTGGCATAATTAACATCACAATTTAATTCTGGGACCTATACTAACATCAGTGTGTGGATTGTTTAATATTTACTTCAACAGTCGATGACTAATGTTGTATCAGACGGGTATCTATTACAAATCTTACCGAAACTACGACTTTCAGAACTTCGGCAATAAGCTTTAGCGGTTATGTAACGCTCGTTTCTTAAACATCGTTCACTTTAACTTCCCTCATGTTCTTTATACTGGTCCTTAATTTTGTTATTTTAAGTTAACCGGTCATTGTATTGTATGACGTCATTCATGATCAGATTAATCGGGATTGTTTCCCGTGTTTACATTTGCATTTTTCCATTAAATAAAGTGTTTTGAGGAAGAAGACACCCTGCCTTATCCTTGTTATTTATACTGCGTGGCAGAAGCAGTTGTATGAGGTGTACGCTATATGTATGCGGTGTGCTTGCCATGTGCTGTAGCTAGTGCTGCTGTAGGATGTTAGCTTGCTTCATTTTAAAATGTTTTATCTTATTATTTTTGTAAATAAACCGTCGAATATTTTAAAATTAAGTCTGCTTATTTATGGAGTTTTTCTTCAACGGTGAAATATACCGCACTCTGCATTTCGGAAGTTATTTCCAAGATAATAGTATCCCAGTTTTTCTGGCACTGGTGCTTTCTTTTTCCAAACACAGAGGCACTTGTCGCTAGACATTCGCCTGTATGTACACCGCAAGACTGCTAGCCATTCATTTAAGGGGGCACCATATAGGTGGCCAGCTCTACTCCCTACAAGCCAGTCCCGTGTCAAGGGACGAGACCGGTGCACTTGACCCCAAACCTCCAGAGGTAAATTTGAGAACTTGGAGGACATTGCAGCCACAACAGATTTTTTGTGCACCAGCCGCCATTAGTGTACACGGCGATGAATTTGTCAGTGACGGGCATCGAACCAGTGACGTTGAGATCACTGGTCAGCCTTTGCTAACTGAACCACAGCACCCAAAGTAGTAATATATAAAATACAGTGCACTGCATACCTCCCGTCAGAAGAGACCTGGAACTGGTTTTAAGGATGCTGCCTCGGGGAGGTAGATTCTCGAATTGAGGAGTCGGGGATAGCTCTGCCTTTTGTAGCGAGGAATTTTAGAATTTTTATGGGTTTCAGAAATATTAAGATGTAAGAATGTTTTAATGCTTCCATTTCTTCAACCAGCATATTGAGATATACATCTGCATGTTTTACACACTTCATTTGGTCGTTATTCTGAATAATTTATACATATTTTTAATCTTCCTAATCTAATAGGTCAAATTGTCTGAAAGCCAATCCTGCCCTTTAAAGTGTTATGATGTCTACACTAATGACCTCTTCTAATGAAAAATCACATGCAAATAATTTTTTTAACACTTTATAAAATTTCACCATTTTCCGCAATTTAACTACGGAAATATTTCGTAAAACTCTAATTTCATCCTCTGTGAAATATCTTCTCATAACTTGGTTTTTGTTAGCCATATTTTTGTCCAGTTTCAAAATTAAATGAAAACGAGAAAGATGTTTTGCTTAGTTGCAAGTTTATAACTTGGAAAATAGATATAAGAAATCAGCGTTTAAACATTTCAGATTATACAGCAAATCACGGCAGTTAATACTCCATTAGGTACAGTCTTGAAAATTTCTTTTTAACTGTTAACTGCAGATGTGTATTCCTCCCCACTTGTAAACACTGCCTTTTCTTAGGGTAAACCATTACCCATCGGCAGAAAGAAACACCTGTTCAACTCTTCCTTGGGGCAAATACCGTTAATTGGCGAAAAGTGGCTGTTTGGTGACAGTCTCCTCCTCTACAGTTGACACTTTCCACCCCTCATGAAAAAGAACTGCTCCCGAGTGACCACTTTCTGAGGGATCTTCTCTTCGGGAGAGACCAATAAATATATAAAATGTACGCAATTTTATTAACGATATAAAAAAGGATAACAAATGCTTATCAGATGTTATTAGCTTATAACAACAACAACAACAACAAAAAACAAGAAGACTGAGAAACCTGTGACCAAGTAAACCTTATTTATTTTTATATTATATAACTATTAGTATTAGATTTTAGTATTATGAATTTAAAGTAATCACTTTGTTTTTATATAAAAATGTTCTATCTTATTTGAAAAAGCAAATTATATTGAAATAAAAATTTCTCTTTTCACAAATTATATTAAATTTGCCTATTTCCAACCCCGTCCTCTTTTTTTCTTTGAAAGGTTCTCTTTATATACTTTGAACATCTGGCAACCCTAGCTGGACCTTAACCTTTTTCAAGTACACTGAAACTTCTCTAACCAGCCACCCCTTAAAATGGCCCCCTTTTTTTGGAACCAGGACTGGGCACCTTAGAGAAATTTCACTATATATATATGGGTTGCCCAATAGAAAGTGGCACTACAGTCGGCGTGACAAATGGTTTAATGGTATTGCTGTAAGTTAGTATACAAAATAAAAAGAAATACATAACGAGCATATAGGCTAGTATTACAAATCTCACCGCAACTACGACGTTAAGTTATCGTCTTTCAGAACTTGGGCAATAAGTTTTAGCGGTTACGTAACGCTCGCTTCCTAAACATCGGAACTTTATACACGTGCGTATCGTTCACTTTATCTTCCCTCATGTTCTTTATACTGTTCCTTAATTTTTGTTATTTTAAGTTAACCGGTCATTGTATTGTATGACGTCATTCATGATCAAAGTAATCAGGATTGTTTCCTGTGTTTACGTCACTCTTTTACATTTCATTTTTCCATTAAATAAAGTGTTTTGAGGAAGAAGACACTCTGCATTATGTAAAATATCCGTGGCCGAAGCAGTTGTATGCGGTGTGCATGCCATGTGCTGTAGCTAGTGCATGCCATTTGCTGTAGCTATGTTTTATCTTATTATTTTTGTAAATAAACCGTCAAATATTTTTAAAATTAAGTCTACTTATTTATGGAGTTTTTCTTCAACGGTGAAATATACCGCACTCTGCATTTCGGAAGTTATTTCCGAGATAATACTAGACATAATTGCCTTGGAGGTTGAAACAGGTGTCCCAGAGATTCACGAGATGATGGATACCCTGGGTGAAGAAACTCCAGGGTTGGCAGTGGAACCATGCAGAATTATATGAACACTTCCTTCGCTCATAGACATTCCATCCGCTATCTCGTGAGTGGTGATTCGCAGAATATTGCTCACGAGACTTTCCACGGCTGAAACTTTGGCAGGAATGCCGAATCCCTACTCGTCTAATATGGCTAAAGTGCCAATGGCTTTACACTTATGGCTTGGGGTTACAGAGTTGTATTTGCTCACAGTGGAAGGTGGACGATAACCCGATAAGTTTCATAAAAGTAGCTATATTAGCCGGAAATAGTGTGTGGTGTGGTAACATACAAGGATAACAAAAATAAGTTTAAAAGTAAGCTAACGTTTATTCATTAGTGGACACTGAAAAATAAAACAAACAATATTCAGAAATAAAGATGGAAGTCTCGTTTATAACACAGGATAAAGTTCCTTGACTTTAAAGTTCACATAAAGAAAGTTAAACGGAGGTGAAGTAAATATTAAACTTTGGTACAACCTGGTTGGTGTTGTGTACGTTACTTCTATACGGGTAAATACAAGCAGATACCTAGCTCTGATGCTAGTTGCTTGGACACGGCTTCAAAGGTCTTGGGAAAATCTGCTGGTGCTTAGCTGGAGATCCGTCCATGCAGAAAGTCTGGCTATATGAGGGAACTGGGTGACTTTTAGAACTGCCTGGATAGGATCGCCATCCCAGAGAACTTGTTGACTGACTGCCTGCTGGCGTGCTTCACCAAGCACGTTGTAAACAGTTTTGCCTTTTCTTCCTCATACTGAGTGCATCGAGAGTGCGTCTAACTTGCACATGACTGCTGGCTGTCACCGACTCGCTTCACACAACTACTCACCGACTAACCATTGAACTCAACGTCGAACTGACTACCGAACCACACTTGACCACAACGAGCTGGCTAGCTGCTGCGGCTTATATACTTGACTGTTGTGTGTGTCGCCATCTGGTGGCGTGCTTGGCTGCGGAAATATGCAAATATTTGCATAAGGTTTAAGTTACGGTTAAAGTGTCTGTCATCACGAAGGTGTACGTCACTGGGTTGGTGATTACATCATTGCTATTGATGGGTGACACAACGACGGTATTGGTGATGTCAAACATACGGCTCACTAAGTAAACATGGCTTGGGGAAAAACGGCTTTTTTTCTAACACAACTATTTCCTGGGTGATAACCACATGCGCTTGATCTGGTTGTGCCCTGTCGTCCATATTGCTTCGTCCGTTACGAAAATCGCTACACCATCTGAATATTGATCTATGTGACATACACTCTGTGCCATACACATTTTGCATGTGATGATAAATTTCTCCAGCACTCACATTTCCGCCCTTAAAAATTGCACGACTGCACGTTGACAGCGCTTGGAGGCATCCATGATACGAACAAAACTGTTGACCTTGCTCCTACGCTATCATACAAGCATCTGTCATAATCTGACGATATGGCATGCCTTCCCAGCACTCAGAGTCCACTATAGGCGCATGCGTAGTCTTCTGTATCTTAAAACAATGGCACAATAATGGCAGTCCCACTTTCATTTGGGCGACCCTTATATATACAGTGGTACCTCGGTTTATGAACTTAATTCGTTCCCAGACTTGGTTCGCAAACCGAAACAGTTTTTCCCATATAAATTTACAGATGAAGAATTAATCCATTCACCCCCAGAACATAATTATTTTTACTTTGTTTTTATGTGTTCAGTTATAAAGAAATGGTGACAATAAATGAAAAGAGTATTATGAAGATCTAACACATGATAATTGTTCAGTACAGCATTTTAGCTTTGTAGTGGATAATGGCTAGTGCAGATAGTTCCTTGTTGAAAAATAAGGGAGGACTACAGATATTACTGCTTGGAAGGTAATCCGGTATGACTTACGGAAGCTAAGTCATCTTCCGTAATATCACTAGGCAATTCTGTTTTCTCACTTCGTCTACTTTCAATCTCACTAGCTGATTTTGGAACAAGAAACCAATCCAAAGAAATTTGTCTTTAGCTTTTCTGAAGAATTTCACAGATGTGGGACATCACATTGTCATTTAGAATATTAATTGCTCTGTTGGTCACATATTTATCAGGATGATGCTTTTCAATAAAAATGCCTTCACTTCACTCTATTTGCTGCAAATTTCTTTTATCATGGCAATGGAAACTTTATCCCCATCATTGTCTTTCTTTGATAAATACTATTCCTGGATAGCATTCACCTGTTGATTCTGCAGCTCAACAAGTTTTTCTGTGATGAGTTCTTTGCTGTGTTATTCCACCAGCTTCTCCACATCTTTACAGTCGACTTTCAAGTCCATACTTTTGCCTATGGACACTATCTCATCCACATCTTTGACTTCCGCCTCTTCATTATCAAAGCCCTCAAAGTCTTTGGTACACAAGTTGGCCGAATTTTCTTCCAGGCAGACTGCAAGGTACAATAAGAACCCCCTCTTTCAGGCCTTATCAATAATATTGATGCAATTGAGCATATGAGGATTCAGGAGGACGATGTGCTATTTCCAAAAATCTCTCAGGGTCAAATAGGTGTCATTTGTGACTTGAAAAGAGTGCTATGATATACAATTTTTTAAAATTAGAAATAACCCGCTGGTCCATAAGCTGAAGCAAAGGAGTTGTGTTGGATGGTAGAAATTTGGCGTTAATGAAGTTATATTTGATGTGCAGGTCATTTTCGAAATTTGGAGGATGAGCAAGAGCGTTATATATGATGAGAAGTTTCTTCAATGGCAAACCATTCTACTCGAGATATTTCTTGACAGCTGGTAGAACCTCAACAATCCACACCATGAAAATGACTCTTGTTATTCAGGCCTTAGCATTTGCTCTCTACATTACAAGCAACTTAGTCTTCATCACATTATTTTTCTTGAATGCACGAGGATTTCAGAGTGGTAAACTAAAAGTGGCTTGATTTTACAATCACCACTTGCTTTAGTACGCAATAAAATGTGTAAGACTGTCCTTCATAGACTTGTGCTCAGGTAGTGCCTTCTCCTTGGTGATGTAGGTTCTTCTTAGAATCCCCCCCCCCTAAACAATCCTGTTTCATCACAGTTAAAAACTAGATATTGCATGTAGCCTTCCCTTTCCACAAACCTTTTGAATTCATCAACATATTCATTCGGAGTCCTTTTATCTGAAGTAGCAGTCTCCGCATGCCTAAAAACACTATAAATTCCACTTCGCTTGCGGAATTTCTCAAACCAGCCTCTACTGGCTTTAAAATTCCCATTCAACACCATTTGTACTCGGTGTTTTAGCTACCTAATCACTGTGCAACTTAGTCTTTTCGCATATTGGTGAATACGGGTCACTGATAAGAGGTACTTTAAAGTAGACATATTCATCACTCTTTCATGAAGCTTGTAAGTAGGAGCTTGAAATAGTTATTTATTATATATCAACTTCAGTGGGGCTTGTGGGTCATATTATATATGGTCACGTTAGTGGTGTTTTAAACACTGATTCCGGGATTGGAATTTCTAGTGCCTGGAGAAGATTCAGCGGCTCTTGCATTAAGGGCAAATATAAAATATGAATTAAATTATTTCTAGGTTCTAGATTAGAAGAGGGGTAATTTTCATTACATATATATGAAGTGAAACTTCTCTAGCTGGCCACCCCTATTCAACAGCCACACCGCAAGATAGCCATTTTTTTTTTTTTTTCGGAACCATTACTGACCACATAGAAATCCAGCCCTATCTGACAACCACTTTTTCCCTTCTCTTTATGACTGGCTTCCATAGAGAAGTTTCCCTTTACATATATATACAGTTGAACCTCCATATATCGAAGTATATCCATATATCGCAAAATGTGGAAAAAAATTTGATATATAGATTTGATCCTAGTTTTTTATCATAATTCTCTGAAAACATTAAAATTAAAGCTAATTTTTGTATGAAAGATTTATTGAGTACTATATACCATTTAAAAAAAAACAATAATCCAGACAGTGGTTACAGTGATCACAGCTACATTCTTTTAGAAAAACTACGAATATCTTGCTGAACAGCCAGTTTTGCAGAAAGTTCATCAAAGAAATGCTCGCATTTATTCAGTCCACTAAAAACTTCATCAGGGACATTTTTCGTGATTTGAAGTCCACGACGTATTGTTTCAAACGTCAAAAATTGGGAGATTTTATTCTAAAGTGGAATAAGATCTCCCAATACGTCATGAAAAAAAAATTTCGATATAGAGATTTTTTCGATATATAGAAACAGTTTATCTATGTAATGAACATGGAGATTTGCTAAGAGTTTGATATATAGAAAATTTCGATATGGGGAAGTTCGATATATGGAGGTTCAACTGTATATATATATATATAAAGTCATACCTCGGTACCCATCACATTCCAACAGGAAAAAATTGCTACGGTACTCATGACATTTGCTAAAACATGTACAAGACATGTACTGCATCCTGTCTCTCCGCATCAAAAGAAAGTTGTTCAAAAGTATCACCCTGACAAAGCTCTAGCAAGATGAAATGTGAAATTGTTTAATGATCAAACAATATCTCCCTTCAGATACACAGGCAGAAACAAGTTTCTCTTGATTGGTTTGTAGTGGAACTCCCTAATTCTGAGTCTCCAATAGAAATCAGTCAGAAAAGAGAAATAATCCCTGTGCAACTGCCTGATGTTTTATTGGCAGGACACTACTGTTCTAAGCAATATCCCCTCCCCTCCTCTACTTCACCACTATCTCAAGAGGCCATCCACTCCTTTCAGTAGAAGTTGAGTGAAGATAAATTGTAGTTTATTTTACCTAATCATTGTTTGATATTATGTCTGGCTAGTGTAAACAGCCCTATCCATTTATAAATTGCCCAATAAAGTGTCAAACTTCTGGTTTTCAGGAATGAATTCATTTAATTTACATTATTCCCTATGGGAAACATTCATTCGGTACTTGTCATGCCTTATGGAATCCATTAACGACAAGTACCAAAATACCACTATATATACATGTATACATATACATATATATATATGCCCGCATGCGGGCATACAACACACACACACACACACATATATATATATATATATAATAAAATGTACCAGCAACATCTTCAAGGCAATATTATTTCAGAGTTACTCACCATTATCAGGTAATATGCAGCCTTCTGCTTCACAACGAAACTGAAGATCTGAAAATGATAAATATGAATAAGACAAAATATGTTATGGATCTTTTACTTTCAAAATATTTTTTGTTCACTGTAATATACAGTATACACAAATGTTTATTCAGAACTTAAAATCCCAGAATTGTGAAAAAAATTTTATGACATATGTTTTGGGCACAAACATTACATGCAAAATTAAAGTACACTAGTGACTGAATTGTATATAGCTGGCTAAATATAACAAAATAGAACAAAATATCACTGATATATATATATATATATATTAAATTATGGAATTAAATAAAACAGATAAAAATTATAAAACTATTCAATCAATATCAAAATATTGAAATCTGTCAGCAATTTTTTCTAAATATTGACAGAACCAAACATCTGCATACCACCATTTCAGCAAGTTTGAAAATGTTTCATTTTCTGTATACATCCTATCCCAAGCAAAAGTTAAATTTCAATAATAATAATAATAGCTTCACAAGTAAGACAAATAACATGCAAAGTCCTCATCACTTTTTTAAAAAATAAATATTCCTATTCTAAGACGAACCTTTTTAATCAAATATTTTAAAACACCCCAAATTGTCAAATGCAGCTGGGAATTTTTTTCAGAACATATCAGCAGCAGATTTAATCAAATCCCTCATATGAAGTTCACTTTCTACTCTTTTCAATTTGTATTCGTAAAGAAAGGTAAAGCAATTTTTGTGATACTTTTTATAAGTTTATATTTTTATAAATTCTAAATTGCAACTTTATATATGTATATCAGCTATATATATATATATATATACACACACACACATATATATATACAGTGGCTCCCAAAAGTGTTCGTACACTTATGATTTTCAATAAAATAGGGGTCTATCCATTCATTAAAATGAATATTTCATAATGGGCATTTAATAATAAGATCTATAATCTATTCTTAACAAAACTACATGAAATATTTTAAAAACATAGTAAAACTTTATGTTTAAGAAACCAATAATCAAAAAGTAACAAAAACTTTATCTCACAAAAGTCATCGTACACTTGTAAAAAATCCCTACATATTAGTAAATATTCTAATTTTTCGTTAAATTAATATTTAGTAGGATATCCTTTAGCATCCACAATAGCTTTTAAACATCTGGGAATAGATTGCACTAGTTCTTTTGTAATTTCTACATCAATGTTCATCCATTCTTCCATCATAATTGTTTTTAGTTCGCTTTTAGTGTGAATGTCGTGTTTTCGTACTCGAACCTCCAGTTCTCTCCAATTTAACGAAAAATTAGAATTAATTTAACGAAAAATTAGAATATATTAGTAGTTCTCTCCAATTTAACGAAAAATTAGAATTAATTTAACGAAAAATTAGAATATATTAGTAAATATTCTAATTTTTCGTTAAATTAATATTTAGTAGGATATCCTTTAGCATCCACAATAGCTTTTAAACATCTGGGAATAGATTGCACTAGTTCTTTTGTAATTTCTACATCAATGTTCATCCATTCTTCCATCATAATTGTTTTTAGTTCGCTTTTAGTGTGAATGTCGTGTTTTCGTACTCGAACCTCCAGTTCTCTCCAAATATGTTCTATTGGGTTTAAATCTGGCGATTGAGGTGGTGTTTTCGAAACTTGTGACAATTATAGAGACACCAGGGGCGAACATTGAGAGCCGTGTGCTTAGGATCGTTATCTTGATAAAAAACAAAGTTGTTTCCAATACCCAAATTTTGGGCTGATAATTTTAAATTGTCTCTTAAAATATTTATATACATGATTCATTATGCCATCAATAAATACCAAATTACCTAGTCCTGTTGCTGACATGCATCCCCACACAAGGACATCTCCACTGCCATGCATAACTGTTCCTAAGTTCTTGGGAATAAGTTCCTCATTTTTTCTTTTCCATACAATTATATGCCCATTGGAACCAAAAATGTTAAACTTGCTTTCATCGGCAAATAAGACATTATTTCAATACATTTGGGGCTTATTTATCATTGATAGTGCGAAGGAAAGACTAAGCTTTCTGTTTTTCTCACTCACAAAAAATTTTCTACGGGCAGAACGCCCATATAATCCAGCTGCTCTGAGAACTCGTCAAACAGTTTCAGGTGAAATTGAACTAGAAAATGTTTCATTAAATTCTGCAGAAACTTTTACAGCACTCAAACATGGATGTTTCACAAATTTTCTAATTTCTTTTCGAACCTTGTTTACGATCCGATTTTCTTCTTTGAAGCATTTTATCACATACTGCACAGTAGAATGGGATAAATTAAGTAATTTATCAATATTCCAAACTGATTTACCACTACTATGATGAAAAATAATCAATTTTCGAATGCTGTTTGTTGTTTCTTTACGACTACGAGCCATTTTTAAATAATAAATAGAATATTACGGAGTAAACAAGCAAAAATTAAAGCCAAACGATATTTTAAATGCCACCACAATTCAAAAATAAAAATCAAGTGCCAGACCATAATTTTCAATTATGAATTTATCCGAAAATATTTCGGTGTACGATGACTTTTGTGAGATAAAGTTTTTGTTACTTTTTGATTACTGGTTTCTTTAAGTTTTACTATGCTTTCAAAATATTTCATGTAGTTTTGTGAAGAATAGATTATAGATCTTATTATTGAATACCCATTCTGAAATATTCATTTTAATTAATGGATAGACCCCTATTTCATTGAAAATCGTAAGTGTACAAACACTTTTGGGAGCCACTGTATTTACATATATAAATTTTAATATCTAATGAACCAATATCATGTAAGAAATCTTATGTAAATCAACTACTATACTAAAATATAGATACAGTTTTTTAAAGTCCACAGTAAAAATTAAAAATTAGTGGCTAATATAATTATGGCAACTAATTCTTCTTCAAGAGTAAAGCCCGAAGAAGAACAATAAGTTCAAAACTAGCAGCTGTTTAAATTTTAATGTGAATTTTAAAGAAAGAGGATGTGTCTGTTCTTACATCTATACATAAATATATACAGTTGGCACTCGTTAGTTTAAGTTTTACTATGCTTTCAAAATATTTCATGTAGTTTTGTCAAGAATAGATTATAGATCTTATTATTAAATACCCATTCTGAAATATTCATTTTAATTAATGGATAGACCCCTATTTCATTGAAAATCGTAAGTGTACAAACACTTTTGGGAGCCACTGTATTTACATATATAAATTTTAATATCTAATGAACCAATATCATGTAAGAAATCTTATGTAAATCAACTACTATACTAAAATATAGATACAGTTTTTTAAAGTCCACAGTAAAAATTAAAAATTAGTGGCTAATATAATTATGGCAACTAATTCTTCTTCAAGAGCAAAGCCCGAAGAAGAACAATAAGTTCAAAACTAGCAGCTGTTTAAATTTTAATGTGAATTTTAAAGAAAGAGGGTGTGTCTGTTCTTACATCTATACATAAATATATACAGTTGGCACTCGTTATAACGACCATTCTAATACAGTATTAACTGGTGCAAAAAGTCCTCAATAGGCTCCCCTTAAATGATATGCTTAATTTTACATCCCATATCTGTACATCAGAGATAAACCATCATAAGTGAATTTTCCCATTTTTCAGGAGGGCTTTGTGATGGTTTACCTCTCATCAGGACTTACATATGCAATAGTTTATAAGTCTATATTTCACCCACCATTTTTTGCATTGCATATAGGACAGTTTTCCACAAAGAAGCTCCCTCCAAAAGGAGTCACTTACCATGAAAATATCGAAAAGGAAGAAAATTCACTTATGACGGTTTACCTCTGACGTACAGATATATATGTAAGGTTATTAAATATGGGGGGCGATCGCGCGACCTTAAAACGGATTTTAGTTATTAAAATATAGGATTAACAATTTAAAAGTCTGGGAGTTAAAATAAGCGGTGTAATGTATGGCAGTGAAAATAGAATTAATGGGTTGGCTTGATTCAATTTCCAAAGAACCACAGAACCACATGGGAGAATTTTAGGTAGATGTAGCCTTGAGCTAGCACTAAGAAAGGAAATGCTTAGTTCAGCAGAAAGATCATTCAACATGACGAAATGAATAAGTAATGAGCATCGGTAGTGCGTTAATAAAACTTAAGGACAAAGGATTTATTTTAGAGCCATGGAGAGATAGCAACAAGTAAAGACGTGTGCCATAGGCACACAGATTAAAATTGGGTGGCGTTTTATTTAAATTAGTTTAATGGAGCTGAGTAATTAATTAGAATTTAATAAAGATGTTTAGGAAGAGCAATTGGACAATTTTATGGTTTGGTATCAACATAACATGGTTTGATGGAAATATTTAGAGGATAAGTGTCACCACCGGTTCACCGACTACATGATGATTCTAAAGACGTGGAAATTACGTTACTAGATTGGGCGTGAAGCACCACGTCTAACATATATATATATATATGAAATTACCTGAATGGTAATCTCCTGAAATAAGCACACACACCGTGGCCAAAAACAATATGATTTGAATTCAAGAACAAAGGCAGTTTATTCCATGAAAACATCCTTATGAAGCAAGCTGCAACTCTCTTCTGGCGAGCATATCCAAGTAGCTGTAAACAGGTCGCCGGAAATTGGCGAGGTAGGTTAGTATTGGGAAAGGGGTAAAGGAGGGAAAGGTTACCATAGAGAGAGAGAACTCGGATTACAGGCAATTAAAGATGAGAGGTGGCTAAAAATTTATTACATATATATATATATATATATATATATATATATATATATATATATAGTCATTCTGACCAGTGGTTCTTTTTTTGCAGCCTTTTGAAAGTGAGACTTTACTTATGGACACCCTATATATATATATATATACTAGCGGTCCGTCCCGACTTTGTCCGGGTTGAACAAAATATTATACCAATAAATTTCCAGTTGATACCCAATAAATTGTAAATCCTTTTTTACCTTAAATGTCCAATAAAAAGCGTAGTTCCAAATGTAGTTTTCTTCAATAAACCCTTTAACGTTGCCAGTTTCAAAAATCCTTTTTGTATTTATCAATACCTCCTCTCCTTGAATCTTAAAAATATTAAACCTTTTCCTTACGGGGTGGGATAGCATATATCCGAAGGATATATATATATGTTCTGGAGATTACCCTCCACGTACAAAATCGCTCTCTCTTTATATATAAGTATAGATAGATAATAGAAAGAGGTTAAGAGATCGTTGGACTGAGATTTTTTTTTTGTCATTTTTAATTAAAAACTACCTTTCTAAATTATGATCCATATGAAAAATTTGGTCAAATGAATTTTACTTACAGATAAAATTTCAATGCCATCTATTCAGTTTGCCCTAACTCTTTGACTAATAGCAATGAATCACCAAAATATTATGCCAATATATTGTTAATTAGAAAAAAAATACAGCATTTTCGTACCACCTAAATAACTTAAAATTATCTAAAATTCAGCTTTGAAAAATGTAAAATAATTATGAACCCATAAATTTATGGTGAGTAACCAGATCCTCTTTTTTTTTTTGTTTTTTTGTTAGGGCATTGTGGTAATGAAATTTTACTTCAGATTTGACCTTAACCAAATATTTGGTGCATACAATAAAATCGGGTCAAGGATTATTTGACCATTTATCCTGCTGTGTTGGAAATAAGAAAAAAAACCCTTTTCCTAAACCAATAACTTAACCTTAACTAACTTTTTAACTTAGGTCCCTGGGGAGAGAGAAGTTGAACTTCAGTTATTTAAATTTATTTGTAATCCATTACAACTTGGAATTATAAAATATTTTAAAATATATTGTATTTAAAATGTATACTGTATTTTACATTATGATGGCAGATAATTTTTACTTCAAATAAATGAAATGGTGTATCATTATAGTATACTAATTGACAATCGATAAACAAAATTAAAAGCAACTTAAATTTAATAAGTTAACGAAAAACTGATAATGGATTCAAAAATTTTCAACAAAAAGACTCTTAGTTTTAAAAATAATTTACTCTTTTGAGTATAGTCAATTTGACTCAGATTTCCAGGTCAAGGCCAAGATCTGACCTAAAATTATTATACTGTAATTAAAAGATCACATCAGAAATAACTGTTTGATCTTAAAATTAGAGAATTTGACATTGGGTTATTTTTACCAGAACGCAATAATTATCGCCATGCGAAATGCGCCAAACCCTGGTGGAAAAATCCAAGATGGCGGCCGTGCACACAAATCTAGAGAATCCCCCCTAACTTTATTTCTACTGATCAGATATACATAATATATAGCCTATGTCCATCTGGAATAATGTACCTTTCAAACAGTGAAAGAATTTTTCAAATAGGTACAGTGGTTCTGAAGATTACCCTCCACGTACAAAATCCCCTCTTTCTTTATATATTAGTATAGATATATAGGGTGTCCATAAGTAAAGTCTCACTTTCAAAAGGCTGCAAAAAAAGAACCACTGGTCAGAATGACTTCAAATTTGAACTGAATATACTGGAAGAAGGGGGAAACGATTTGACATAATAAAAAAAAAAAAGTTCCAAAATGTATCAATAGATGGCGCTGTAACATTTTGGAACCTTTTTTTTTATTATTATGCAAAATCATTTCCCCCTTCTTCCAGTATATTCAGTTCAAATTTGAAGTAATTCTGACCAGTGGTTCTTTTTTTGCAGCCTTTTGAAAGTGGGACTTTAATTATGGACACCCTGTATATATATATATATATATATATATATATATATATATACAGTCGAATCCGGTTAATTGGACCACTGGTTAACTGGACCAGCCACTTATTCGGACCAAATCCTAAAGAACCCAAACAAATCCTATTGCTTAAGCTTAATAGGGCATGTTCATGTAATCGGACCAGCTGGTTATTAGGACCAAAATGATCATGTCCCAATGTGAACTGATTAACCAGAATCGACTGTATGTATATATATATATATATATATATATATTTGTACATCAGAGGTAAACCATCATAAGTGAAATTTCCCATTTTTTGGGAGAGCTTTGTGATGGTTTACCTCTCATCAGGACTTACATATGCGATAGTTTATGTCTATATTTCACCCACCATCTTGTTTTGTATACAGGACAGTTTTCCTTAAAGAAGCTCCATCTAAGAGGAGTCACTTACAATAAAAATTTCGAAAATGAAGAAAATTCACTTATGGTTTACCTCTGATATACAGATATAATGACCTGAAGATCCTTGAATCCTAATAAAGCATATCCTATTTACTCTCACATCATCATCTTTAACTGGGATTGAAAACATCACAAAAGCACATAAAACAATATCTACTTATTTTTCTAGCAAATAAATGTAAGACCCCATTTTTTAAAATTTCATTCATCTTTACTATCAATTTCTATTTTAGAAATGATCGTTCTTTTAAACTGTATACAGTATAGTTTAAGAAATTTTACAATTACCCCATCCTACCCTATATGTGCAGGTAATGAAATTGAATACTGTATGAATAGTTAAAGAGTTATATTAATTATTAATGTAAATAAAATAAGATTTTTCTCATGTTTTTATCTATAGATTTCATATTCAACATTTATATATATTTAAATAAGTATAGTAGTAGTATTATGTAAGTATTATATTTAAATATTTAATTTTCCTTTTTTTCTGTATACCTAATTTTGTCCACAGGATTCTGCATTAGAAATTTTTTCAAAACATATATAAATATTTATATAAGTAAGAAAACTAACAAATATACAAATCATATATGTAAATATAGTAAGAATTTTCTCCCATTTTTTTTTGCCTGTATAGAATTTATATTCCATATATTAGAAACTGCAGTATTTGAGTTTCTCCACTTTGATTATTTTGATGCTTTTATTATATTTGGATACGCGCTGCCAATGCTTATTGCATAACAAAATGAACAATAGTATGCACATTGTAATTGTGCACTAAATATGGAATTTGTTGAAACATCTTCATTTCCACACAAATGATGAGAGTTTATTAAACATTTTTTTTATCAATTTTCACTATACCAACCTTTTTCTACACAATGCATGGGGGGGAAGGGTATTATAATGAGTGACGACTCCATGTACTTTTATGTAATTAAGCTCCATACTGGCTATGATCAAGTAGTTTCACTAACACATTTACAGTGCACAGGGATGCACATAATACTTTTCAGTTTCATGATGTTGTCTAACTTAAAAACTAAAAAGGATTGCATACTTCTGGGGCTTCAACGAGAGCTTTTCAGGCACTAAGCATACTAATGAAAGTCAGGGCCCTTCTTACATAAACATGAGGGTTATATTTCTTTTTTAAAAAAATCGCAATGCTTGAAATTGCGTTCATTTATAGTATTCATTTAAGATAACACACACACACATATATATATATACAGTGGACGCTTGTTAATTCGAACTAATCCAAAGGCCCCCAAAAACTTGTATTGGAGTTAATGTTAAAAATATCTCGTTAATTCGAACTAAATTTTTATCACTTCGGTTAATTCGAACTAAAAATTTGACAAAAAAAAAATTCTGTTTCCTCGTTTAATGGAGAAAATACACACTGTATTTATTATTTTGTGTGTCAAAATTTCTTTTCTGTGTAAAGAGGCACATGCCTGCATTCCTAGACTATTGCATGTCCGCTAAACGTTAGTAGCTATTGTCCTTCTTATTAGTGCTAAACGAAAAAAGCAATTTTCCTTTATTTGGATCGATTTTCTTAGAATTTCAGAAAAACTAGTCTTTACTACAGATTCTAGGGAGCTGCGTCAATTATAACTGCAGTGCAGACAAGTTAATGTGGTCTAGTTTTTCTTCCTCACTGTGTGGTGTGAACGTGTAAAAATTCAGGATGTCTACACGTGGAAAGTACAAAACCCTAACTTTGTAGACAAAGGTAGAAATTTTAAAGAAAGTAGAGAATGGCGAATATAAAACAAAGTTAGCAGCTGACTATGGAATTAAAAAAAAATGCCTTGTCAACTAATTTGAAAAACAAGGAGTCAATTTTAGATTCATGGGAAAAATCAAAATTTGCTAGAGGAAGGAAATGCATGGGAAATGCGTCCCAAGAAGTTCTAGAAAGAGCTCTACTGTTATGGCTCCAGGATGTTAGATCTCGAAATTTTCCGATAAATGGACCCCTAGTGCTGACGAAGGCTGATGAATTGGCAAGTCGAATGGGTATTGAATATTTTAAATGCAGTGATGGATGGCTTTCTCGATTTAAGTCAAGGCAAAATATTTCTTATCAAACTGTATGTGGCCAAAGCTCTGATGTAAACGAAGACGTATGCACTAATTTCGGTAGGAAACTGCCAGGGCTTTTTTCTACTTACCTGCCGAAAGATATTTTTAATGCGGCCATAATGAACTCTATTAACTCTGAAAGCATTTATTCAGATGGAACCTTCCTCTGAAAATGAATTGAAATGTTTACTTCACATCGAGAAGCTGGCTGAACAATGTAGGCATCATAAACAGAACCAAACATCCATTTTACAGTTTTTCCCCAAAGTGTAATTCATATTTTAAATAAAAGTTTACTTTGTACTGCATATCTTCTGCTTCATTTTATGATTAAGGTAAGTCTGTATTGCTTTTTAATATGTTTAACTTTAGATAACATAGTATAATATATTTTCTGCGGTTATACATACTAGGAGAGTTTCTTCTTCAGTGATACACATTTAAAGTTATATATTTTCTCTTAACATCGGATAATTCGAACTTTTTTCTGAGAACCTTCGAGTTCGAATTAACGAGCGTCCACTGTATATATATAGTGCTCGATTTCTAGAAATAAAGGTGCCGGAACTGCAACCTTCTAGGGTGTGTTGGAGGTATTCCAAATTAATTATATATATATAAATATATATATATAATATGCTAGGCCCACTCACTAACATCAGAGTAATATGTGATTAAATAAATGTTTTTAACTATCGTAATTTTTTTTTCCTAAAGAAAGAACATTCCGTCTCAAATCCAGCCCTGTATATATATATATCTATATATATATAAAAATGGATGTATGTGTGTGTATGTATGTATGATGTTCCAGCATCACTCTGGAATGCCTAGAGCAATTTCTACCAAACTTGGTACACATATCACTTACAATCTAGAAAGAAACACTGGGGGTGGGTGGGTGGGAAGACACCCCTAACATCCCTAGGGGGGGCAGGGTACGTTTCCAATCCAGATCTTGAAGAGCGTTGTTCGTACCCACAAAATTAGTGCTATTACCTGTGTAGATAATACTCACTCTAATGATCCCATCATTATATTTAAATGTTTGCATTTCTTTTAAAACTTCAACTCCTTTGCCTTGAAAAGTTTCCTTCTGGACTAACCTCAATAATATTTTCTCAGTATTTAGAACCTCTTCATAAACTAGTTCTCCTTTCCTGGCATATTAATTTTTCCGACAAAACTCTTCTTTTGACTGTTCTTGCCAGAATTATGAATAAGGAAAAATGTGGTATTATCCGGATATTGTTTGATACAGGTTTTCAAATATCTTTTATTAGAAAGGATATAGCAGACAAGTTAGGGCTAGAAATATCAAATCAAGAAGCTTTGAGCCATGGTTTATTTGGGGGTGGCGAAACCGAACAGAAGTTACATAATGCCTATGATATTACTTTGCAAAGCTTATATTCAAAATTTCGATGTTGTATTTCCATTTTAGATGAAACCAAAATTTGTGGATATAGACCCCGTGTTACGAATCTTAGTGTGTACCCTCTTCTGGGGAAGAAAAATATAGTAGTAAGTGATGTGGGAGAAAATATGCCAGAAATGTGAGAAACTGTTCGATAACTATGAACACTTACTAGTGGACTAGAAAAAGCACTTTTATTAATACGCCTTACTTACGATACACACTACGAATTAGAATGAAAACGGAACTGTATACATTTGGTTGATATGGAGTTGAGAGGCAGTTCTGCTACATGGGCAAATGAATTTACATTAATCAAGGAGTCTGCCTCAACAGAAAAGGTGAATATAAAATGTCCAATATACCAAGAGTAGTGTTGAAACCATAGTTTTCGGGGTCGCTGAGATGAATAGTAACATTTCCGATGTCGTGTAAGAGCAAGTTCAGCCCCACATCAGCATTGGGAGGGAGGGGGGGGGGAGGGAAGAAGGGGTGAATATAAAATGTCCAAAATACAGAGAGTAGTGTTGAAACCATATTTTCGGGGTCGCTGAGATGAATAGGGACATTTCCGATGCAGTCTAAGGGCAAGTTCAGCCTACCCTCAGCACTAAGGGGGGGGGGGGAAGAAAGAGTGAATATAAAATGTCCAAAATGACCGAGAATAGTGTCAAATCCGTAGTTTTTGGGTTCCCCACGATGAATAGGGGCACTCTCGATGCTGTTTAATTGCAAGTTCAGCCGCAAATCAGCATTGCGGTGGGGAGGGCAACAAAATGTCCAAAAAGACCTAGAGTATTGTCGAAGAAATAGTTTTCGAGGTCGCAGAGATGAATAGGGACGCTCCTGATGCCATGTGAGAGTTCAGCCCCTTATCAGCATTGGGGGAAGCAGGGGGGGGGGGGGGGGAAGGGGTAAGAAAAAAGATTTGTCAAATTTTCTTAAGTTTATATATATATATATATATATATATATATATATATATATATATATATATATATATATATATATATATATATATATAAACTTTAAATATAAACAGTTTTGTAGGACTTGGAAGAAATTTTTATCTTGGGG
Organism: Dolomedes plantarius; assembly: GCA_907164885.2. Taxonomy (NCBI): domain Eukaryota; kingdom Metazoa; phylum Arthropoda; class Arachnida; order Araneae; family Dolomedidae; genus Dolomedes; species Dolomedes plantarius. The sequence continues at coordinate 260,074,774 of OU015490.1, forward strand.
TATAAATACAGCTGATACTGAACAAGACTAGTATCAAGGTAAATATAGCATTCTCTATTAACTAGTTAAATTGCTATGTGAAGTACAAACATAGACTTGAGCAAGATTCAATTTACAATAACCACAGAAAAGTTTGTAGAATGATTTTCGGAGTAATTGTGATTGCTGCTATTCAATAACAGCTTACTTACCCCTACATTTACGATGGAGCTTTTCAATTTCATCGTGAAGGCCTTGCAACATGTAAGCTTGCTCATCTTTTAGGAATTCAATGTTATCTTTGGCTACTTGGAGTTGTTCTTTAAGACTATATTTAGCACTATTGTCATCTGCCATCTCTAACAAGGTACTCATTTCAGACTCTGGCAAAGCTTCACTGCATTCTTGAAATGACTTGTTGTCCGTCATGTTTGTTGCGATCACTTGCACAAAATCTGTACCAAAAACAAAATACTAAAAATAAAAATTATTAACATAGAAAAGATATTGCATAATGTTACAGATACATATATAGAAACTACATTATCCAACGTCCATACATGCAGAGGTATAACTAGAAATATTGGGCCTATGCACAGTTACAAACTTACATGATATAACTACATATATATATATATATATATATATATAGATATATGTATGTACTTATGTATCTATACACAGACCTGCCAACCTCAGTAAGAGCAAAATCCTGCAATATTCTACTGTGCATAAAGTAATCGACATAACGACATAATACAAAACAGTATAGTAAAAAATTATAATAAAAGAATTATAACGTACACTTATTTATAGTTTATTTGATCTCTTTAATAATATTACATAGTTCAAAGTATTTCCTTACTGTTTAGCTGATCTTGAAATTATAATATTAAACAAAAGTTATATATTTGAAATTTGTAATCATACATTTTAATGTACATCATATTTACACTGAAAGGGACCCTAGCAGTCTATATTTTAAGTACTTCTATTTCTTTATAACGGTTTTAATTAATAGCAGAAAATCTTGGAATTTTTGTAGCATTTAATACTGTAGATGATTTTGCTCTTTTTAAAAATTCATTGTCAAATTGTTCTTCATAACAGTGTCCACGTGGGTTCAATTTGCACATTAGCAAATTCTCTAAGGTTTTCCTTGTCATAGATGACCTGAACTGAGTAGATATTTTTGTTTTGTAACTAAAAATCCTCTTACACTCTGCATTACTGTGAGGGATTGTTAAAACCAGCATTATTTTTTTACGTTTCAGAATCCGGTAATAATAGCGTCCATTCCGGAAACCCGGAAGATGCATTAAAAATCCGGCATTGCCGGGGTAAATCCGGAAAATTGGCAGGTCTGTATACATATACATGTATACATGTATATAAACGTATACATGTAAGTGCATATATATATATATATATATATATATATATATATATATATATATATATATATATATATATATAAAGTAGAAATTTTCAAAAGAGAATAAAGGAAAAAAAATATTAGCCCTCTAGGCTTCCCTGCATTCAACATAAGGCTGACATGCATTTAAAGAAGAAAAGAAAATCCAGACTTTTTCCTTTAGTGGACCACAAGGGAAAAAATCACTAATTATGGTTCACATGTCGAATTTTTCAGGTTGTTTGCTTATTAACTGTAATTTTTGTGATTAATGTGCACGAATTAACAAAATGCAGACTAAACATGAATTTTATTCATTATTAAGTAAATAATTAGCTAGGAGGCCCAAAATCTTTAATGTTGTTCAAAATTTCTTGAAACAGATCCTCTTTTTTGTTGTAGCCACAGAAATTCAGCTAGGTATGATAACAAATGGTGGCATGTCATTCCTCAATGTTTCTTATTTTGCCATTTGGCCCTTCCCCACAATCTCTCAATCTACTTGGTGTGTGTGCCGGTTTCCGAATCCACAAAATTGAATTTGGGATTGGCTTTAAAGTGTCGGAATCCATCTGCTTCTAATTTTATAGTGTAGTACGATTTCCACAAATCTGAATGAATGATGGATCCTTCATTTATGTTGTTCGTAATTGCTTCCTTTATTACCGACAATTAACGGTTAGATACTTGCAATAGATAAATTCATTTGTTTGTCTACAGATACCGCAAAATATCCACTGTTGTGGTAGAACACGTTTTTTGGTCTAGCGAACAAGCTTTCGACCACCTCAATGATCATATTTGGATCACCTATTTTTTTCTGCTTGCATTTCTCTAATGAGGAAGTGCACACTTCTCTCATGTAGGTTTTCCAGTCTACAGCTGCATTATGGGACATTTTGAGCTGTTTTTTGTACCATTTGATGGATGTCACTTCTTTGATCCAGGAATAAATAAACCTGAGAGCAGTAAGATAAGGCAATCGAGATGTTTCAAACCATGTTCCACAACGAATACCACTTTTGGAATGACACGAAGATACGTTGCATTGCCATTTAATAACATCTTTAAAATACAGTTTCATTTGATGGTTATTTTCACAAATCTTATTAAATTGCAAAATCCTCTTTTCTTGAAAAAAAATAATAATAATAATAAATAAAAAAAATTACAGCTCCTTCTTCTGATACAGGTGAGCCCCAAATTCTCGTACCTAAATTTTGAATTTCATAAATGCTCCATGTGTAATAGTGCTACTATGTTTCTTCAAAATTTAGCATCCTATTATCTATTCAGCCGTATTCATAGAGTTACCAGGGTCACCTGTTTTCATCATCGCCGATGACGATACTTGTTAGGGCAAATGCCAATTGCACCCAGCTAAAGGAAAAGTACCAAAAATCCTTTTCTGAAAGTCAATTACTCACAGTCACACATTCAAAGTTCTTGTATTTCGACCCCGAAATAAATAATTTTTATAGACTGGAGAATAAGTGATAAAAGGAAAGACCTTGAATGCAAAAATTCATAATTTTCAAACAATATTCATAAAAATTAATAAACTACAAAAATGTTACAGCACAACATTAATTTTAGTGCCATTATAAAGCAACTCAATATCTCTTTTCAAAAGAGGATTTAAAAAAAAAAAAAAAAAAAGATTTGACAGTTTCAAGTATAAACTTGTCAGGTGAGTATGAAATGAGCCTTTTGCAAACATAGTAGTCCAATTGATGGATATGATAGTTTTAAAAAGCAGTTTCTATACAATTTTTGTGCTTTACTTTCTCTTGGTAAAATTGACTGGTACCATAAAATGGGATGAGATTCTGCAAGATGGGGTGAAAATAGGCCAACACAGAATTCAGTAAATCTGTGCTCTCTGGTGGTTTGTCATAAAAGCTACTAGTTTTCCCATTTACCAAGGGGCAGCAGTATATTGGTACAAATCAACAAGTGTTATCACTCTCCTCCGATACCATCTTTATGACTCCCGCAATTTTTTTAAACAATTCACTATTTTATCACTTTGTTTCAACCTGTGAAAAGTGTTGGTTCTCATGGTACAAAGGATTAGTTTCATGCACTGGTAAGTAATATATTTTTATTCACCTACCACTTGAAGTCTTATCTATGGAGTTTCATTACTGTACCTTTTTTGGTTGTCATCTTACCACATTATCATTAAAATAAGTTCACTTGATGGGGTGAGATTAGGCCACCCCTTTTTGGTTATTTTGTGTACTGTAACCACTTTTTTTTTTCGTATACTGAGAAATTATTGACATAACTGTAACTATCAGAATGGCTAGAACTATTGCAATAATTTCTCTATTTAAAATTTTTTAAGAAATTTCAACTATCTGTATCAAAAATGTTTTAACTAAGTAACATGTTTTAAAAATCAAGTAGCATGGGCTCTCTGTTAAGAGAATTGGGTAATACTGACAATGAGGATGGTGCTACCTACCTGGACAGTCTACCAAGACGAAAAGATCATGATGATTCTCAAGAGGACGAAGAGGAATCAAATACAAAGAATGCAGTTCCTGAAGGTGTCACTGCAACTGCAGCAGATTTCAGAGAAAATGACTTTGTGTCTGTTTCATATGAAGGGAGGGTCTATCAGGGTCAAATGCGCATCATTTTAGGATGAAAGTGGGGAAGCTTATGTTTCCTGTATGATGAAAAAAAGGAAAATTTTGGATTTAGCCAAAAAAGACATGAAATTTGTTAATTTTTGAGAAAAAATAATTTTTTGTTAAAAAAAAATCAAAATTAACTGGGAGTGTTCTTGCTTCAAAGTAAGAGGTGTGTGAATGTGCCACGACTGAATCCATGGATACTATAAAGTAGAAAAAGGGTTGGCCTAATCTCACCCCACTCAGTGAAGAGAGATTCTGCAAAAAAAAGAAAAATAAAATAAAATCACCCCCAACCGCTTAAAATTTTTTTCTGCTACAAAATAGAAAGCTGAAATCTGTATCTATCATTCTGCGCTAAATTCATCCGATTATGTTGGTAAATAAAGAAATTGCATAAAAACCCCTGAAAACCTGGCACAATCTTACCCCATTTTACGGTACTATAAAAGTTATGGAGTTATTTGCTGCATGAAGCACTTTGTCTGTGTAAATAACTTTATTCAACAAGTTTTTCTAAAGTTCATTGACTATTTTTAACACATGTATATGTACAGAAAGAAATATTGGTATTAAGAAGATTAATATAAAGGAAATTCAAAAATAAAATGCTAAACAGCAAGTACATCAAATAAAATCTCCTCTCCTATTTGTAATAGTAAGGTAAAAAGATATTTAATTCACAAACCAAATTACCTGATCAATAAGCATATTATGCATTAAACAACCTATAGTTAATCAGGTTGATAAAGCAAGATACTAAATCAATTATATTTATATGGTATTATCTCTTATCCTAGTGCTTATAATTTTGGTTTTGTGCTATAACACAAAAATACATTTATTCATGACACTTAAATCTTGAATAACCATACAAACTAATGTTACTTTTTTTTTTTCAACTTTCAAAGAGCTGAACAGGAGGCCATTGCTCAAAATTTAAACACACAGTTTACATTTGGTAAAAATTTAGAATTTCCTTAAACTTTAAAATAGAAAATGGGTCCTAAGCCTCTCCAGAGATTAGAAATTACTCATATCATCTATGGAGAGACTACATAAACTTCAGTGATCACAAATGTAACAAATATTTTAGCTGATTAATACAAATCATATACCACTCAATACATCTATACCCAACCTTTCTAGATAATCTTAAATAAGAAAAGGTCTAATGAAATTTCCCTCTTATGATGGCATTTCATTATAAGATGGAGCACTGCATTATAAGATTGAACACTGTTAACATTTGCATATGGTAATTCTTAAGAACAGAATTTCATTAAGTCAGATTTATTCATAACTTTCAGCTGAAGTGATTCAATATATAGTCAGTGACTTACGCATAAGTTTATGAATCAATGGTCTTTTTATGTGAAAAAAAAAAATTGCTAAAAATATTACATATGTACTAGAAAATTAAGAAACCAAAATTATATATTATTACGCATAAATATTGAAAATTATTATTACAGGTGTTTAAATCTTTATATAAAGATTTTAGAATGAAGTTATTGTTAACTGAATTTTATTTACATAAATTTCTTTATAAAGAAAATTTATAGTTAGTTATTTGATTCTTATCATACAAAATTAAATTTGTAATAATAGTAACACTAAAAACCTTCAGATAAGATATAAAAACCAATTAAGATTTCGACAAATTTTACCACATAAGTTATTGTAACAATAAACTAACAAAGCTTATACAACATAATCCATCCTTCTAAAACAAAAATATTACTGAGAATTTAATTCTCCTCTTTATAAACCAATATTATATATGATGGTAAACTTAAGATAGCAATAATATAATTAAACAGCAAAAAGAGTTTATGTTCAAGATATAAATAAAATAATGATTTTAAATAAGGATAAAAACCTGAAATACGCGACACACAAGGTAGGACATTTAATGCTGTAAACAAAACATTTTGCACCAATTATAAGTTAAATTTATAGCTTACCACACGTAATGCAAGGTACATCAGATTTTAAACATTACTTTAAACAAATGTTTGTAATAAAAAACGTAACTAATAATCTTTACGAAGGTAGCAAAATCTAGTGTTCGATATTCGTACACAAGATTCACTCTTAACAAAGAAACAAGTTATTTCTGGAGCATAATCAACAACAAACACAGATTGTTAGTCATGCGTAACATTTCCTTGCTTTACGCTCTTGCAAGGGCATTATCATCTAGGATGACCGCATTTTAGAGTAATTTGCAAGAGGTTATTGAACAACATGAACTAATATTTTGTCAAGAAACCCAGCAGACTTGAGAGACTTTAAATTCTTTTATGCACAGTTAGCCGAATAATATGGACAATAAATAATGTTCGGAATGGTGTTGAAGCGTGAAATTTGGTTTTAAATAAAGAATGGAAACGTTCGTTATAAAATGATGATTAAAGATTACGAGGATTGGTTTTCCCACGAATTACGGGATAATAAAACAAAAACAAAAAAGAAAATATCGGCTTCGCTTTTTTTTTTATTCATCTTTGTTGCTATGCGACACAGAAGAGATGATGCCACTTTCTCCTTCATAATTTAAATACGAAAAAAAAGGGGGGATCGCAGAACGCTGCAACGTCACTGACTACGTCACTTTTCATCTGTTATGATCACGGGGATATCGAAAGGCTGAGAGTATAATAGTTAAATTTTTCTCCTCTTATTCTAAATTCCAAATTTCAATAGCACAGCTACTTCTGGTTTAAATATTGAATTAGCCGACCCGGCATGCGGAGTTATTTTTTGATATGTTAAGAACGGAAAAAATATACATGGAGGATTCCCGACTAATATTAGAGGAGACAGCATTTGGGTATATTGTAAGCGGTCCGAGCTTAGTAAGAAATTCAGGAGTACATATTTACTGTGGGCTTGTACAGGAAACATTAAATCTTGAAAAACTCTTCGAGACTTTTGGGAAATAGAGGAAGTTGATAGTTCGGACCCTATTTTAAGTAGTGAAGAAAAAGAATGTGAAAGATCTTTCATCGAAACTCATTCTATAACACAGGATGGTCGATACGTCGTTAGTATGCCATTGAAGACCGATAGGATATTATGTAAATCTAGATCTATGGCAGTTGACCATTTAAATTCTCTTTCAAAGCGCTTAGAGCCTAACCCAAATTTAAAAAAAAAGTCTACGTTGATTTTATTCAGGAATATAAAAATTTGGGCCATATGTAGGAAGCCTCTGGCGAAATTCAGCCTGAGTATTGTTACTATTTTCCACATCATGGCATTTTCCGACTGGAGAAATCGTCAACTAAATTGAGAGTTGCTTTTAACGGGTCTGCCTTAACATCTGCTGGTGTCTCTTTAAATCAACTTCAATTGAATATAATTGGTAAAGCAACTCTCAATTTAGTTGACGATTTCTCCAGTCGGAAAATGCCATGATGTGGAAAATAGTAACAATACTCAGGCTCAATTTCTCCAGAGGCTTCCTACATATGGCCCAAATTTTTATATTCCTGAATAAAATCAACGTACACTTTTTTTTTAAATTTGGGTTACGCTCTAAGCGTTTTAAAAGAGAATTTAAATGGTCAACTGCCATAGATCTAGATTTACATAATATCCTATCGGTCTTCAATGGCATACTAACGACGTATCGACCATCCTGTGTTATAGAATGAGTTTCGATGAAATATCTTTTCAATGTGAATATAATTGGTAAAATACCCCAACAGGATCTCTTTTCCATAATGCTGCCTTTTAGAAAGCACGTTTTCGTATTTACCGCGGATATCCGAATGATGTGTCGTCAGATACTGATAGAACCCACTCAGAGGGACTTGCAGAGAATTGTATGGCGAGAAACCTCAATGGATTCAGTTAAAACTTATAAACTTTACTTACGGAACAAAGAATGCGCCTTATTTAGCTACAAGAGCATTAAGGCAGTTTTGTGACAATGAAGAGGATTTGTTCCCAATCGCGGCTTCGGCTGCTCGGGAGGACTTTTACATGGATGATGTTCTTACCGGATCACATGACTTGAGGTCTGCAAGGGAGTTGAAGCGTCAGTTAGTCCTCTTACTTGAACGGGGAGGTTTGACTCTTCATAAGTGGAATTCGAATGATGTCAGCCTCGTGAATGATGAGTCTAGTGGTGAAATTTACTCTTTTGAGGAATTTAATCAAGAAAAATCTGTTAAGGCCTTAGGTGTGCTATGGAAGCCTGCTCTTGACTGTTTTTCCTATAAGGTATCAATACAACCTCAGATGACCTACACTAAGCGAACAGTTCTTTCGGATATTTCTAGAGTTTTTGATCCACTCGGGCTGGTAGGTCCTGTGATTACGAGGGCAAAGCTATTCATGCAGGATCTCTGGATGATTCAGTTGGACTGGGATACACCGTTACCAGAATCCTTTACAATGAAGTAGATAGAATTTGTGTCCTTGTTACAAAATATTGAAAATCTAGCAATTCCAAGGTTTTTCGAGAATAATGACAGAGTCACCCTTCATGATTTTGCAGATGCCTCATCAGGCGCTTATGGTGCTGCTATTTACGCCCAATACAAGAAGACCTCCAATTGTACTTGTTCCGTCCACCTTTTGTGCAGCAAGTCAAGAGTTGCGCCTGTCAAGCCAGTTACTATTCCTCGAATAGAATTGTAACGAAGATTTCTCGTTACAGTTTTTCGTAATTAATTTAACCTTTTATCTATTTAACTTCGGTAATGTCTTGCATAAATTGTATTACTTTAACTTGTATTTTTAAAAAAAAATTTTACCTGGTCCCTGTTGGACATTCAGCTTTCTGTTCCCACGCTTAATGTGTGGCCGTTACTGCAGCTTCTTTCTTTAGTATAATTGGGCTTCTCCGTTTGTGATTTTTGTCTATGTGTGGTCCGTAAACATCTGTTGCTTTTTGGCTGTCAGGGAAGACTTCACTTATCTGATTTCTTTAGTTAGACTCAGTGTGGTGCAGTCTTTTTACAACAGCAATTTAAATTTAAAAGCATGGTGTCTTCTTTTGAGTGCCCCATTTTTCCAATTACGTCTTCATGCACAATAGGAGGCTCGGACGTTCCCTTATTTTCCCAACTTCTCCCCTCTAACAATTCAGTGGACAAAACTTAGCCTTGTCTCGGGGTGAAAGCCGAGGTGCAGTTCATGCGAGTTCTTGGAAATTGGTGCGCGGTTAACGTCAGGAGTATCTTGAACCAATGGCAAGCCTTGGCGAATTTAGGGCCTCCAGTTTGGCGGGGTTTATCGCGTGTCGTTTAATTTTCTCTAAGGTTGTGCACATGTAGAATTGATATATTTTTGTTACTACTTGGCGAGTGTTATATGTGTGGCAACCTTTGCCCTTTTTTGCTCTGTACAAAATTGAAAAAGAAGATCAGACTTGAGAATTAAAAAAAAACTGATGGTTTTTTTAGAGAGCTCTCCCCAGGATGAGCCATTTTGGCTCGTTTCCTGCGGGAGATGCTATAACTTTTAATTAGAGCTTTGGCACATGCCTTTTTATGATGACATTTTAATCTGCTATGCATAACAATATTTGTTCAGCTCAAGGCGAGCTACGTGTAATGTTTTTTTTAAATTTTGTAAAAATGATAATCCAGAAAAATGTTTCGTAAAATAAAAAAATATTTCTTTTTTGAATTTAAAGTATGAAGGACTCTTGTGATTTTATATACCCTGCAGTCTGATGAATGTGACGTGAACTGTGGGTAAGCTACTACTACTATTACAGCATTTTAATTTTTCCGGCCCTCTGATTAATTATGAAGTGAACTATACTTTACCATTAGAGATGTGTCGTTCATATGGATACCTTTTTTATCGTTGTTCATAACTTCATTCCCGGATATAGCGGTGCTTCTCCCTGTCCAGTAGATGTCCACCAGTGATCAGCGTTTTTGTACTTCTTCAGGGAGCAAACTCTGGTTCAGTTAGGCTCAACAGGTCACCATAATGATGCTTTCTACAACTCCATAACGGTCTTATGTCTTCGTCATTAAGTCTTCATCCTTAATGAACATTTCGGCCTCACAGACTATCTGGGTGAACAATTTTTTTCCCAGGTTACATGAATTTACACCTTAGACTGACCCTATGCAACACGGTTTGCTCTACAAGGTAATATGCCATGGACATTCCAACAAGTTTTATGAACATTCCAGAATTCCCGTTACAAGCTAGGTTGCCGCGTAATAATCTTCTTTAGAAACTATGATGCCGGTAACTCTTTAGTCACCGTCTCCACATTAACGAACAGCTACAACTATTCTCTCCTTCATAAGAACTTTTCGCCGCGCTCTTACTGTTACACCTCATGCAAAAGGCTGTGAGGGCTTTAAAATTTAAGGATTGCGCCGTGGTTTTGTGGTCGGATTCAACCATAGTGCTTGCGTGGTTGAAAAAAACCTCCCCACGAATTGAAAACTTTCGTTGGCAACAGAGTTGCAACAATTCAGGCAGTGGCGTACCTAGACCATTTGGGGCCCGGGGCTGATTTATTTTTTGGGCCCCCCCCCCCAAAAAAATGGTAGTTTTTAACTTTTTCTAATGACAGCTATCCTTTCTTTGCCTTAATCAGACAGTCTCCTAGGCTATTGATCTGTGCAGAGAAAAAATTGACAGAATAAGGGAGCGAACTCGTGCAGTACGAGGTGAGCAATGATCATTACTATTTAAGCGTTAAGTTAATAAAAAAAGTCTTACGTCAAGGCCTGGGTTCGAGCAATCGAACCAATGACGTACCGCACGGCACAGCTCCAAGACCAACGTTCTAACTTACTGTTCGGTACAAGATTAAAATCAATTGTACCACGCTGGTTTTCGTTGTATGAATTTTTCGTCAGGCCAAGGTGAATGGTACAAGTCTTGGCCGTTTGATTAATTAAAGCGATAATAGTTAAAGACAAAATTCACATTTGAAAGAAAAGGAGCCATTTTGGCGCCATTACTTACTTATAATATTCAGGTAGCTTCAAGGAAAACCAAAGAAATACCTCACTTTAATCTACGTTAACTTTATTGGTAATTCAACTTTAAAAATTTTTACTTTTCACAAGGTAATACACATTTACAGTATCAGTATGAAAAAAATAGAATGGGAATACATCACCTAGAAAATGCCGTGTGTGAAACCATGTTATATGAGACCCAGGGACATTTCCAAAAAGGGGGGTTGCGTTCTGAAAACTTATTAAAAATAAACATTTTTAAAAAATTCTATATAAGCAACTTAAAGTAAGAATTCTGTATTAATTTCAGATAGGTTAAAACCTCCTTTTAAAATTGTCTTTTTCTAACTTTTGCATCAGAAAATTGTCTAATTGTCTCATGAAAGTTTATTTTCATAGCTAACTTGTTTTCTATGGATAATATTGCTAGGCCATTTAATCTGATTTGGCTCATTGTTGAGCGCAAATAGTTTTTGATGACTTTCAATTTTGAAAAGCTTTTCTCACAAGTTGCGACTGAAATGCAAATCCTCAAAAACAACTTTAGTGCTAAACACAAGTTTGGTAGTGACTCTTGAAATTCCATACCAACAATGAACTGCAAAACTTGGAGAGCTGACCACTTTTTGACTTCCTCTGTATTAATATTTGAAGCTTGCATATGACGTCTTAGTCTTTTAATTTCTGGCAAAACCTCGTCCTTAGAAAATTCGTCGTAACTTTCAGTTAGACGAGAAATGAGTTCTGGCATTTTTTCATCTGGAGCTTTCATCAAATTAATCGACTGCAAGACTTCAAATTTGTTATAAATGTTCTCCATGGATTTTGTTCTTGTTTGGAGTTCCAAGTATAACCTATCTACACATTGGAACATGGACCTCCTTAGTTCTTCTTGTAAAGATAAACCCTCATCTTTAGCTTTTTCACCCGGCATCATCTTTTTCGATCTTTTTCTGCCTCTCTTTTCAATAGCAATTCCCATTTCTTCACATTTCTGGGAAGCGAAGTCCAAAGCATCACTAACTAAAGATTCTCTGCTTTCCTTAATAAAAAGTTCCAATGCTCTTAGTTTATTTAAAGCTTTGTCCAAGGAAATCCCCTCAATTTGCAGGTAGCGTTGGGTGTGGTTGATTTCCTCCAAAATGTCTGACCACAGGCGTAGAAACGCTAAAAACTTAAAATCGCAAACATTTGCCATTATAATCTGAGCTGATCCTCTTGTATCTAGGTTTTCAGACTCGTCCACTGCCTCGATCAATTTTCCAAAATTGTTAATTACTGGTTTCACAGCTGCTTGCTGTGCACTCCACCTTGTATTGGACAGCCTTTTAGCCGCTACTCTCACAACAGCAGTCAAAATTTCCCCATCTGTGAGTTGAGTCCGAGAAGAAGTTGTACAAATTTTCTAGTGTGCCGAAAAATGTCACACTGGTTGGAGTGCAACTAAAAGCGTGCACCCCACACAAATTGAGTGAGTGATTAGCACATGCCACGAAGAGGGCTCTTGGATTTAGTTCTCGAATCCTTGCTTGCACACCTGTGTGTATGGTCAAGGCGTTGTCGTAGCCTTGACTTTTGCAAAGCGTGATATCCAAGCCTTTAAAATTTCCCCTATCACTTCATTTGCTTTTTTCCCCACTGAGAATTAAAAATCCTAAAAAAGATTCTTTGATCTGGACTTTGCCGTTCTCAATATGCACATACCTGATTACTTGACTCATTTGATCTTTGTGAGATACATGAGGTGTACTATCAAATAATATTCCATAGCTTCTTGTATTTCCTTTAAAATTACATCTTTCCTAGAAAGAAAATGAACTCATTTTGAATTTTTGGGGATAAATAAGATGCCCCAGACGACTTCAGCTGTTGGATTCTTAAAATATGTTCTTTCAAAACAGGATCGTAATGAGAGATAAGCTCTACAAGTTCCAGAAAATTCCCCCTGTTTTCATATTCTGTGGCCTCAAAAGGGCAAATTTTGCTTAGCCAAAAACAAACGATGCAAAATATCATTCCATTTAATCCTCTCCTTTCCTACTTCATGGAATCAATAGTCTTGTTTAGCCTCAGTCTGGCACTTTCCATTTTTCCGAGTTCTCCAAGTGCTTTTCAGATTTTCATGTTCAACTACTTTTGGATTCAATTTCCACCAAGACTGAAATCCTGTTATGAATTTGGATGTACCTGCCTCTTCTGTATTAGTGGAAAATAGCTTACAACAGAAACAAAATAGACTTTTTTTTGAAGGAGAATATACCATCCATTTTCTCAGTACTTTTTCGCCACAGGGTAAATGTTTGTAAAACCATGTTGAGCTTTTCCATGTTGACGAATTTCACCCTTTAGGTTCTCTCCTGATCTCTGCGATGACTCAAAAAGGCCGTCTTTGTTTTGGAAAAACTCACTGCCTCGTTTTAAAACATCGGTTTTCATACCATCCGATAGGGGTGTTGGCCAGTTACCTACATCACAAAAAAAGAGGAACTTTACTTATTTCGGCCGCAATTTCACTATCAGGCTCTTCTGCTTCACCTTCTTCTTGAGGTAATGTTCCGTCTCCGTGTAGGCCTACATATTCATTGGCACTAACTCGAAGAGGTAGAGTGTCCCCTGAGTTTTGCTGATTTATCTCGAAACTTTCTTCCTGTATTTGAGGCGGCACAGATTCTAATTCCTCTAAACGAACTCCAGAACTAGTGGGCCCTTCTTTGCTTTTGAAAGTGGAAGGTTGTTGTTGTTGTTGGACGAATTTTAAAATTGATCCTGAGATCAGCTCTGTTCTTTTTTCTTCTTCTTTTTTCAATTTCCTCTTTTCAGCCCCACTAGGCTGTTTACGCTTCATGACAGTATTTCTGAAAATAATAAATACACTATAATATCGTTTTTAATATATTAAATATCACCAAACACTTAGAAGGTGTCTTACTCGGAGTACCTGAGCGCGCGCGAGAGAGAGAGTGGACAGAAGTACACAGCTTGCTTTCCCCTCTACGCTGCCGATCCCCTCAAACCTACAGTAATCCCTAGTCCTAACATGCACTAACAAGTTTGAACCTAATCAATTTTAAACAGAAATACAGTGGCTCCCAAAAGTGTTCGTACACTTACGATTTTCAATGAAATAGGGGGTCTACCCATTAATTAAAATGAACATTTAAAAATGGGTATTTAATAATAAGATCTACAATCTATTCTTAACAAAACTACATGAAATATTTTGAAAACACAGTAAAACTTTAAGAAACCAGTAATCAAAAAGTAACAAAAACTTTATCTCACAAAAGTCATCGTACACTGAAATATTTTCGGATAAAATCATAATTAAAATTATCGTCTGGCGCTTGATTTTTATTTTTGAATTGTGGTGGCATTTAAAATATCGTTTGGCTTTAATTTTTGCTTGCCTACTCAGTAATATTCTATTTATTATTTAAAAATGGCTCGTAGTCGTAAAGAAACAACAAACGGCATTAGAAAATTGATTATTTTTTTATCATAGTAGTGGTAAATCAGTTCGGAATATTGCTAAATTACTTAATTTATCCCATTCTACTGTGCAGTATGTGATAAAACGTTTTAAAGAAGAAAATCAGATCGAAAACAAGGTAAGAAAAGGTCGTCCGGCAAAGTTAACAAAACGTGATCAGAGATTTATAATTAGAAAATTTGTGAAAAGTCCACGTTTGAGTGCTGTAAAAGTTTCTTCAGAATTTAATGAAACATTTTATACTTCAATTTCACCTGAAACTGTTCCACGAATTCTCAGAGCAGCTGGATTACACGGGCGTTCTTCCCGTAGAAAATTTTTTGGGAATGAGAAAAACAGAAAGCATAGGCTTTCCTTCGCACTTAGTAGGAACAGTTAAGCATGGCGGTGGAGGTGTCCTTGTGTGTGGGTGCATATCAACATCAGGACTAGGTAATTTGGTATTTATTGATGGCATAATGAATCATGCTGTTTATATAAATATTTTAAGAGACAATTTAAAATTATCAGTCGAAAATTTGGGTATTGGAAACAACTTTGTTTTTATCAAGATAACGATCCTAAGCACACGGCTTTCACCGTTTGCCTCTGGTGTCTCTTTAATTGTCCACAAGTTTTGAAAACACCACCTCAATCGCCAGATTTAAACCCAATAGAACATAGTATTTGGAGAGAACTGGAGGTTCGAGTACGAAAACACGACATTCACACGAAAAACGAACTAAAAACAATTATGATCGAAGAATGGATGAACATTGATGCAGAAATTACAAAAGAACTAGTGTAATCTATTCCCAGACGTTTAAAAGGTGTTGTAGAGGCTAAAGGATATCCTACTAAATATTAATTTAACGAAAAATTAGAATATTTGCTAATTAATATGTAGAGATATTTTACAAGTGTACGATGACTTTTGTGAGATAAAGTTTTTGTTACTTTTTGATTATTGGTTTCTTAGAAATAAATTTTTGACTATGATTTTAAAATATTTCATGTAGTTTTGTTACGAATAGATTATAGATGTTATTATTAAATACCCATTCTGAAATATTCATTTTAATTAATGGATAGACCTCTATTTCATTGAAAATCGTAAGTGTACGAACACTTTTGGGAGCCACTTTATATCACCTACAACTTAGCACTTTAGGAATACTAAACTAGCATTTCATAACATGAAGTATTCAAAAATAACTCAATAACTCTCACTTTAGAACAATGAACACTTATACTGAATTCTTAACTCAACTAACGAACACATACGCGGAATTCACTTACACAGAATTCTTAATTTAACCAACGCACCTTATAGAGTTAAGAACATATCAATTGCAAATACAATAACACAAATAATTAAGATATTACTGTCAGCATAAAAAGCACTATTCTTAAATATCAAAACTTAAAATTAGAATGTTCTCTATCAGGGTTTACGATAAAACTGACCCAAAATGACTACAAATAATTTACTACAACTCTATGGTAGAAAATCTGTACTAAATGCAATTCTTAAATTACATTCAATTTAAAAATTGACTTATCTTTAAATACAGATAGATTATAACACCATTGGCAATTATCATTCACCTCTTATTTCGTTTCTTAATTTTGCTTAATGTCGCCGCTATCTACCCCGCCACATTCATCAACTAATAAAAACAGTATTAGAAACTATATATTTGTTTCACATAAGAAACTGAATCTTAAATCTCAAATTTCTCACAAAATTTAAATTTTATATCCGCTGTGGCGTCACGACAAGTAGTAAGGCTATTCTCTCTGAGGCATTTTGAAGAAAATTCACAACTATTGATCCATACCGAGAAAGACAGACTTCTAATTAACAACCGAAGGCCAAATTTTTAAAACAAAAATTCAACAATTTATTAACAAAAAAAAAAATTAAACATTAGACATTTTCGACATATTCACTTAATTTACGTGCAGATTTACAGTGCGCGCTCCAGGGCCCATTCCGGCCGAAGAAAACAGGAGCCTCACAAAAACACAACCGCTCGAGTCGATGTCTTAAGCCGTTCTCTCCAATGTCTGGATTTTTCAGAAGGGGTGGAGGGGCCGGCAGATTATCGGCTGACAGTTTCTTCTTAGACGCCGAACTTTACTACATTGCAGAACGTTAAGATGACAGCTTTAGTGGCTGCCTCTGTGAGGAAAACGGTTTTTAATCCCCCCACGTGTTCCGAACTGGTGGAACCGAACAACACATTCCTTGAAAAACACGCAGCTGTGTGTTCAGCCCTTGTGGGGTCTCGGCGAAAAAAAGGCCATATTTCCGGTACGCTACACCGCTCTCAACAAACACAAAATGGTTTAAGTATTCACCATCTAAAACACACAAACTATTTTCGTTTCAATTCTGTTTTTAATATGAATTCATTTATTCAACTTAACAATTCTTTATCTTCATTCAAAATGTTTATTTGAACTGCCTTTTTTGCTAAACTTTATTGAAATTCTTAAGGGGGAGATCACCTTTGTATGCACAAAAATACACTGATTTTACTACCAAGCTTAATGTGTTGTTAAACAGTTAATTTGTAATTAATTTAAACCAATTTTTAAAGGTGAATCGTACAAAGTTTTATCTATTAGAAAAAAAAAACAGAATTGTTGGGAGACTAATAGAAATTATTTTAAGAAAAAAATGTTTTATGAATAGTGAATCTTAGATCAATGCAATGTGCAGATTTTTTTAAAAACTAAGAGATATATATTAAATTATTTGTATATATTTTATCCATAGGTTATAATTTAATCTACACCCAAAATAGTCACCATATTTCACATAAAAAAAAATTTTCAGGCAAATGTATTGTAATGTACAAAAAAATATAAACTTTTAAAAAAGATTTTCTGCGACAAAATACCTAAATTTAGGTAGAAATTGTAGAAACATGCAAGATATACATGTATACAAAAAATTTTAGCAATTTGGGATGATTAGTTTTGAAGAAACAGTGCGTACAAGTTTCAAAATAACAGCTTTTAGAAAAAGCAATTTAAAGTTTAAATTTTCTATAAATTACTTTACTATTAGCTTTATACTATTTTTTTTACTATTAGCCATAAAATCGGTTCTAATTGTAGTTAAATTTTTTTCATAAGATTCCTTATATTCCATGCTTCAAAATTAAATCATAATAAATAATTGAGTTTTTTGAAGGTGATCTCCCTCCTTAAAGGAAGTGAGTAAATAATGATCCATTATTTTCTAGAGCGAGCTAGTTACATATAAAAGCACACACTAGCTGCAGCTACAGAGTATGCAATGTCCAAACATGAGTTGACAAACATATAAACATTTTCAGAATAATTTGTATTAGTTACAGAATAAATTAGTTCAGAACAATTGAATAATTAAGGTAATGAAAGGCTAGTTAAAGATAAGCACATAAATCATATTACACACTATGTTATTACACATAATCATTTTACTAATCAACCTCGTTCAATATTATTAGAATTACTTCCCCATCATTATCTCCTATTCGAAATTACTATTCTGTAAATTTACCATCAGTCGATTAAACATTTACTAACTTATTTCAATCCTCTATCGGATTATATACCCTAACATCAACTCACAATTAATAACATAATATCAATTTATTATTTCGTTAAACAGTTGATCTTCACTAATTAATTTAAATCACAACTCAACACTCTCTATGTATTTTAAAGAAACATTGATTTCGAATACATTCTGATAACTTATTATCTATGAATGAGAACTCGCGATGGCACACACTTGCTTAAGGCGTCAAAAAGAAGTACAACCTTTAAATAACTTGCTCAGGGGTTCATGAAATGCGCTGGGAGTTGGCTAGTCGGCTGGCTTATCCTGTCCATTCGTCTATTGTGTAGAGGCACGCGTTGGCCGCTGATAGTGCAGGGGCTATTCTCTGGGGCATACGTCTTTCTGCGGAATCGGTCCCAAGGGGATGGGGTAAATCTGCATACACTTCCTCGGCTGAAGGGTCTAATTATTCTTACCGGTCATCATCTCACGTTGTCTGGCTTTTTTGTGTCTTCGGATGCGGATATTTCAGTAGACAACCTCGTTGCTATTCACCAGCTAATCGTCTCTCATCATCACATCAAGTAGTACGGATTATTCGATTCTCACTATCTGTACTATGGGTACTCGTGTCTTTTCTCGTACTGCATCATCTCATAGAGCCATGCCATCAACTTCTGTGCGAAAATCAATCGTCTTCTCGTAACTAACCTCTTAGGGCCTGTTCACATTTGCAGTCCGTTGCGTAGCGTCAAGGGAAAGACGAAAATAAACCAATAATGGGCGTTAAAAATTTCGTTGGTGATCGTTTGGAGGTTTGTCATTGGTTAAATATATTTCAATACTTTAACAACGGACTCCTATGTGAACAGGCCCTTAGGCTCTCGGCGTCATCTAATCTGCTCTTTTTTCTATTTTCTTTGTTAATCTCTTCTTTACTACACCTTCGCTCTGACCCACCTTTGTTGACCACCGTAATTGGCTCTCTATATATTTTCCTCATTTCTTTCAAAATGTTTCATTGATTCTTCAGGAATTTCCTTTCTCCGCCCATTCGTATGTCTGCCTCCCATAGTCCCATGCCATATCTCTCCGTGTTCAAAGAACTACATCTGTTTTCGTTCACCTTGTACCGCACTAGTATATATTCCCCATCGTTCACGTCACTCCATTTTCATTCCTCTTTTTCAACCACTTGTTTTTCCAAAACTTGTACCCATCTGCGATTCCTTTCGGTGCCGTGTTCCCAAGTGTCCGGCTCTTTGCGTCGTTTCATTGATTCCATCAATTTTCATCGTGCGGTGTTTTCTTCTTCCTCCATCAATTCTTATCCCGCGGTTTCTTCGCCTTACAATTATTTCCTTAGCTGCCTCTTCATTCGACACTATATCCTCCTTTTTCCTCCTAGGAGGCTATTTCCTCCTTTAATTTATTTCAAATGTTACGCTCAATTCCCCGTAACGCATGCCATAAAAACAAAACTTTCAAAATTCTAAATACATTACGATTATATTTATTGGGCTGACATCTAGGAGCGAAAGAATAAAACCATAAGTACTTTCAAACAATATTCGTTTCAATACAGAAAATGATTTCATTTATCAAATTCCTAACAAAATATCTTCTTAATGAACACTAAATGGTCTAATTATTTATATTCACCATTTAAACAAAAAACACAATAAAATTCAATACTTATTGCTTTTAAAGCACACAACTTTATTCAAATTTTTACGCCAAAGCCAGAATCTGACACAAAGAATCGGCTTACCTGTAATTTCCAGGCTCATCGTCGACATCCGTCAGTCCTAATGCTTAAGTCAGGACTTCTGACACCAGAAAACTGACCAGTCTATAACAGGGCCCGATTTAGAAAATTCTTGACTTTAGGCACAACTCGGGATCGCCCCATCCATATGAAAGCTGGGGACCCCTGGGCCCGACGGTCCAAAGTCGGGCCCTAAGGGCCCGACTTTGACACAATGGGGCCCTGGGCAAAGCAGACTTTGGGGGGCCCCCTTCAAGGACAGATCCAGAGGGGGGGCATGTCCCCCCTCCTCAGGACCAGATTTCCACATGAACATGTGGGATACTCACCCAGGCCTCCCTTAAATCGGGACCAGAAATTCAAAAAAAATTTCGACCGACAAGTCAAAAATTTGAAGAAAATAATGAATATTAATAAGAAGTGTTAATTAATTAATTTACTTTTTAATGTTAATAAATAAATTCACGAAATTTTCTTTTGAAATTCAAAATAAATCACAGTCTGGAGTTATTACAAATCCCCCCCCCCCCAAATAAAAAATAAATAAACCAGAAACGCTTATGGACGTAAGCATGCTTTCACTATAGTGGGTGCACTGGATTTTTTTCTGTATCCGCCACTGCACCCCTTTACTATATTAACCAAAAAACAAATTCTCAAAACTATGTACAACTTTATACTAAATTAGGGGGCCCTGGGCAAGTGCCCCACTTGCCCATGCGGAAATCTGGGCCTGCAGATGCTATTTGGGGGCCCCCCCTTACGAACATTTATAAAAATAAGAACTATCCATGGGATATACATACTATTAGAAGTACTAGGTGCATACACCAAGGGGTTTTTGGAGCCCCTAGCATTAGGGGGCCCTGGGCAAAGTCCCGATTTGCCCATGCGATAAAAAGGCCCTGGGGCCCCCTAACAGTGATGTGGGCGTAAAATTTCCACAACACACAAAAAATAACCATGAATCATTGTGAAAGTATCATTTTGCCGAGAATTGGCTATTTGAAGAGTAGAAGCCTAGAGCATTATCAAATAACAAAAAGCAATACAACATATTAAGGGGACAGTGGACCTTCAAACCTAACTTTTTTGTTTTGAATGGATTTGCTTGAAATTTGAATATGTGATTAGTACCATGGATATGTAAAAGTGATTAAAATTTAATGATGAAATATTAATAATTTATGAATTATTAATTATTAATTATATCAAAAATTAGCCTCATTAAAAATGTTCCATGCGCATTTCTTTTGCATATAATATGGAAATTTTTATCTACAGAAATATACCTTATAGAAATAGCAATGAAACTTATTGCTTATTTTAGGCATTCATTAAAAATATAAAGAGAAAAAAACAATACTAGTGAAAACACACTTTTTATGACGCAAAATACCTATAAATCATCTTTTCAAGTACAAAATATAGAAATTCTGAGCTACGAAGCATAATTATTTTCAATAAGATTTATTTGATATACAGTTAAGTATATAAAACTCAAATTTCAGAGCAATACGATCATTAGAAATGCGCCTGGAGCAGTTTGAATATTCGTACGACACGAAAATTTTTATTTTGAGAAAAACACATATAAAGTTATTGCTATTAGTAACCACATAATATCTAAATTAAATATAAATGCCTAAAACTTGGAAAGTAATCACAAAAATTAAAATTTCTTTTTGCAACACATTCCTACTCGTCCGTAGTTTCACAATTCAATAAAACAAAAAAAATGGAATTTTTGGACAAGTTTCCCAATTTTGAAAGTCCACTGTCCCCTAACTTCCTCATTAAAACACCAATACAATGAAACCAGAAAAACTTAGTAATCCCTTATATACACTATAACATACATATAACTGAATGAACCAATGAACCTATGATGAACCAATCAATCAAATTTGAAAGGATATATAAAAAAATTGATATTGAAAAATGTAAAATAGAAAAAAATTGAATCTTTTTTTTTTCTTTCTTTTAAAATAAAAGTTTTGGGGGATCCTCAACATTCGGGGGCCCCTAGGCCCGGGCCTAATGGAAAATCAGGACCTGGTCTATAAGGACTTTGCCTAAAATAAAGACTATCAGCCTATTTAATGATTTTAATGCGTTTATTGCACTTCTAGGATAAATACGGTTACGTACAAAATTGTAAAATACATCAAGAAAAGTTCGTGGGTTCTGGAATACGACGAAGAATATCGGGCGATTCTCAGAACTCAGCGTCAGCTCTATGGCATCTCTCGGTACCATAGGCTTCTAACTTTTTTTTTCGGGGCACTAATTGAATTCAGTTAGGGCCCTCTTCAGCGCTTTGACTACCGGACGTTCCTTAAAATATGAAATATTGGGATTTTTTGAAATTGAATAAAAATAGAATTCGTGTTTGAGTAGTTAGTTATACAATGAGAAAAATAAATAAAATATTAATAAAATCAGAAAATTAATAAAATCAGATATTTCTACACTCCGAATGGCAACGGCTGCAACTACTAGATGTAAACATTAGCGGCCAACCGCGTGTTCGAGGATAGCACGTAATTTGGTACAATTTAATTGCTGTATTTTACACGTGAATAATTTAAATTTATTCACGAGATAATTTATTCTTTTGTTCGATCGGTTTTTCTAAATGTATGTAAGAGGACAAACTTTTGACAATATGTTTAGACCTATCAAATCCAGTGTTTAGTCATGGACAGTTGCATGTAGGTTTATCTAGAGTCTGTTCTTTTGATTCTGTCACTGTAGTATCTCCTATTTCTGAAATACTCAACTGTGTATATAAAGATGTTTCAGGAATGTCATAGTAAAATATTAATAATTGCATTTTAATATCTTAATAGTAAGTAAGAGTTAATTGTCTACACTTTTTTTAGTTGTACTTGCTGAATTTTTACTCCATTTTATAAGTGAAGAAATTTTCCCAAGAATTTTTTATTTGGTATGATTAAGTGTAGATATCTGAATTGTGAACAATAGTACATATAGAGAGTGATGTAATCCACACTATATTTTAGTACTTGCTGAATTTTTACTACTTTTTTAGTGAAAAAAATTTGTCTCCAATTTCTTATTTGATGTAATGATAAAGTGTAGATATCTTAATTTTGAAATTACATACAGAGAGGCAGTAGCGTACGCAGAAATTTTCAAAGGGGGGTGTTATAGTCCAGTCAAATTAGATTTTCATTTCGCATTAAATGAAGGGGTTGAGATTTTTTCAGGAATGTGTAGGGGTTGGTCCCCTGAACAACGCCTAATAAAGTCCCCTCGATTTCAGGCGCCGCGGGGGGTAAGGTGGGGGTCCAAAGGTCACTTTTTTCAGTTTTTGGCGTTTATCTCGAAAACAGGTTGTGGCACAGAAAATTGTCAAACCCAAAAATTAAAGCTTATAAAATTCCCTTCCAAATGGTATGTCCCTTCCAATAGCCATGTTTGTACCCAAGTGTTACCGTAGACATAGACATGGTAAATTAACGAGGCACCAGAGAGCAGGGCTCCATATCCTCGGTATGGATAATTTTTTGTGGCTATATTTCCGTTCTCATGATTAAAAGAAAAGTGTTGACTTGAAAGTTAGAATAATAATAATAATAATAAAAATAAATAAATAAAAATAAATAATACTAATACTAGCAAAAAATAAAAAAGTAAATAATATGGCAGGTTTTATTTAAAAAATTTACGGTAGCAGACGATTAAGCAAAAATTAGTAAGGATAGTCTTGAGGTCGATCCATCAAAAAAACGCAGGTCAGAACCAGAAGCAACGGCAAATGTAAATTAAAATTTAGAAGAGGTTGAAGGGAGAGTTAAGAAAGGGGAAGGGGACCAGGGTGAATAATCAAAGTGGCCTTAGGACGCCTATAGCATTCCCTTGGGTCGTAGTCGGGGAGGTTAGCTATTTCTTCGTTGTCTATTGAATATAATCTATTGTAGAAGTTAGATGCGAGATCTTTAATGTGTTGCCGAATGGGTTCGATTCTCAGATCCCTGTGAATAAGTACGTTTTTAAGGTACCAGGGCGCCTTCCTAATACCGCGGAGTGTTTTATTTTGAATTGTCTGCAATCGCTGGATATGGGTGTCAGCCGCTGAACCCCAAACAGGAACGGCGCACAACAGGATGGGACGCAGTATGGTTTTATACAAGAGTAGTTTGTTATCTAAATCCTTTTGATTCTGGTGCAGCAGGTGGGAGATATCCTTACGGGCTTTAAAAAATTTTCTAATGTTATGTTCAATATTTTTCTTCCACGTTAGTTGACTATCGAGGTAAATTCCTAGGTATTTGCCCCCTCTCTCAAAGTTGTTGTTGTTGTTGTAGCTGATGCCCCTTGACCGACATGTAGCATCAGGTCAAGTCCCGAAGGCTATGGGCGATGAAGGTGCGGCTCCGGTTTTTAATAGCACCGCAAGGGTCGGAGTCCGACTTGGCTAAATGACCGGTCCCGTAATTTTGAACCGAGCCAAGTGACGAGACCGGAACACTTGACCCCGCACCTCCAGAGGTAAATTTGAGAACATGGAGGACATTGTAGCCACGCCCTATTTTACGTGCCCCAGCCACCATTAGTGAACACTGTGGTAGATTTGCAGCGACGAGCCTCGAAGCAGGGACGTTCAGATCACTGGCCCGCTGCTCTTGCCAACACCCACTCTCTCAAAGTGAACCAGTTGATCGCATACTGTGATCGGAGGAGGTGGAATTCTATTGTAACTGAAAAAAAAAGCTTTAGATTTTGAAGGACTTAACTTGAGCCTCCCCCGTTCGAACCATCGTTCAAGAATTCCAATATGTCTCTGTAGGAACTTGTGCATATATTTAACATTTTGATGCTTAGCTAGTATTGCCGTGTCATCCGCAAACATGGCTAGTGTAGTGAATGGAGAGTTAGGAATGTCATTCATAAAAATATTAAAAAGGATAGGTGCTAACTTAGAGCCCAAGTGTTACCGTTTTCGAGATATGAGCCGTTGAATATGAAATGTTTTCAAAAAAAGTGGTAGCGGTTCAGGTATCTCGTCAAACTTCCTCTTCTAACTCTTTCCCCTTTCATTTCTCAGAAAACTCGTGATAGAGAAAGTTGTAGAGCGAAATATTTCCTTCAAAAATGTATAGTTATGCTAATTTATCTTCACCAGGTAAATAGTTAGAGCGTTTTGAAGTTTAGGGGTACTTTTCAACATTTTGCTAGTAAAATGCTAGTCACTCAAGTTTCGTTTCCAAGGTCAGTAACTCTCTTAATCACTTTGTATGCTGTTTAATTAGATACGTATAGTATTCATAACCCATATAAATAATAAATTATGTATACCTGTACGTATAATGTATATCTCATAATATACAGAAGATCACTTGTAGTACAAAGGAGGAAGTAAGAAAACAAACCAAAATGTATAAAAGTGTCACTTTAACTCAGATCATTTTGGAAAATTTAGATACCATACCATATGAAAAAGCAGAAGTAGTTCAGTTACTTCTGACCTCAGTAGAAATTACTCCACAACACATTTCCACAAATACCTCCCTTTCCAGCATTCAGTGGAAATTGAGCAACGAATTGTCACGTCTCAAAGTTAATGGGCCAACAGCAGCTTTGTGGGTCCAGTACTTTGAAATGGTGATGTTGATGAAAAAAATTATTGCAGCACAGCGCAACTGGGAAGATCATATGACATGCGCCCAACTGATGATACCTTACTTCCATGCCAGCGGGCATTTTCATTATGCAAAGTGTACTCACCTATATGTACAACACATGCTGGGACTAACAACTCTCAACCTTCAACTTAAATAGGATTTTATAGATCGTGGATACTTCACTATCAACAGAACTGGAACACCAATGGTTGGTGTGTGGTCTGACATGGCAATTGAGGTGACACTCATGTGTGACAGGAAGAGTGAAGGAGAATTAACACGTGGATGAGGCTTTAGTGATTCGGTGTTGGCGAAATGGGTTGGGGGAGCTAGCACAGCTACAGCAATATGTAGTTCACTTGAGATGTTTTGTGGCGTCCATACTGCAAGAGGAGAACAAAATGTTGAATTTCGAGCATCACGCATAACCACAGATGATCTAGACAGATGGAAGCTTGCTCAATGGTTGGCTGATCACCCGCCTTTTGCTGAACGTAATTGTTTGATGTAACTTTCAACGGGAGTAATTGGAACAAGTAACGTCAACTGCTACCAGGCCTTGGAACCCGCACAATGAGCACTTTTATTGGAATGAATTTCTCAGAAGTGAAACAATCCAAGAAGGACTCAGTCGTTCCTTTAGCTGCGATGAGCAATATGATCAAAGTTAATGATGAGGTAGTGGTGGTAGAGCCTCTGATGATATTTCAAAGAACTCTGATCACCAAGAAGAAAGAAGGGGATGTAGAGGAGTTGCTAACGTACGAGTTAGCCCCATACCCTATGTCTCTATTCGCCGAGGGGATAATGAGAAAAATCAAAAGGTCAGCACTGTCTGATGTTTTCCCAAAATGTAATCAACTGATCAATGTGAAGAACAGTTTCACGGTAATCGATGGCGACTTCCTGCTTCATAGAGTAAAGTGAAACACCAACACCACCTTCGCCTCCATCTGCGATCAATATGTATCGTACATAATCAACCATTACGGCAGCAGTTCAGCTGTGGTTTTTGATGGTTATGAAGACACGAACTCTAGAGAAAGAGACGAACAACATCGGAGAGCATCAAGTAAAACATCAGTGGATATTGACTTCAATAAGAACACGGTGGCTACTGTTCATCAGGAAAATTTCCTTTCCAATGAAAGGAACAAAACCAAGCTCATTACTATGTTAGTTCAGGCCGTGGGTGCAAGAGGTATACAGTCTACTAGAGCCAAAGGAGATGCTGACTGCAGTATTGTCAGAGGTGAGTGGCAAAACACCTTTCATTCAACTGTGGTGATAGTAGATAGGTAAGACCTGCTCGTCTTACTTTTGGCACTCACCCCACGAGACACGAATGTGTTTTTCATGAAGGCCGGACGGGCCAACACAGAAGACAGGCTCTACTCTTCCCAACATCTTCAGGTCTTATCATTCAGCCAGTACATTCTCTGCATCCATAGTTTCTCAGGATGTGACACTACGTCAGCGATTTATGGTAAAAGCAAAGCAGCAATAGTACAATGTTTCCAGCGGTATGACAATGAAACAACAAACATCGCCAAAGTGTTTTATGACTCCAAATCTTCACCAGGAGACATTGCTGGAGCTGAGGAACGAATGTTCCTGCTCATGTTCCAGGCCCCGCCAAATGAGCATGATCTCAATAACCACAGGTACCTTTCATTTTTCTCTGCTCGTACTGACCCCATTAAGTAAATTTAATAATTTATATAATTCATTAATATTCCATAATACGTTATACACTATCCGGCCAAAAGTATCCGGACACCCCCCTAAAGAAGTGGATCTAGCAGGTGACGTAATTTGATGCGTAAGTGAAAGCTATAAAAGTATTGGTAGTGGTTTGTCAGGTTATATTTATGCGTTTGTGAGACGATGAGTAAGTCAAAGGAGCCTAGTGACTTTGATCGTGGCATTATAGTGGGATGCCACCTTTGTGGGAAATCAGTTCATGAAAATTCGGACATTCTACAGAAGCTAAAATGATAGTGAAGACTTTGACTTGTTTGAAACTTTTTCTAAAGTATCAGATTGACGGCTTTTAATATATAGGAAAGCAGTTGATGAAATAAATTGTATATAATATATTTAATGTAAGTAACTGTTGTTTGAACTTACTTTTGATAACCATTGTTTGATTATATGAACAACTTTTATACATTTTGGTTTGTTTTCTTACTTCCTCCTTTGTACTACAAGTGTTCTTCTGGATATTATGGGATATACATTATACGTACAGGTATACATAATTTATTATTTATATGGGTTATGAATACTATACGTATCTAATTAAACAGCATACAAAGTGATTAAGAGAGTTACAGACCACGGAAACAAAACTTGAGTGACGAGCATTTTACAAGCAAAATGTTGCAAAGAACCCCTAAACTTCAAACGCTCTAACTATTTACCTGGTGAAGATAAATTAGCATAACACATACATTTTTTGAATGAAATTTTTCGCTCTACAACTTTCTCTATCACGAGTTTTCTGAGAAATGGAAGGGGAAAGAGTTAGAAGAGGAAGTTTGACGAGATACCTGAACCGCTACCACTTTTTTTGAAAAAAATTCATATTCAACGGCTCATATCTCGAAAACGGTAACACTTGGGTCCAAACATGGATATACCATTTGGAAGAGAATTTTATAAGCTTTAATTTTTGGGCATGACATTTTTCTTTGCGACGCACCATTTTCGAGATAAACGCCAAAAACTAAAAAAAGTGACCTCTGGACCCCCCCCCCCTCCCGCGGTGCCTGAAATCGAGGGGACTTTATTAGGCGTTGCTCAGGGGACCATCCCCTACAGATTCCTGATAAAATCTCAACCCCTTCATTTAATGCATGATTCGCCGCCATTTTGAGCTAATTTGACTGGACTATTATTATGAAAGAGTAGTTTTGAGCAATCAGTGCAAATCGTAAACCTAATTAAATAATATATGTAATCAGAACCAATGGGGGGGGTTATAACCCCCATCAACCCCCCCTTGCGTACGCCACTGCAGAGAGGAATGTAATTTTTAAAATCTTTGTTGTTGGGTTTCTCAGTCTTATCTTTAACTCTGTTCTCAAGTAATGGAAATTCATATTTTTTTAATCATGATGTTTTAGAATCAGCCCTATAGAGTATTTTGCAATGATTATAATTTTTTTGACTGAGATCGCACTACCACTTAACAACGTATATTTATGATGACAGGTAATAGTAACATTCCTTACATACGTTCCTTTCAGTTGAGCTGTTTTGCAAAAGAAAATACTAAACTAAAAGCGGTCATGCTGGACGCGCAGCGGCTAGTATTTTATAAAAACAATAACGTTCTTGTCTGATTTTTTTAAAAATTAAAAATGTAATTTTTTGTAGTAAAGTTATAATTCAATTTTAAAAAAGGCCCCTGTCGTGGGGCCCCACTGAATTCAGGAACTGACTGCGGACTATCAGTGGAGCCACGTCTCGTCTTCGGAAAATCCGGCTGATTTGCTTTCTAGGGGTCTGATGCCTGATCAGATCCAGATGCAGGAATTATGGTGGCATGTCCATCATTCCTTAGAGAATCTCAAGTGATGGGAGAACCTTGTGACCCAGAACGTGTAACAACTCTCAGTGATTTCGTTTGTGAACTCAGACAGCAAAGGAATGACCTCTACAGTGAACAACGACGTTATTTCTTATCTTGCTCTTTCTACTAATTAAACTAATTAGATTAATGAGTTTTATTTACAGATACTTAGATAATAGCAGAAAGAAGCTACCCCGTCAGACTGGTCCAATATCCAGGGATGCGTTCCGGTTTGCGGAAAATAAACTAATACAGTATACTCAAGGGGTTAACTTTGATAATGAAATTAAATGCTTGATGGAGGGTAAACAGCTCTCAGGTCAAAGTATTCTAAGATCTTTGAATCCTTTCATAGATGATAAGGGATTAATTCTACGAGTAGGAGGGCGGCTCCAGAACGCAGAGGTCAATTTTGACAAAAACATCAAATTATTTTGCCAAGTAAGGATAAGGTAACTTACCTAATTTTAGAACACTTCCATAAGAGATACTTTCATATTGGCCAGCAAGCGCTGTTGTATTACACGAGACAAAAATTTTGGCCTATTAGCGGAAGACGTTTGGCTAGGAAGGTAGTGCACAACGGTGTGACTTGTGTAAATAACAGGCCAGTTTTAGTTGAACAACTGATGAGCCCCCTCCCCCCTGAAAGAGTTAACATTGGTCCCGCATTTTCTAATTTCGGTGTAGACTTTGCCGGACTCTTTTTGTTCAAAATAAAAATCAACGGAAGGGAGCGCTCCATAGGGTTTACGTAGCAGTTTTTGTCTGTATGGCTACCAGAGCAATACACATTGAAATGGTCACTGATTTTACTTCGGAATCATTTGTAGCGACTCTTAAATAGATTTTTTGCCCGACTGTCGTGGCAATTGTTGCACGTTATTCTCTGATAATGCTGCGAACTTCGTGGGAGCACATTCTGAGCTAAGAAGACTTCACAACTTATTTAACAATCAGGATGAGGTGTTGGGTGGATTTTTGGTCGCGGAAGGCATTAGCTGGAAATTCATACCTCCTAGGACTCCGAACTTTGGTAGGCTCTGGCAGGCCGGCGTTAAATCGTCCAAACATCACTTTAGAAGGGTTGTTCGGAACGCAAATTTAAATTATGAGGAATTTCTGACAATGATTGTGGAAATTGAGGGAATTTTCAATTCAAGACCATTGACTCCGATTTCGTCAGACATTAACGACCTAGAGGCCTTGACGCCAGGTCATTTTTTGATAGGTCGAGCTATAAATACAATTTCTGAACTAGATATCACTGAGATACCTACCAATCGTTTATCTGGATGGAAACGTGTGGAAAAATTGACCCAACTAGTATGGAAGAGATGGAGCTTGGATTATTTGACATACTTCCAACAGCGACACAAATGGCAATTTACAAAAAAAATATCGTGAAACCGGGTATGATGGTGATTTTAAGGGAGGATAACCTTCCAAAATGTAAATGGATACTAGGGAGAATTATTAATGTAATTTATGGGCAGGATGGTTCAGTGGCGTAGCGAGCATAACTGGCGCCCGGGACACGATACCGTTTTGGCACCCCCCCCCCCCGAAAAAACATATACAGTTGGTTCTCTGTTTAACGATTTTCAAGGGACCGTGAAAAATCGTCCTTAAGTAGAGATCGTCCTTAAACAGAATTTGTGAAAAAATAACATTTCCCTTCACACTTTACAGGCTTAGGACTGAATATATATCTCTTAATATATTGGCGTGTTTAAAAATGTTATTTTTATTATCATCATTCTTTTATTCACAAAAAGTTATTTTAAATTACATTGAAAAAAAAAAGAGTACAAACAATACAATAAATTACGTTTTAAAAAATTCAAAAACTGTTGATTGCTTCATTCGCCTTGTTTTCGTTATTCTCTTTTCCAGATTTTCTAAAATGTTAAATGAGTCACCTTCCATTTTCGATGTAATATAGCGTCGGAGAACATCTAGAGCAGAAATTGCATCTGTGTAAGACGGTGGCAGTGTCTCGTTTTCCGTGTCTTCAACTTCACCTTCTTCGTCTGACACTGTGTTTTCGTTTACAATATCTTCATAAATTTGTTCTACATTTCTGAAATCTGTTGTTAAAACATATTTATCACAATTGTAGAAATCTTGAATTGAAACATCCTCATCTTCAACAAGACTTCTCCATTCTTCAGGGGTAATGTCATCTTCGTTGATTTCTACATCCGTACTTTGCAGTTCCACTACAAGTTATTTGTGAATTGCAGCAACGCGAAAGCAGTTTTTTATTGTGGATGAAGAAACTTCTTTCCATGCTGATGTTATCATGTGCATTGCTTCCAAGATTGTAAATTTTCTAATTTTTATACTGTCAGCCGAATTGTTTATTAATTTCCTAATTAAAGACTTTCTGTAGTATGCTTTCACACTGCGAATGATACCCAGGTCTAATGGCTGCAACTTGCTAGTGCAATTAGCTGGTAAGAAATGGATAGTCAAATTTGTAAGTCCAGGGATATTTGGAGTATGTGCAGTGCATCGGTCGATTAAAAGTAAAACTTTTCTCTTTTCTCGATGCATTTTTGCATCGAATTTTCTAATCCAGTCAATAAAAATTTGTGATGTCATCCACGCTTTATTGTTATTGCGGTACTCACAAGGTTTCCTGGTGATATTCTTAAAACACCTTGGTTGCTTTGATTTGCCTATAACTAGTGGTGGAAATTTCTCAGATCCATTCGAATTAGTGCACAGTAAAACAGTCAATCGTTCCTTACTGTGTTTTCCACCAAAACATTTTTCGCCCATATACGTTAAGGTTTTATTAGGCACCCTATTGTAGAATAGGCCCGTCTCATCTGCACTGAATATGTTCTTCTCATCATATCCATCTAATATCCTCTTTAGCATTATTTTCCATTCATCCACTATTTTTTCATCTACGGAGCCACTTTCGCCAGATATGCTTTTAAATACAAGCCCGTATCTTTCTTTGAACTTTGTTAGCCAACCAGCCGAAGCCTGAAAATTTTGCATTCCAAACTTTTCTGCCAGAATAATAGCATTTTCTTTAAATATCACTCCGGAAATTGGAATGTTAGATGCTCTTGCTTGATGAAACCATTGCAATACTGCCTTCTCAAACTCTTCTGATCGGCCACATTGAATTTTCTGCCGTTTGGATTTGGATCCCAAACCAAATTTTTGTGCTGCTTCAAGAATTTTCTCCTTGCTTGTTTAAATGCCTTTGAGAGTAGACTCGGGTAGCTGAAATTGTCTTGCGAATTGGACTTTTGTTATTCCAACACTTTCTTCCCAGTTTTCAATAATTTTCACTTTTTCGTGTAGCGTAAGATGCCTTTGCTTTGATGCCATTTTGCTCTGCTCACCTCGTATTCGTACTGGAATGAGCTCCTACACACAACCATGAATTCTCTAAACATGAACACGTGCTTCCCAGAAGGAGTGAGAGAGGGGTGCTTTTGGACAGTTCGTAAATCACATGACAACATGGTAGGTACAATAGAGTGATTCCACACCCGCACTAAGAAATTTGATCCAACAGGGAAGAATGTTCGATCTTCCGAAAAACAGTAATCCCCCCCCCTCCCCCGGTTTTTTCCACTGCAACAAGTCTATGATTGCAACAAACATAAAGGAAATTCTGGGTCTGTTATTGAAACCAAACTCCCCCACAGAAAGTAACCCTCCTGTAAATAAAATGTTGAAGGAAAAGTTTATCATGTAAGAAAAAAATCGTCGTTAAATAGAAACAAAATCGTCCTAAAATAGAATTTTTTTACGTCGGAGGGACCGGGACCGGGAAATATCGTCTTTAAATAGAGATCGTCGTTAAACAGAGAACCAACTGTAGTAATATAATATAGTTCAATTAGCTAAAAGGACCATTTGGCGCCCCTCTGCGAGTGGCGCCTGGGGCATGATAGACCCCCCTTTCCCCCCCCTTTGCTACGCCATTGGGATGGAGTAACCAATGTGCGCACTGCGCATGGAAATTTGAAAAGACCCATCTCGAAACTCTGTATTTTGCCTGTTGAAACTGATAATTAAATACTTGGCTGTGTCAGTCGTTATAGGGAAATACTGGTTGTGTTTATATATCTATATTTTATTTGAATCAAGATTCGAGGGACCTTACCTTACGCCATTTTAACTGTACCCTTTATTAAGTTAACTCGCTATGTTTTTTAGAATTATATGTGATTGTATTGTATTGATTTTATATTTTATTCAATTGTTTAATATTTTTAAGTCTATAACTTTATTTATTGTATTTTGATTATACTTGAAAATTGATTATTATTGTACCTTGTGTGATGCAACTTATGTAAAAATTGTAAATCTGTGTTGAATTTTAAGACCCTCAACGGGGGCCGGGATGTTAATACTCGAAAAATTCCCCAACCCAGGTGATAAATCGCCAAGAGCAATGGCTCGTCTTGAGAATTGGCGGCGTTCACGTGCTTGTGTTTTTAGTCTACCTGTGGCACTGTTCGAAGGTGGTTGGTAGTCCTTGTGAGCTATCGTGCTCGTGCTTATTATTGAGCCATGGGGCTCCATTTTAATTGCAAATAATTGATGTGTAATAAATTTTAATTGCAGTCCACGTTCGAGGGATTATTTCATAGTCCCTAACAAATACTGGGGAGATGGTTATGTTTAATATAAGTTGAAACGTCGCAACGTCACTGGCTACGTCAGTTTTCGTCTGCTATAGATGACGTCATTATCGGGTGGCAGAAAACAGAAGCAGTTCTTATGCGTTTGCATGTGTTTTTGGACGATACCTTCATTTTGAGTTAAATAATTTGAGTATTTATAAAATTCCTCATATTAGTTGTATGTAACAGGTATTTTAACACTTTTTTCAATATTTCGCAAGGTTTAAGAGAATATAAGCCTTCTTTCGTCGAGAATGATTATTATTATGTTGAGATATGTATAGATATCAGGATAATTTACTTCAGGCCAGCGTCTTGTATCATAACTCCAGTCTTCCTCTGTCAATAAATACGGTTCACATACTGAATAAACCTTTCCGGGCTGTATCTGAATGTTTAATTTAGTGATATACCTTTGTTTAGATACCGTAACTAAAGACTTTGCGTAATATGAGAGCATTTTATTCAAGAAGCTGTAAGAATGCTCATTGAGCGCCATGTTAAATTATGCAATGATTTGCCACTCCTCGCCAAACAAGAAGTAAAATCTGCAAGAGTTGAGATGTGACATGCAGAGAGACATTGCCCTATTCCGTTTGACATAGATCGCCGTGCCACCGAAACGTAGGGGAACGTTAGTATCAGGGTCAAGGTGGGGAGTGAAGTACAGACTGTAGTTTTGAATTTTAAGAGTTCTGGGGATGGGACACTTCACCTCCTGTACCATAATAAGATCAACAAACTCCGGAGGCTCATGAAAACGTGTACGCAAGCCATCAGCTAAAGTTTGTATAATGAAGTAGATCGAACTCTTAGGGCCTGTTCACACAGGAGTCCGTTGCGTTGCGTTAAGGAAAAGATGACGTTGAGACGAAAATAAACCAATCATAGGATTCCAAACGATTAGCAATGAAATTTTTAACGCCTATGATTGGTTTATTTTCGTTTCAACGTCATCTTTTCCTTAACGCAACGCATCGGACTCCTATGTGAACAGGCCCTTGCAGTCCTTAAATTCAGGTGACTCATCACAGTGGCATAGCGAGAGGGGGGGGGGGCAAGGGGGTATATCATGCCCCTGGCGCCACTCGCAGAGGGCAGAGCCTGACTAAGGCAGGGGCACACGGGGCAGTTGCCCCGGGTCCCCACATCAGAGGGGGGCCCCGAAATCGAATAGAAAGTTTAGTACTAAGTATTAAGTTCTTCATTACTGAAGTAGTGAAGCAGAGGGGGAGCCCCAAAGAAGTTTTTGCCCCGGGCCCCAATTAGGCTAAGTCGGGCCCTGGCAGAGGGACGCCAAATGGTCCTTTTCACTAATTCAATATATAATATTACTATATGTTTTTCGGGGGGGGGCGCCAAAAAAGGTATCGTGCCTCGAGCGCCAGTTATGCTCGCTACGTCACTGACTCATCACTGCAGATCTTGAGAAAGTCCAGGATGTTTGGCATTTCATGAATCTGAAGATGTTGAGGGTCAAGGTTTTCAAAAGCAACAGCTGGATCTAAATCGCATTTCATAACAATATTTGCCGTATACGTTTTCTGTCTACCGAGGCAGAAGGGAGAATCTTTCGCAGGAGCGGCAGTAGGAACATCAGAGACAGAAGGGTCAGGAGAAGTGTTTCCTCCAACATTCATAGTCCGTAGGATTTTTGGCATAGACATGGATTTCATTACATTAAAAATCCTCAATCCACAGCTGTCAGAAAATGGCTTCAAAAATGCAACTGAGCTCAAGCTTTGAGAAATGATTTTCAAAATATAAAGAGACGTGTTGCAGCAGGTAAATATGTACTAGCTAGAAATAGCAATCAATCTGGTAAAAAGATTGATAGAAGCATTCGAGGGAATCTTTGTACAGTTTGTTTGCTAAATTGTCATAAATAAATTTTAACACAAAAGAACACCCAACTTACAAAGATGAGATCGCTGGCTTCGCAGAAATGGCGGAGACGAGACCCGGACATTTGTTCTGCAAATAGCTTTGGGACACTCTCTCCCACTATGGGAATTTCCGTTTCACTGCTAGGTGTCAGAGATTTGAGAGCACTCGGACGGGCGTAAATTTAGAGGAAAGAAAAGGGGGAGGGGAGAAGTGATATACGCACGCGCAGTGAGATTTCAGCCAGCTGGTTTCCTAGGTACAGTCTGCTATTTTCATAAGAGAATTTGGCAACAAAATAAATGTATTTACTATTAGTCGTCACGAGAGTCTGATTAATGTGCAATTGAAAATGAGTTAAAGCGCATGTTTATTAAAAACTGTTGATGTTGTTTGGTCTGAAGTATCCCCAAAGTCGTGTACAGAATGGTGTCCGAAACTGGATTTAATTCCATCTTTGATTACAGCTCAGCTTTTAAGTATCATACCGCGACACCGCCGAAGTCCTTTAATAGAAGCCAGTATAGATCAGCTTTTTCATACCATTCAATCAATATAGTTACAGATGAAGATGCAGGTATATTATGAAAAAAAAATTTAATATGGAGCATATTCCTGGCAGGCCCGCCGTCAGCGTGGGGCAGGGGGGATAAAATCCCCGGGGCCCGGTTAAAATAAGAGTTGACTAAAAAATTGTATACAATGTTCAAATATTGAGTGGAAAAGGGGCTCGCTGTATTATTTTGCTCCAGGCCCTGGCCCAGTTGACGGCGGTCCTGATTCCTTGTGAAGAGAATTTTTATGTTGTAAACACAAGAGAAATTTCAACTTTCTTATTTTTTATTCTCTCTCAGCGTTATTATATATTTTATTTCAAGTTTGGAATTGTTTAATGATTAGGTGGCCCGTGCGAAAATTTTGCATGCGAGTAAAATACGATTAATTTTATAGCGAGGTTGTTGGTTTGTAGTAGGATGAAAAAAGAACGGGTTCATTAGTAGCCATTGTTTATTTGTCAAATAACAATGGTGCGTAAGTATAATACAAAACCGATTACAAAACGTCTTTGGCCACAATATTGGATGTGAAGCATAACACAAAACAGGGAACATGAGATATGTACGTGTCAAAACATATTTGTATACTATATTGGTAAAATGTTAAAAGTTAAGTATGACACAGACTCATGGAAAATGTGATATTTACGTTACAAAACCTCGTTGTACTCACTATTTGACTGTGCTGTATTGACGCATCCAGGGAAAGAACTCTAGGACCAAAACTCAATTTTTAACTTTGATTTTTAAACAAACAATACAATGTGTCATTCTAAGTTAACAATTCGTCAGAAGCAGAGATCTTTAAAATGGTATCTCATTTATTGATTTTGGTTAAGTATGAAGGGAGAAAAAGGGATCATCAGAAAAGATCACCTTCTAAAAATAATTTATATAGATTATTTTTATTGAAATGTTGGACAAAATATTGACGTAGTATAATCTCACTGTCAAGATTTATATGGTGATTAAAATTTAAATGTGAGGACACTTTTTTCATGCTTCAGGATATTTATTTGTTACATTGAAATTATCAAGGGTGTTTGAAAGCGCTCCTCCTTTAAATTGTCCATTGTACATGCATAATGAACAAACTGAAAAACAATAAAAGCTCTTTCTGAAATATGTTGTTCATGGAGTAAAATTAAATATGAAACATTGTCTAGTTGAAAGAATTTTTGTTAAATCTGTAACTTATAAAAACCATTTTTTTTTTGTGTCCACTGGTAATTTTAAAACTGACATCGTGGAAAATTGAATTCTTACAATTTGATAAATTAACAGTTTTTATAACTTATGCTTTGAAACTTTAGGTAAATAACTTTCCATTGTTAAGTTATAAATTTCAACTTAATATGTTTTCTAGTTATTAATTATTCATTTCCCCCCCCTGTCTCTATGAAGAATTAAATGTTACTTTGTTATAATTGATATTTAGCTGTTGTTTGAATTAGTATATTAAGATAACTGAAGACTTTTACATCATGTTTTAAACATCCTAACTATGAAATAATAATATACATATTATAATTTTATCAAGAAATAGGTTTGCCTGTATAGTCTTCATTTTTTTGGGTACTTTTCAGTTAACGGAACAGCAGTCTTAATTGTGCACCAACTTGCTAAATGTGTTGTCCTGCTTATTTTATGTCTCAAGTAGCTATTTAAAGATACTTTTGAAATTAAGCAAGTAAACGTCGATGAAAAATGGTGAAATAAATGTTAATATGGCACTTCCAGCCACCACCTGTATTTGTATGTAATTGAATTCATGTTGCATTGATTGAAGAAGACACAAATGTTTTCGGCAATGTTTAACAAAATCAGCAACTTTATGCTTCCTGTGTGATCTGAACTTAATGTATCCATTTTGTATTTTTTATATTTGTGAATATCCATATTTCTCTGTTTTTTGTATTTATTTTGTATTTAATAAAATAGTCATTCTTTTATTCCAAAATTTAAAATTTTTTGTGCCAATATTTACATTTTATGCCAAGTGGCACCCTGGTAACTGAAAAGTACCCTTTTTTAATCTTTTGCTGCTTTATTTTAATAACATCCATTTATACCCTCATACATTATCAAGAAGAATCTAGGGTAGATACCTTTAAGTCATGGGTATTGATTGGTCACCAAAATGTTTAGTAATTAAAAAAAATTGATCATTTTAGCTTAATTTAAATGTACATTGATTATGTCATACTGAAAGACAGTTAATACAAGTAAAAAGATACTTGGAATTATGAATAATTAATCACTGCATTTCTAAAGGTTATTGTTCTATTGAGAGTATGTAATTAAATTATAAAAAGTAATGAATTTATGTAACCCTATATTTAGAATTAAATAATTTTTTTTCTTTGTAAGTAATTTCACATTTTATTAAAGCTGAGTAAATCTCTTGTTACTTTTGTTATAGATCATTTTAAAGATGAGAATTGGGTTTCTTCAATAATAAGAAAAGCTGTTACTTACCTGCTGTATATATTGGTCATTGTATCCTTTCCACTCTCTTTCTGGATATGTGTTAAAGTGAGTGTGTACTTTGGTATTTATTAAATATAAATTTAGCTTATGCAGTGCTCTCTCTTAAGGATTGCATGAGTACTTATATACAGTACAAATCGTTTATAAGAACATCCAGGGGACTTTAAAAACTGGTTCTTATAATCGATAGTTTTTATAACCGATAGATGACTTAAAACTGCTGAAAATACCAAATTCATTGTCACATAATTTTTATTTACACCTGAAACATGACATTTAAAAAATGGTTAAAAGGTTCAAGTCCAATCAGGGAAAAATACACTGCTTATTTTCATATAAGTATGTTTTTTTAAACTTTTTCAAATACATAGTTCTAAAAATGTTAAAAAGAAAAATGAATAAAATTATATAGCTATTATGAATGTACATACATAATGCAATATTTTGTTTTTACATGTTTATTGATTTACCGATAAATAGTCAGTAATATTTGTTTGTTTAGATTTTTTGTTTTTGTTTTTTGTAAATAAAAAGAATTTTCAGTTATTGCAACAAGTTCTTTGACAGCTTTTTTTATTGGATCCTTGTCAAAATCGTCATTGCAAGCTAAAAATTTATTAACGGTATTGATTGCTGAAAACATTTCTTTTAAACTCGGGCAACAAAACTCGTTCAAATGATTTTCTGAACTGGCACTGTCGTCAATATCATAATCTCTGCATTTATGCCTGCAACAATATCTTCATCCGTTATATTCCCATGTGTTGCAAGAGCCAAATCTATGTCTTCATATTCCTGAAGTGAATCTTGTTCTATTGGCAAATCTCGAGCCCAGTCTTGAAGCATTTCATCTCTAGCATCTTGAATTTGAACAATGGAAAGATTTTCACCCCTAAGAAAACCAGCATGCCGGAAATAATTAGAAATTGTTAAAGGTTTAACATTATCCCACGCCTTTTCTAGCATGATGATAGCGTCCAGTATTGAAATCTTCGGTTCTTTCTTATTTTCAATATCGTCGATGATTTGTAGAATCAAGTTCTTCCTGAAATGAAGTTTTAAGGACTTAATGACACCTTGGTCCATAGGCTGTAATACGGAGGTTGTGATGAGAGGAAGAAAAGTTAATTTAATGGCATGAAGACCTTGAACCGGAGGGTGGGCTAGGCAATTGTCCACAATAAGAAGAATTCTCTTTTTTTTGTTTAATAAGTTCCTTGGTCCCACTTCCATAACCAGTTTTCAAAGATTTCTCCTGTCATCCAAGCTTTAGAATTCGAATGATAATCAACTGGCAGTGATTTTATATTTTTAAATGCCCTCAGTTTTTTGTATTTCCCGATCACTAAAAGCTTCAATTTTTCAGTTCCAGTTAAATTTGCAGCAATCATAACTGTTATCCTTTCTTCTGAAAGCTTACCACCACTGCAATTTTTGTGTTTCAAACGCAACGTCCTATCCGGGGTCATGCTATAAAATAGGCCAGTTTCATCAGCGTTGAAGATTTCATGGTCTTCATAGTCTTCTCTTAACGCAGTCCAAACGGTTTTAAGCCAGATGTCAGAAACTCCTGGTGGCACGTCCTTCGATTCTCCACTGATTTTCCCCGAACACATTGGAATTCCTCTCACGAAATCTCTGGATCCACGAAGCTGAACAAACAAAATCATATTTTTTAAAGAGCTTTGCAAATTCATTTGCTTTTGCTTGCAAAATTGGTCTGCTTAGGGGAATGTTGGCACTCCTTTGAATTTTAAACCATTGCAAAAGGGGTTCTTCTACGTCAGCATGTGGACTTTTTCGAAGTTTCTTAATTTTAGTCCGATCTTTTTCAAATTCTTCTTTTAAGTTTTCTCTATTTTTAAAAATATTTGAAATCGTGGCATGACTCACCTTTAATTCGTTGGCTAATGCTCCATTTTTTTCACCGTTTTCTAATCTGGAAATTATACGAATTTTTCCCTCAACCATAAAAGTTTTACGTTTTACACTCATCATTGAATATGTGGAGGTACAGACTGTGATGACTTGTCGGCTGTAGAAGGAGTTGTAAATGCTTTGCACTCCACTGGTGGGTGGAAGTTTTGGGGGACTGGCTTGGCTGGGTCAGCACTTCCGATCATTATGTCCCAGTCACTAGGGGTATGAGCGGTGGCCCACTATTCTTGGCAAGTTTTGTTTTCTTGATGGTTTTCTGGAGGCACACTTTTTTAGCAACCCCTACTTTATGAGGGCTGACCACAGCCGAATTAGTTCGTGAGAGCTGGATTTTATTTTACATAAAAAACATGGATAAAATGGTTGAAGAACAACGTGTTGCTACTTCCCGTCCGTTCACAATTAACATGTTCTTATAAGCGATTTATTTTCCCAGACACCAATTAATTTTAAGTCACTAAAAGCGATATGTTCTTATTAACGATGTTATTATAACCGGATTTTGTGTCCATTATAACACATGAGAATTGGCCAGGAACTAATAATTCTGTTCTTTTAAGCGATATGTTTTTATAACCGGTGTTCTTATAAACAATTTTTACTGTATATAAATATCAATGACTGAGATTATACCTCATCTTTAAAACGAATTCTCCTTAAAAAAATATTATTAAAATGAGAAATTTACAAAATTTATAATACGATTTGAACATTAATAAAGTGCTTCTGCAGTGCAAATTCAGCTCACTTATTTGAGAGATGATTAAGCGGTACAGATGTGTTAGATGCACCTCCTTGCCAAGTTTGGCATGGCAATCATGCAATTTTGACTAGATTTTGTTATTTTGTGACAACCCAGTTTGAATAGCGAGTCGTGTGTGTTTGTTTACGTGATATAATATGGTGGCCATGGGTACAGATGTAGTATATGCAACAAACGCCAAGAGGCGATTTTTTGCCAAATCTGTTGGTTGATTGGCGGGTTTTTTAGGGATGCCGGTTTTTACTTTGGTGTTGCCAATTTTTGTTTTTGTTGCTTTTAGGATTTTGTTGTTGCCAGATTTGGTTTTGTCTTGTGTTTTGCGTCAATTATAGGTGCCGTGAATGGTTTTTTTACGTTCTTTAGTGTAGTAATATTATGTTGTGGCAACAGTTTTTGAATTTTGTCATTTAATCGTGAGCTAGCAAGCAGCGTGGATACAAATTAATCTGGTTGTGTATTCCAATTTATTTTTGTTCTTTTATTGATTATGCCTGCAGTATTTAGTGTAATTGAGAAATATCAGGGGATCTTAGTGTCTAAAATAGAGGCGATATAATGCAAATAGATCCTTTTTTTATATTCTATTGTCAACACATATTTTTTCAATTGAATTTGTGCTATAATTTATGTTTAATGAAGAAATATATATTTAACCAAGGTGTATTTTATGTTTATTTAAATGAGTTATTATTAGTTGCATTATACTGACTTTCTTTAGCCCCCCCCCCCCACACACACACACACCTAACAAATTTCTCATTATTTTTAAGCTTTTATTTTTTACATTTATGTGTTTTTAAGATCCTGTATGCGCCTATGAGTTTAATAAAGCCAGCAGTAAGTTAGTTTTCCAATTTATTTCGTTTACTACATCTGTTCCATATTTTGTTTACATTTCGCACTTTAAGCCTAACATGTCTGCAGAAAACTCCTTGGTGACAAAAACTTTTGGCTCTAACTTGTCGCCAAGGGAGGTGCATCTGACACATCTGTTCCCTCATCTTTTATATATTAAAAGTGAGTTTATTTTTACATGTGTGGTTATATATTTATACTGATTTACACTTACTTGCTATTACTAATCTAAAAAAGGAACATGAACTAACAATAAAATTAAAATCTTAAAAATAGGTATTAACATAAATAATTCCGTCTTAAGCAATTACAATATCTCAAGTCTATCACATAAAAAATAATAAATATGAGTGAGTTGAGAGTGAAGTCTGTTAAGTTAAATACTGCTAAGGCTTCTCTGCACTTGAGGGTGTCCCCGGAATTTGGTCATCAAGTGTGCGAGTTTTCTCATGTGGTTGCCAATGTTGTTACACCTGCAAATTTCTGATGTGTTTGTCATGTGATTATTTCGTGATGCATATATCACATTTTGACAGGTGATTTATCCTGCCCAATTAGAAGAAACTTGCCATGTGGAACAATTTTAAATGTGGCACTTCAAGCTAAATTTTCTGTTCGTGTCTTCTAGAAAATAGTTTGTTGCAAAATGAGTGAGGTCATTGATTTGAGTGTGTTGTTTCGAATGTAACCAAGTATGGGAACCAGGTATGTGATTGATTTTTGTACAAAGAATTGTTTAATATCGAGTTGTTTGGAATGCAAGAGGTGTAATAAAAAAAAAAAATTTTGCAGTCAGGGGACCCCCATCAGGAACGAAGTTCCTTACGTTATTTTTTCAACTCTAAACGTGATTTAATATGTAGATTTCTATTGATTATATATATGTATATATAATATATATATAATATATATATAATATATATATATATATATATATATATATATATATATATATATACATATATACATATATATATACATACATATATACATATATATATACATACATATATACATATATATGTATATTTATATATATAATATATATATATATATTCTGCGCTATTCCCAGAATGAGTGGGAATAGAATAGGCCAGCGCTTGTGCGGGGATTTGAACCAGGGACCTCTTGCTCCGTAGTGCGATAGTCCGATGCGATAACCATTCAGCCACAGAGTCCTTGAGAAAAAGCTCTTATGAAGGGGGCATAACGCTTTTTCGTTACGTGACGATTCCTGCCAGTTCACTCTACTGTAAGCCGTGTAAAAGAACTTCATTCCAAAAATGGAGTTGTGTGAATGAAAGGATATTTTGGATGTGTTCGAATGGCGGTGTCTCATGTCTGGGAAAAATACATATTTTATTCCTAGGTTTGTAAGGATAGGGTTTTGGTTTAGCGAAAGTAAGCTCTTGTTGAATGTTATTTTGAAAATGACATCCATGTCAGGTGTATAAGTATAGAAGTAAAAATATCAGGCCTATGATTTTCATACTACC
The DNA here is from genome assembly GCA_907164885.2 of Dolomedes plantarius. Lineage (NCBI taxonomy): Eukaryota > Metazoa > Arthropoda > Arachnida > Araneae > Dolomedidae > Dolomedes > Dolomedes plantarius. The sequence continues at coordinate 260,118,430 of OU015490.1, forward strand.
AGCGGTAGGTTTGTTTTACTGATCGCTACAGCCAGCATATTCATGGCATAGCTGGCAATTCCCAGTTATGTAACAGTTAGGGACGAAGTGCAGTTGGCTAATGAGCATAGCGAAGATGCCATTTGCACCTACGATTTTCATACAGTCAGCGGTAGGTTTGTTTTACTGATTGCTACAGCCAACATATTCGTGGTTTAGCCATTTGCACCTTATTTTTCTATACAGTGTTTTTTACTATTATAATACCCATACTTTATGCTTTTTATTGCATTTTCATTGCTTTCATAGATGTTTATTGCCGCCATCTTAAATGGCACGTTGGCACTATTGACGCCAAAAAAAAAGAAACAAGGGGACCTCAAAGTGCATTTTTACCTAAAGTTAATCATACTTTAAAAATGAAAAATAGAGTGACACCATTGTGAGCTCTACTGACTCGAGTGCGTTAGATGTGTAAAATAGAATCTTGAAGTTTTTACTTATATATATACACATGTACATGTGTGTCCTCTGCTATAATCCCCATCGAGGGATTCTCTGGCTTACAGATTTTATGTGCCTTTACCTTGCATAGACATGAGCATTCAGTGGTGCTTGTCAGGACTTAAATCAAAATCTCCTAGTACCGAACCACTTGGCTGCTGGTGGTATGAGTACCCCAGATAAGTGTTAATATATTTATGTGTGTGTGCATGTGTAAATGTATATATATTTATATATATATGCACATATATACGTATACATGTAATGCATGTAAATATCTATAGATATATATGTATTTGTTTTGGGAGGGGTATGTATAGAAATATATGTGTTTGTGTATTATATATGTATATGTAAATGTTTGTATCTACATATGCATGTATATAAATATATATATGTTTGTGTATTTATATATATATATATATATTTATATTTAAGTATACACATACCCAAATATATATACTATATACGTGTGGATCTGTACTGTATATTTGTATATATGTGTATGTATATCTATATATATTTAAATATATATATGTTAATGTATATGTATGTGTGTTTTTAAATATTTATTTCATTTATGTTTTCTTTCAGAAAGTTCATGCTTTGGAGCGTATAGTGTTGATGAGACTTGGAAAGTTACAGCCAGTACGAGAACCTGGTAATCTTTTCTCTCTCCCTCTTCTACTTATATCCATAGATTTTTAATAATTCATGGTTAATAAAGTAAATTAATCTTGAAAAAACGAAGGACTTTTTGTTGTTTTTGTACCTTGGTTTTGTTTACATGTCATTTTTTTCAGCTGTGTATTACATTTATCCACAGTTCTTGCAGAATGATGGTAATTTCAATCCCTTGTGTAAAAAAATTAAATCACCTTCTTAACATGCAGGGCTAAATGAACCGCTTAATGAACAGTTCTGTTACCTACAGGGGGGACTTTTTCTTGTAGAATGGTCACCGGCATTGTGCTTATATGTTCATTCCAATAGAAATCGTTTGGATCCATGTATTTCAAGTCTTGCTCGATATGAGATTGCTTTTTTTCTGTTAATGGAGATCTGTCTACGTCATGCGAATCTGGATTTTTTTGTTGGCTGAGAACTCCAATCATAAAATATTATGATGGCGCAATAATCAACTCATTTCAATTTCATTATTGCATTTCCTTGCTTTACCTTTCTTCACAGTTTTTTCGGTTATGCACTATCGACACATTTCATTCTTGTCATTCATAACTTTTTTTTCTCTGAAATGCCAAAGTATCTTTTTTAGTTGTTTTGGTAGTCCATTCTTATGGCAAATCTTTTCTGTTGGATTGCAGAGTACCCTATAAATCATCTCTTTTTTTGCCCTGTATAAATTTTTGTTTCTCTTTTCGGTTGGATTGCAGAGTACCCTATATATCTCTTTTTTTGCCCTGCATAAATTTTTGTTTCTGTTTTCGGTTGGATTGCAGAGTACCCTATATATCTCTTTTTTTTTTCCCAGTATAAATTTTTGTTTCTCTTTTCGGTTGGATTGCAGAGTACCCTATATAACGCTTTTTTTGCCCTGCATAAATTTTTGTTTCTCTTTTCGGTTGGATTGCAGAGTACCCTATATATCTCTTTTTTTGCCCTGCATAAATTTTTGTTTCTCTTTTCGGTTGGATTGCAGAGTACCCTATATATCGCTTTTTTTGCCCTGTATAAATTTTTGTTTCTCTTTTCAGTTGGATTGCAGAGTACCCTATATACAGGGTGGCGACAGAACAGGGAAATCATTGAATTCTCAGGGAAGAATCATTTTCTGGAAAAAATCAGGGAAAACTCAGGGAAGTTTCGTTTAACTCAGGGAAAAAGTTGGAATTGATCAATTCTGGTCTTCAATTTTTGATGCAGAAGGTGACTGTAGAGATGGTGCAAATGTTATGAGATGTTATGATTTTGTCGCATCGTAATGCAAATGTTGAGAGGGTTTTATATAAACAGTGACTGTTTGTGGGAGAATATAAAGGAATCTTCCTTAGTAGCAAGAAGGAGGGTTTATGATCAAATCATTTCCAAGGGTGGCCTTGATGGCATAACAGTTTCCAAAGATATGATCCACTATGCTAGAAACGCACGAGCAAGATATGAAGAATCAAAGAAACACCAAGAGAAAGAGTAAACAGAAAAAAAGCATGCTTTAAAAAGAAAAAGGGAAGCAGAATCTCAATTGAATGAGTTGGCTGCTAAAAAGGCAACCATTTTGCAGGAAGCTCAAAGACAAAACATTATTATAGAGGCGCAGATGGCAACTCTGCGAACCCATCAAAACAGTTAAAACTCTAGTATATTAAATGTTCAATCTATAACTTAATATTATCTATCTATTATGGTATACAATAAAAATATTTTTTACTTATTAAATTTTTATTCATTTATCAGTCTGTAGATTTTTAGTTTATCAAGTGTCAAGTTTATCATTATGGCTGGGGAATTGTTCTGCGAACGGATGGAGAAACTCAGGGAATTTCATGAAAAATACTCTGGAAATCAGCGAAAACTCAGGGAACTTTTTACTTCAATTTTTGTAGCCACCCTGTATATATCGCTTTTTTTGCCCTGTATAAATTTTTGTTTCTCTTTTCGGTTGGATTGCAGAGTACCCTATATATCTCTTTTTTGCCCTGTATAAATTTTTGTTTCTCTTTTCGGTTGGATTTCAGAGTACCCTATATATCTCTTTTTTTTGCCCTGTATAAATTTTTGTTTCTCTTTCCCAAATAAATACAAAAATTGTACATCGAGAGGTTAATGCTCCTACTAGATACATTGATGCTTTTAAAATTTTTGACAGTGGTTGTATAATACATGCATCCTTTCACTCTCTGTTGTAGGCTTCACCTTTGTGCTGCCCTTTATTGATGTCTGGACACGAGTGGATCTTCGCCCACAGATATTCATTCTGTCGACATCTCAAGTAGGAGGTTTTTTTTTAAATTTCAGACAAATAGACTTAAAACAATGCTTATGAAGTTCCGGCTTATCCTTGGATTTAGATATGCTTTCCATTGAACCACAAATCATGCAGATTTCATTAAAATAACTAATATGATTATATAACTAATTGATATGTGTGTATATATATATAAATATGTACACACACACACACACACATATATACAGTGAAACCTTTGTAAGGTGGCCAGTCATGGTTCCAAAAAAATGGCCATTTGGAGGGTTTGCATGTTAGAGAAGTTTTACTGCAAATGTATAAATATGCACAAACACACATGCATATATATATACACTCAAGAGCCAAAACATTATGACCACCTGTCAATAACGAGTTGGCCCACCTTTGGCTCGCAACACAGCTTCAACCCGCCTTGGCATGGATGCCACAAGTCCTTGGTAGATGGCCGGAGACAGATTGTACCAGATGTTTAAGCAACGGTCACACAAATCCAAGATATTGCGAATTGGTGGTCTTTGAACTCTGAGCTGCCGTCCCATGACATCCCAAATGTGTTCTATCGGATTGAGATCCGGTGAGTTAGGCGGCGAGGACATTAAGTGGAATTCAGCATCGTGTTCCTGGAACCACTCCAACACAATTTTAGCCTTGTGACACGGGGCGTTGTCCTGTTGGAACATTCCATTTCCAGCTGGAAAAACTGTTGGGCAACGGGCAAGTTTGCCGTTTGTTAAAGCCCGGCAATTAAATTAAAAGCAGTATATCCTGTAAAGCATAGGAAGCGTGAAAAAAGGTAAATTGAGGTAACTATGTCTCTTTAACTTTACAATAAAAAAACAACTATACTGAAGCTAGAAATGTATTAAGTTAAAAATATATTGCAACAAAATAAAGATAACTGAAAGGGTTTAAGATTTAACAATAATTACTTTATTCGTAATACACAACGTAAGTAACAAAAAAAAAAAAAAAAAAATGCAAGTTATAACATACAAATAATAAATGAAGTACGTTACCAGTACTATTGCTGTCTGTACAGATCTTTATAATTTTTACAGAAGAAATAAACTGGTCAGTCTGAAAACAAGATAGGTGTAGAAAAACATGCAAGCGATGATGAATAAGCCGGTAAATGAAAAATATCTGTTCTTAAAAGCGGAATAGCGAAGATGTCGCTTCAAAAAGGATGCTAAATAATGGCGGCGGCAGGCTCCTGTTAATGTATAACAAAAACTGTATTTGCATGGCAATAAAAGTCAAAATAAAAAAAAACAGTGGCAGACTAGTAATACGCTCGTATCGAGCTCAAACCGAGCAACAAGTGTCGAAGGAAACAGCACCAATCTCATCCAGGCCGACTACACACGCGAGCTATTTATAGCCAGTCGCATACGTCACGACGCTGACGTTACGTGACGGCAGATAACAGGCTCGCGCTCAACGACGCGAGCTTTGAATAATTAAAGAAACATTACGTAGTATAAATTATCGCAAGTGATGTGATCAAGGAAAGAAAGGGGTAGCAAACACACGTTTTGCTAACATTTTGCCCCCCCTCAGATCACTTGCTAAAAAAAACTGCTTCAAAAAAAAACCTAGCCAAAGAACTTCCGACCATGTTATGCTAACACCCATTCTCTAACTAAACCAAAAAAAATCTTGTACAACAAAATTGCGTACAGCAAGCTAAGTATATTTCCTCTATACATTACATTTTCAAAAAAAAAACCATTATAAGAGAATACAATTACAAATTCGCATTACAAATGTAGTTGAGGACAGGAGTTTCAGTGGTTCATTCAAATAGCACAAGTTTTTACACTCTTTTACACAAACATTTTACATAAAAGTAAATAATTCCTTTAAAATAAATATTACAGTGATGAAGTAGGTGGATTATAAGAATTGACATGTAAACATATAGGATTAAAATCACACAATATATACAAATATATACATAACAAGATACATCATTCACACTGCATTGGCCAATGACTTCATTCACACATACACATTAAAAACAATGTCAATTATACGGAAAATGGTTATATTTTGCAGAACAAAAATTAGGAACATATTGGTAACTATTTCAGAGTGTATAGACATAATCACTGATACTATAATCATTATATATACATACATATTAAAGATGAGTAAAAGAGATGTTACAAATAAATGAGCTAAATGATTTCTACCAAAAACTCCCCCATAAGAAAAATCTTTATGTTTGAACCATATATAATTGCATTGTATACATCTATTAACAAAAATAAAACAATGCAAAGAGATACCAGTCTCAGTATAAAAAAAACAATGTTTTAAAATAAGGAGAAAAATTCTTTTATTATGCGTTGAAGCTCTTGTTTGGTCAGGGGTTTAGTAAAGATGTCAGCTAAGTTATCTTTACTTTTAACATAAGTAACCCCAAAAACATTTCTTTGGATCAAGTCCCTTATGAAGAAAAGTTTAACGTCGATATGTTTTGATCTTTGGTTCTCGACTGGAGATTTAATAAAATCTATTGCAGCTCTATTATCTACAAAAAGACGGGACTCAAGTTTACCCACAGTTAAAATACCGGAATTATTGCATTCCTCCAAAATCCGATCTAACCAGACAACCTCTTTGGCGGCTTCGGTCATCGCGACAAACTCAGCCTCCATCGTTGATAAACTGACACACTTTTCTTTAAACGTACGCCAACTGACGGGGCTTTTGTCTAGCAAGACCACTTGACCACCTAAGGAGGTGCGGTCATCACGGTTTGCAGCGAAGTCTGCATCCGAAAAACAAATAACCTGGGGCTTACCCTGAGTTAAGTTAAGCCGTAGTTTACGGGTACTGCTTACATACCCTAGCAAACGTAATAGTCCATTCCAATGAGTCATACCCGGATTTGACTGGAACTGACTAAATATATTCACGGCATAAGCTATGTCGGGTCTCGTCCTACTAGATAAAAAGGATAAACATCCTAGAACACTGCGATAGGGAATATGAGCCATTTCTTCAATTTCTGTATAAGTTTGAGGGCAGTTCATTTTTGTATATATACAGCCTTTACTTATTGGGAGTGATGAAACTGGAAAATTAAAAGACTTAAAACGGTCACAAATTTCATCAATATATGATTCTTGATGCATCGTCATAAAGTTTTCTTCTTCAACAAACTCTACACCCAATAATTTTCTTGTCTTACCTAGGATCTTTAAATCAAAATAAGACTGTAGTTTATTAAATGCCTCATCTACAATTTTAGGGTTCTGTCCAAAAATTACTAAGTCGTCTACATATAAAAGTAATACCAGCTTCGATTTATAAATATAGACACAGTTGCAACTCGTAAGTTTAGTAAAGCCTATGGAAAGTAACACCTTATCAATTTCAAAATACCAAGCTCTTCCGCTTTGGTGTAAACCATAAATAGCCTTTTGTAGTTTACATACCAAGTTTTCCTTTCCTGGTTCAACAAAACCTGGTGGCTGGGTCATAAAAATATCTTCCTCTAAGGGCGCATAGAGGTAAGCACTTGTAATGTCGCATTGTACATGCGACCATTTTTGGGAAACTACAAGTAGGGAGAAAAAGAAACGGACTAAGCTGAAATTTATAACTGGACTAAATGTCTCGTCGTAGCTCTCTCCCCGTACTTGCTTAAAACCTTGGGCGACGAGTCTAGCCTTAAACCGGGCTATGCGACCAAATTCGTCCCTCTTGATGGTATAAACCCAGCGGCAACCTACAGCCTGTAAATTACTAGGTAACAAAGTTAGATGCCAAACTTTGCGAGTTTTCATGACGGCAATTTCCCTTTCCATAGCTTTTTGCCATTCAGCCTTTTGATCAGACTTCAAGGCCTGTTTAAAAGTTCGTGGGATAATAACATCCTCTAGTCAGGAGGAGGTCTTACAGTAGCTGGCTGAGGGAGTATTGTAAACATCTCCACTCGTCAGATCAGATCCTTGAAATGAAAATAAAGTGGGGTTATACTTAATATTATGTTTTAAACAGTACCTTTCAATTTCTTGATGAGACCGTAGTCTGATGTTACTGTCTTTGGGGTAATAGTAAATATCTACACGAGATCCGACCTTTCTTGGACACGGTATTCTTGTCCAGATCACATCAGTGCTTTGGACCGGTGGGTCTTCGTCAGGAGTACTACTATCATCCGAGTCGGAGGCACTACTATCATCCGAGTCGGAGGTTGATTCGGTTGGTTCACTGGAATGGCTCGGACCTGGTCTTCCTTCATCAGGTATGGAATGGCTTGGCCCTGGCCGGCCTTCAGTGTCTTCTACTTCCGAATCTTTCCACCATTTGGGATAGAATTCGACGTACTCACCTTGGCCCAGTGCTGCTCCACTGCTTGCACTTTGGTCATCTTTAAACATTATATCTTCCCTGAACGAAACGTTAATTGTTTCTACCACTTTATTATTTTCAGGAATCCAAATTCGGAATCCTTTAGTTTGTAAGGCATATCCCACTAAGTATCCTTTTCGGGCTTTTGAATCTAACTTTTTACGAGTTTGCCTTGGTACCCCTATATAAGCCAGGCAGCCGAAAGGTTTGAGGTGACGTACCGATGGTCTGAAGCCTCCATAAAGTTCGAACGGAGTCTTCTTTTGATTCTTATGACATATACGGTTCCAGACGTAGGTGAAATGAAGCATTGCTTCAGGCCAGAAACTAGGACTTAAACCACTTTCGTGCAGTAATGCACGTGTACCATTTAGGACAGTCTGGTTATATCTTTCGACGACCCCATTCTGCTCCGGTGTAAAAGTATTGGTTTTCTCATGAAAAATCCCTGAATCAGCACAAAAATTCTGAAAATAAGAATTAACAAATTCTGAACCGTTATCGGTTCTGACTGCTTTCACAGATCTTTCGAGGAATTTCTCTGCACGAATAATATGGCGAGATAGAATTTCCGCGACCTCTGATTTTTCTCTGATAGGGTACAAGGAGGTACGTTTAGAGAAGTCGTCAATTATTGAGAGAAAGTATCTCTCACCGTTTTTACCTAAAACTGGGCTTGGGCCCCAGACGTCGGCATATAAAAGTTCAAGTGGATTTTTCCGTCTAGTTTCAAAATTTGATTTAAATGAGACTCTCCTGTACTTACTTAACTTGCATGTCTCACAGTTGAGTCGTTCATTTTTAATTTCTGGAAGACCGCGGACACCCTTTTCACGGCTAGTTTGAGCAATTAAAGTAGGGCTTATGTGTGCGAGGTTCTGATGCCATCGCTCCAAATCCCCCTTCTTTTTAATGGCGGTAGAAGCTTCTAATTTCAAATGACGTTGTTGTGATTTGGGTACCCGGGCGTGAATGCCATAGATTCCATTTTTAAGGTGGGCTTTGAATAGAATTTTTCCACGATAGGAAATAGTAACCACACCATTTTCACCCGTAAATGTCATACCATCGGCATCCAATTTCGGTCCTGATATTAAATTGCGCCTTAACTTAGGCGAGAACATCACGTTCCTAAGGACGAAATTTCTTTGGCCGATTTTTAAATTAACATCGCATTTACCCTCAATTTCAAACGTTATCCCCTCAATAGCCACAGCCATTTTCTCATTAACTAAAGGTACAAATGAAGAGAATAGCTCTCGGTTACGGCAAAAGTGATGAGAAGCTGCTGAGTCAAAAGTCCAATCAGACAGTTCAGTGACCTCTGTGAAATTAGCTTCGACGTGGACGGCTAAATTTGATTGCTTCCGATTCCTATTCTTTCCGAACCGTTTCTTTGGGCCTAGAGGTTTAGATTGCTTAGTTTTATTGGGGCTGTTATCCCTTTCGGGACTATTATCTCTAGAGCGAGTTTTTAAATTTTGTCTTTCAGGCGAGTAACTAATTTTTCTTTGGTTACGAGATGGAGATCGATACCTGTACTTTTCTTTCTTGAGACGATAACAGTTAGGTCTTATATGTCCCGGTTGTTGGCAAAAATGGCAAATAACCTTAGAAGGTTCTTTCCTCTCAGTAACCTGCGCAACTGAAATTAACCTTTCCCGGTGGTCAGACTCACGCAAATTTAAGTGAGTCTCCTCAGCAATCAGATTCGTTAAAACTTTCTGAAACGTGAATTCCTCTTTAGGCCACCGTAAAATAGCTTGCACTATGCCATCAAACTTTGGGGGTAAATATCTCAATAGCTGAAAAGATGCATAGATCTCGCTAAAGGTCTTATCAAGTTCTAGGAGCTGATTAAAAATACGCATTAACCTTGAAGCGTAAAGATTGATGCTTTCCCCTGGATTTATTTTGCAGTTACATAAGTCAGTAAAAATTGACATGTGCTGTGCCCTTGAATCTGGAATGAAGTTAGCTTTCAGTGACTTCCATGCAAGAACTGGGTCCTCGATCTGTTCAATTATCTTTCGATAATTTTGCTCAATGCTTAAATACAGTACCGAGAGGGCAACTTGTGAACGCGTTTTAAATTCTTTAAGTTCCTTTTCCGTTACAACCCCCGTTCCAGTTCCTGCAACTTCATCCTTAGTACCGACCTTGGGAGCAACTTCCGTGCCATTGACTATATCCCACAGGCCTCTTTCAATAAGTACAAATTTAATATCGCTAGCCCATTGCTCATAGTTTTGTGAGCTAAGTTTTTCTATACCATAAACATTTGAGCTGGCCATACTGGTAAAAAAAACAGGCAGGAGATACAAAATTCAAATACAGTTTAAAAAAATAATTCAATAAAAACTGCAAAGCATCTCAAAGCTACCTTTAAATTTACAGTAACAATTTTTTCTCTCTTTTGCTCGGTATTTAACCTAACTTTTCAAGTATATATATATATATATAAAAAAATTTGCAAGTTTTTCTTAATAAAAACTGGTACTCAGTCTGCCCCCCCCCTCTCTTATTCTGGGAGGTGGTATAAACTTTACAAGGGTAAATGCGTTATATATAACAAGCAATATAAAAAAACACATATATATATCAATAAACCTTACTCATCTCTTTTACTCAAGTCAAAGAAACATATACACCAGATAAAAACAATATCGCAAAAACAAATTTCAGAATAGTTATGGCCTTAAATAAACAAAGTTAAACACTTATATCTATTGCAATTTACACTAAGCTCGGCCCATAACCTTAAAGTATTGTTGGGCAACGGGCAAGTTTGCCGTTTGTTAAAGCCCGGCAATTAAATTAAAAGCAGTATATCCTGTAAAGCATAGGAAGCGTGAAAAAAGGTAAATTGAGGTAACTATGTCCCTTTAACTTTACAATAAAAAAACAACTATACTGAAGCTAGAAATGTATTAAGTTAAAAATATATTGCAACAAAATAAAGATAACTGAAAGGGTTTAAGATTTAACAATAATTACTTTATTCGTAATACACAACGTAAGTAACAAAAAAAAAAAAAAAATCAAATGCAAGTTATAACATACAAATAATAAATGAAGTACGTTACCAGTACTATTGCTGTCTGTACAGATCTTTATAATTTTTACAGAAGAAATAAACTGGTCAGTCTGAAAACAAGATAGGTGTAGAAAAACATGCAAGCGATGATGAATAAGCCGGTAAATGAAAAATATCCGTTCTTAAAAGCGGAATAGCGAAGATGTCGCTTCAAAAAGGATGCTAAATAATGGCGGCGGCAGGCTCCTGTTAATGTATAACAAAAACTGTATTTGCATGGCAATAAAAGCCAAAATAAAAAAAAACAGTGGCAGACTAGTAATACGCTCGTATCGAGCTCAAACCGAGCAACAAGTGTCGAAGGAAACAGCACCAATCTCATCCAGGCCGACTACACACGCGAGCTATTTATAGCCAGTCGCATACGTCACGACGCTGACGTTACGTGACGGCAGATAACAGGCTCGCGCTCAACGACGCGAGCTTTGAATAATTAAAGAAACATTACGTAGTATAAATTATCGCAAGTGATGTGATCAAGGAAAGAAAGGGGTAGCAAACACACGTTTTGCTAACAAAAACTGAGGCCATGTAAGGGTGCAACTGGTCCGCAATGATGTTCAGATACCCTGTAGCATTCATGGTCTGCTCTACCACAACCACGGGTCCCAGAGACGCCCAAGAGAACATCCCCTAAAGCATAATACCGCCACCACCGGCCTGTGTATGACCTACTGTACGTTGAGGGAGCAACAGTTCGCCTGGAAGACGGCGTATCCTGACACAGCCATCGGCGTGATGAATGACAAACCATGATTCATCTGACCAGGCAACTCTCTCCCACTGATCCATGGACCAGTCGCGATGTTCCCGGGCCCAGCGCAGGCACAGTTGGCGATGACGCTTGGTCAGCAAAGGCACACGAGTGGGACGTTTGCTGCATAGCCCCATATCCAACAGTGTCCGCTGAACAGTGTGCTGCGATACTATTTGTTAGGGAATTTGGCAGGAATGCCGAATCCCTACTAGTGTAATATGGCTAAAAGTGCCAATAGCTTCACACATGTAGCTTGGGGTTACAGAGTCGTATTGGCTCGCAGTGGAAGGTGGGTGATAACCTGACGATTTTCTTAAAAGTAGCTATATTAGCCGGAAATAGTGTGTGGTGTACAAACATACAAGAATAACCAGACAAGTTTAAAATTAAGCTAACGTTTATTCATTAGCGGATACGGAAATTAAAAACAAACAACATTCAAAAAGAATAACAGTCTTGATTATAACATAAGGTAAAAGCTCCTTGACTTCAAAATTTGCTTAAAGTAAAAGTTAAACGGAGGTACAGAAACAAAGTTAAACTTAGGTACAACCTGATTGATGCTGATGTATCTTATCACTGCGCGGGTAACATACGAAGATACCGGGCTCCGATACTAGTTGCCCGGAAAACGGCCCCTCAAGGTTTTAGTAGAAAACTGTTGGAGCTCAGCTGGGGATCCGCCGGTGCCAGGATATCTTCCGATATCATGCGTCTTGCTATGTGAGAGAACTCGGTGACTTCTGGAGATACCTGGGCGAGGTCTAACGGCAGGGCGTAGCTCATACAGCTCACTACCTAACTACCCACGATCCAACCAACAACACCAAAAACCAACACCCCACTGCCTAGCTGCTGCGGCTTTTATACACGACTGGTGTGTGCCGCCGCCTGGTGGCACGCTTGGCTGTGGAAATATGTAAATATTTTCAAGAGGTTGAAGTTTCGGTTACAGTGTTAACCATTATGGAGGTGTTGGTGATTGCGTCATCGCCATGGATGAATGACGTAATCGACGGTAATGGTGACGTCAAACATACAGCTCACTTAGTAAAAATGGCTTGGGGGAAAAACGGCTTTTTCTAACTGAAGTTCAGTGGATGCCGGTAGATAAAGTGCATTAAATTATACGTGAAATTGAAGTAGCAGGCATAAGTTTAAAAAAAAAAAAAACCAAAGTTTATTAAATCACTGAACTTCATAAAAACAAAAACTTGAAAAACATATTATTACAACGAAGTAAAAATGAAAAAGAACAAACGCAACCAGCGTGCGAAACCGTCGGCAAGTAACTCACATTCGAACAAAAATTCGTCAACTACCCGGATCTAAGATTTGCATACACATGTTGCCAACTGTCCAACATCATCTTTAAACAAACGATTTATACCGCTGCCGTAATGACGTCATATCAAATTACGATCGCGGTCTGTACTACGTCACCACACCGGCGATATTATGAGTCGATGACGCTGAACAGAGACAAAGTATAAATATATATATTATTTTAGTATATGCAAACGACAGATCACGGCGTTGTCAACAAGCTTTCCGGCGTCGAGACAAATATGACACTCTTTCCTAACAATGGCCCGCCTCTCGACGTCGTAAAGCATTCCAAAAATTATATATATAAACACATTATATTTTCAACTTTGCAATATATTTGCTAATTCAGTTTAAATAAAAACACATTTTAAACATTAACTTGAATCATTTACACTGTGCAAATACAATTTTTAAAATATTCAAGTGATATAAAGAAATACTTTTTAAATACACAATCAAAAATTACTTTTCAATATTCTTCACAATTCAGTTTCATAATATATTTACAACACAATGCAAACATTTAATTTAATAAGTAAAGAAATGAATTTGGTTCTTCCTAAAGACACTGACTCTGAACACTTCAAGTTTACCAGCTGAATTACTGAATCTTTCACCTTCTTAACACTAAATTAAAACACAGACAAATATTTTAGTCACAAAAATAATTTTGCCACGAACCCACACAGGAGAACTTGGGACTTTTAAACTTGAATAGAAAATGTATATTCAAGATACAAAAACCACTCTGCACACAGCATAATTGTGGAGAAAAATGTCAGATCAACAAGTGAAATCTGGACTTTTATACTTATAACAAAAATTTAAATTAAACAAAAACTTTGTCACAAAAGTTCTTTAACCCTTCTTTCGTTAAAGGTTTCGTAAAAATGTCGGCCAAATTCCTTTTAGTGTTCACATACTTAAGTTGAAAGCATCTTTCGAAAAGTAATTTTCTAATAAAATGAAGCTTGATATCTATGTGTTTTGTGCGATTATTTTCGATAGGCGATTTTGAGAAATCTATCGCAGCCATATTATCACACCACAAAATATTTTCTTGTATAGCATCAGGAATTACTTCTTTCTTTTGACATTCTTCTAAAACTCGGGAGAGCCACATCAATTCCTTGCTTGCTTCTGTCAAGGATATAAATTCACTTTCCATTGACGATAACGAAACACTTTTCTGTTTAAAGGTTCGCCATTGGATTGGAATTTCATCTATCAAGGCTATACAACCTCCAACTGATACTCTGTCATCTCGGTTTGAGGCGAAATCAGCATCCGAGTACACATGCAACTTTAAACTATTGATATTGTGAAGGTTTAATTTTAGTTGCCGAGTAGAGAAAACATAACCCAGAAGTTTTAGTAATGCATTCCAGTGAGTTTTTCCCGGATTACTTTGATACTGGGATAACAAATTTACTGAGAAACTAATATCAGGACGTGTTCTTCCAGCTATGAAAGATAAACATCCGATTAAACTTCTATATGGAAATTTTCCCATTTCAACTCTTTCGTCTTCTGTTTGAGGGCATTGGGATTTTGACAAAAATACCCCTTTTGAAATAGGAAGTGAATTTATAGGTGGTTTAAATTTGTCAAACCTTTTCCATACTTTCTCAATGTAAGTAGTTTGATTGATAGTTAACTTTTTGTCTTTTTCTTCAAATTGAACTCCAAGTAACATTTTTGTTTCACCGAGGATTTTCAGTTCAAGTTTCTTCTCTAATTTCCCGATAATTAGCTTTATGAATTTTTTCATTCTTCCCAATCAACACAATATCGTCTACATAAAGTAGTAAAATAACGTTATTTTCATAGATGTAAACGCAGTTTGCCCAGGAAATCTTTATAATTCTAAACTCTACGGCCCCCTCCGCTTTCGCGTATCGGCCAAGTTTTAACCGGGAACCAACCTCGCCACAGAAATCCCGCCGGCCCGATAGGACCCGCAGGACAAGGCACACAGGGAAACAAAAAGTAGAATAATCCTCTAAGACGGAATACAAATTCCAAGTATGAAATAAAACATGGGAGAGTGGACAACGCGTGCAAAAGAAAAACCGCTCCAGGTTCCATTAGTACCTAGCCAGATTTTTTTTTTTTTTTTTTTTTTTTTTAAATCAAACTTGTTACATAGCAAAACCTAATTATAAATATCCAAACAAACGGTCCATGGTTAACTACCAGGACCTAAATTGATAAAATTAACACAAGAAATGAATTAATTAACCATGGCACTAACACCATCAGTTCATGGCTAACAGCCTGGACCTAAACAAATTATATTAACATAAAAATTAAAATAGCTAACAATAACAACCTGCCAGTAATACCAGCAGCTATGCCTCAACCAGAAGAGAAACCCATGGCCACAATAGATCCTAGCTTGAACATCATTCACAATTACATTTACACAAAATCAAATAAATAACAATAGTTTACACCATATACATTTAAACATAATATAATTTACACAAATATACATTGTAATAATATATTCACTATTCAAAACAATAAATAACACACTATAGCACTAAATTAGAATATAAAATATATAAAGAAAGAATTGCGTTATTATTTATACAAACCACACAACAAACAGAAAACCATAAGAAATAGTAAAGTGCACAAACAAGCAAAGTCATTAGCTTCCAAACTAAGCAATAGGAAGATGTTGATCCATTAAATCAGCTACCACTTTGGAAATAAATTTTTTGCAATAGAAATCACCGAAGAATTTCTCCTTCGACCAGTTCTCGTAGCCCATAGGTAAGTTAACCCTATATTTTGTAAAAATTGGACAATCGAATAAACAATGATCAGGGGTTTGAATAGCCTGGCAAGGACAAATATTAGTTTTATTGTGAAATTTATTCTGATAGCTCCCGAAAGCGCCGTGACCAGTTATAGCTTGATTCAAATAGAAGTCAGCACTTATTCTATGTATTTTAACTTCTCTAAATATTTCCCGTACCCTTCTGCCTTTGGTACTCGTGTTCCAGATATGCTGCCATTCACTAATCTCTTCTTTATGGAGTAACTTTCTAATTTTATTCTTTGTCCATTTATATGAGAAGTTTATTGTATGTAATTCTGTAGCCTCCTTCGCAGTTCTGTCCGCTTCTTCGTTTTCCATAATACCAATGTGAGCCTTGACCCAGTGGAAGACCACTTCAATGTTATTGTCTTTAATTTTATGTTTAATATCATCGATTATTTCACCTTTAAAATTTAATGCTTTCAAAGCTTCAAGGGCACTGCGTGAATCAGTGTATATATCACAATGTTTTATATTTTTACTAATCATACAATTGATTGCCACTTGTATCGCCCTGAGTTCGGCAGTATAAGAATTTGCTCTCTCTAATTTTTCCCTGATTTTCTCAATTTCTTTACCATCCTCATAAATAACTACCCCAGCCCCGGTTCTTTCATCCTTTTTAGAACCATCCGTAAAAATTTTTATATTTGTTTTGGGGTCTAAATCATAAGTCCAATCAAAACTTATTAAGTCATCCAAGGTTCTAATTTTCCATTCCCTAGTAATGCTGTTGTTTCCATTATATTTATTTCCATTTATTTCAATTTCTTCCCTATTATCGTATAGCCTGTATAATTGTTTCGCCGATTTGGCCTTCAGGTGTAAAGGAACGCATCCCGCCAAAATGTTAAGTGCGTCAGTCGAAGTAGTTCTATAACATTTCGTCATGAAAAGCATATATGGTCTTTGAATCTGCAAGAGCTTTCTTTTAATAATTTCTAAATCATTATACCAAACCTCGGCAGCATAGAGAATTATTTTTTCAACAACAATTTTGTACAATTCTTTAGTAATTTCCGGCTTTATGCCCCAGGTTTTTTTAGAAATTCCATTCAGTTTATAGAATAATTTTAATGCTTTCTCATTAACTTTCTCCAGGTGACCTATGAAATTAAGTTTAGTATCGATGTAAACTCCAAGATATTTTATTTCATTTTGATATTTAACATTTTCCTCACCAATTTTAATCGATGGTTTTGTAATAATTTGCCCTTTACAAGGCACAATCGTATAATTACATTTGTCTATACTTATTTTTAGACCATTCTTATGAATCCAATCGCTACAATAGTTTAGTATATCTTTAGCATAGGCGGTAAATTTGTAAGAAACTGGAGATTTTATTAATATTATAATATCGTCTGCGAATGCTTGAAGTTTGATTTTTTCATTGTAACAGTATGAAGTCAGTAAATCATTTATCACGATCAGCCATAGAATGGGCCCCAAAGAAGAGCCCTGCGGGACACCAGTATTATAATCTATTAGTCCTTTATTTGTCTTTATTTTCCTATCGGTGATATAGCTAATTAGAATACCCAATAAATAATTTTCCAGGTTAAGTTGTTTAAGTTTATTGATGAGAATATTTTTCTTGATGGAGTTGAAAGCATTTTGAATATCAATGGATACTATACATGTGTGTTCTTTATTACTCTTGTTTTCTCTGATAATACTTATAATATTATTCAAAGCCTGGAGAGTTCCTAAACCCCTTCTAAAACCATATTGGTTATTAGATAGTAGCCTCTTAGACTCCAAAAAGATCCTTAGTCTGTTTGTTATTAACTTATCCAATACTTTGCCCAAAACCGGCAGCAGGCAGATGGGTCTATAGGATCCTAATAATTTCAGATCTTTATTTTCCTTAGGAAAGAATATTACAACAGCCTTTTTCCATGCACTGGGGAAATATTTTTCTTTTAAGCATCTATTAAATAAACCTTTGATTAGTTGTTTATTACTGTTATAAATTTCTAAAATAATACTCAATGTAAAACCGTCATAACCAGGCGCTTTATCATTTGCTATTGTACTGATAATATAATCGATTTCCGTAAAAGTAATTTCCTGAAACTCATCCACAGTAATATTTATGTTTTCATTTTCCATTGCCGGATCAAATTTAAAGTGGTAATTTACAAGGGCTTCTTCAATATCATCGATATTTCCCAGAATCGTGCCATCATCAATTTGTAAACCTTCCAAAGCCTTTATTTTTCTCTCACTAACCATACCCTTCACTTTTCCAAAAGTGTCTTTTATCGTAAGTTTTTCAATGAAATTTTTAAATGAGTTTCTTCTGGCTAATTTAATAGCTCTCCTATAAATTGCTTTTTCCCTCTTGAACTCCAGTTTAAATTTATTTCTGCTTTGAAAATCTTCTTCTCTCTGGAATCTCTTACGCAGAGCTCTCAATTTTTTCCTTCTAATTTGTAGTTCTTTACTCCACCAAGGGGCGTTGTGATTCTTCAGCTTAATCTCTTTTTTACTATATTTTTTGCACAAATGTGTTGTGACTCTGTTAATCTCTTCTACAATGTCATCGATTTTCAAACTATTCATTTTATCAAAAATCATTTTTGTTCTCTTCCCCAGTGCAGTTCTAAATTCTAGCCAGTAAAGTTGATTAATATTCCATCTGATATTTCTATTAATATTTCTATTCTTCTCTTTAAACGTAATTTCAAAAACTATTGCGTTATGGTCCGTATTTATATATTTATCATCCACCTTCCAGTTCTGTATTCTTTCCTCTTCAAGCCCAATAGTTATTGTCAAATCTGGCCATCCTTCACCAAATGGCCCGTTATAAGTTGGCAAGCTCATTGGGTCATTCCTTATATGTGCATTGTATTGGATCATATATTTAATTATTTCCTCTGCTCTTTTATCTGTAGGCCTACGGCCCCACAAGGTAGATCTAGCATTAAAATCGCCAAATATGATTATCTTATTGCTTTGATACTGCTCGGTTATATTGTTTAAGAGGGTCCATTGCGGATCCATACGTTCAGTAGTACCGCCCGCTGGAGGGATATATATTGTAATAAAAACATAATCTTCCTCGCCTGCATTTATTTTAATGGCAATAATATGGTCTGACACTAGCAATTTAATGAATTTAATATTGCTTTTAAGTATGAAGGCAACTTTTGGATTATTATTCAAGTATATCTTCTGATAAGCCGAATGAAATCCAATAATTTCGTGTTTGTCTCCCCTTCTATAATATGGTTCGTTCAAAGAGATAATATCAGAATCAAGATCGGAAGCAAGTTCATACGTGGCAATTATAGAATTATTCAAATTTAAGTGAAGACAAGAAAACAAAACCCGACAAGAGGAAGAAGACGACAAACCCGCACCAATGGGCTCAAGAACGTTCAGTACCACCATAATCAGTCCTGTTTCTAAGTTTTTCTATAGCTTTAATATAATTAGTACACTTGTTATCATACGGTAAGTGATTTGTCTCGTAATTGGTGTTAAAATTTTCGTTAGTAAACTTACAATTATAACAGCAAACTTCTCTATTACAGTCTCCGTGTTCTTTCTGACCACAATTTCTGCAAACCTTCTCCCTATTGCAATATTTAGCAATATGACCCGTTCTGTAACAATTATAACAGATTTTTGGCTTGATGAATTCCTTTATATTATATTTTTGCCAACCAATCTTTATTTTATTATTTCGTATTATATTATTGAATGAGTTTCCGTCAGTGCTAATAACCCAATTAAAGCCGAATCTACCTTTAAATTTAAAAATTACTTTCGTTTGCTCTTTATTTAGCTCTTCGTTTTGAAATATTATTTTCTTCTCGATTTCCTCTTTGTCTAAGTCCTCCTCTACACTATAAATTATAATTTGGGGATTCCTTTTTTTTGGTTTGTTAACAATATATTTATCTTGTAAGTTTTCTGCCTGTTGTATTTCAGTAATTAATTTGTCTATATCCTCCTCTTTATCAACACTGACTATCAATCCACCTTTACTTATTTTCCTTATTGTATTAATTCCTACACTTATATCCTCTGGCCTGATATTTTCCTGTAATTCCTTCCTAGTAATATCCGGATTTTGGTCTATTTTAGGGACTATTGTCAGTGAATGTAAAGTATTCTCTCTTCTCCCCTTAGATCTAGATCTAGCTCTAATCGCCGGAACTTTAGCTGCCTCGGCGTATGTACTCTTTATCTTTATCTCTTCCACTCTAGCCTCGTTAACGAGGTTTTTTAATTGTCTTTCTAAAGCCTTTACTTGACCTTTTAGATCCGTTATAAACGATCTTTGTAAATTTATGACAAATAAATTTTTGTCTATTTCAGTTGTGTAATATATTTTGTCTCCCTGGCTAATTCTAGTGGTATTACTAATTTTTTTATTTAGTTCCGCTACTCTTTCCTTAAGTTCATTTTCAAACCCAATCAACATTTCATCAGTACATGGATCATCCACGTCAAATACAATATCCTCAATGTCATCCAAGCTGTATTTCGACATTGTATTAATTATACTTCAAATTTGACTCTATGCACCACAATAAAACCATAACCACAATAGTAACCATAGGTTAGTATTGTGACCAAATCAATTAATTGTTCAAATGAAATCTATCACATTCACTATTACCAGAGCAATGAATCAATTACCGCAAATAAGCACTTCAAAAAATTAGAATAAGCGAACTATACTGAATTACCTATGCACTACACAGCAAAATAACCTTAAACATGCAGTGCGCTAACATGCAGTACTAAATAGAGATAAAACATTCACTCATTAAACAATGCAGAAGGCATATATTAACAACAGCAAAACACATGATATTATAGAACAATTCGAATAGTCCTACCCTGGTTGTTAAAATATCATATATCCAACATGTATCAGACTTACAAGTTTCTTCACAAAGTTGAATCAAATTGAGTAAGTTTTACCCTATTCAAATGACACTTCTGTGTCAATCAGTTCAACTGACTCAGCCTTCTTTCCAACCATTAAGTAGTCAGAATAGAAATAAATCCATCAAAAACAGTTTTCAATCCATTCCAAGATGTCAAAGGCACCCAGTAATTTCAACGGTAATCCACTTCTGACTACCGGGAAAGCCACTTCTGACCACCGGGAAAGTCCACGGAGCCTCCGTACAGTTGACGGCCAACGCCCGATTAGGCCTCGTCGTTGAATTAAACGAAGTTCACATTAAGCAAAATAAATACCTTTTTGCTATAAATTTTATATCACAATAAATTCCATAGCTTATATAGCTTATTCCATAGCTTCCATAGGAAATCTTTATAAAACCAATTGATTCTAAAACGTCTTGTATCTCGTAAAACCACTCACGGGCACTCTGGTGAAGTCCGTAAAGAGCCTTTTTTAAGAGACAAACGTAATCCGGTTTATCTTGATCTAAAAATCCTGGAGGTTGCTTCATATAAATGGTTTCTGAAAGGGGGGCATACAAATATGCGTTTTTTACGTCTAGTTGACAATGCTTCCACTTTAAGTTGCTTACAAATATGGCAAAGAAGAGTCTGATGATTGTAAAGTTGACCACTGGGCTGAAAACCTCGTCGTAACTTTCGCCTTTACGCTGTCGAAAACCTTGGGCTACCAAACGAGCTTTAAAGGAAACAATTTTATTCTTGCTGTCTCGTTTCGTCGCGTAAACCCAACGACTACCGAGAATTTTCGCCTTATCAGGTTTTGGTACTAATTCCCATACTTTACGCTTCTTCATCATTAAAATTTCTTCTTCCATTGCCTTGAACCAGTCTTCCGCTTCAGGCTTTCTCAGGGCTGAATTGTAACAACTTGGGATTTCTACGTCTAGTCAGGCACTACTCGTACTTGCTACGACATTACTGGTTTCATCTCTAGACTTTACTTCCCCGCTGAATGTATCGTTTGTACTAAATGAAAAGTCTGATTCGTTATACTTAATATTATGCGACTTGCAGTAATTTTCCACATCATTGTATGACCTCAGCCTTGATTTCGTACCCTTTATTTTATAATATATATCATTTCGAGATCCGTCTTTCCTTGGTACGGCTGTTCGAACCCATATTATTTCATTTTTCTTAGTGGATTCTTCTGAACTTGAATTTCGATCTTCTGATTCTGATTCTGACTCAGATTCTGAATGTTTCAGGTCTTCCGTCGAACTTTCATACTCTGAATCGGAATCGCTTTCATTATCAATCTTAAAGTAGATTTTCTTCGGTTCAGATTTTCTACACTCCTTCTTGCAAGTGCTTTCTTTACCTGGTTCCAGTACGCTACCACTAGCGCTTTCCTTTTCAAACTTGACATTAAGTGTTTCTACTAGTTGTCTGTCTTCGGGAATCCAGATTCGATAACCCATAGTCTTCATTGCGTATCCCACGAGAATACCCTTCTTGGCCCTCATCTGTAATTTTGATCTTCGTTGTTTAGGAACACTAACGTAGGCAATAGTTCCGAACGCTTTCAAATGTTTCACAGATGGTTTTCTCCCGCCATAAAGCTCGAAGGGGATTTTGGTCTGGCCGTCATGACAAACTCTGTTACGTGTGTACGTAAAGTGTAATAGCGCTTCAGCCCAAAATCCTTCACTTAAATTTGCGTCTTTTAGGAGAGTTTTTACAGCGTCCATAGCAGTGTAATTATACCGCTCACTCACCCAATTCTGTTGAGGCGTGTACGTGTTGGTGTGCTCGTGATTGATGCCAAGCTCGTCGAGATATTTTTCGAATTGAGAACTGCAATACTCGAGGCCGTTGTCAGACCTAACTGTGACAACTTTCGAATTTAGAAATCGTTCAGCTCTTACTTGATAACGCTTAAACGTTTCAAACACTTCAGATTTTTCTTTTAATGGAAAAACAGTGACTTTACGACTGAAGTCATCTATTATTGTTAAGAAATACCGATGGCCTTCTCTTGATTTTGTGGGCAGAGGCCCGCATACATCTGTATGAAGCAACTGGAGGGGTTTAGTGGATCTTATTCCTGATATCGATTTGTGTGATATTTGTCGCGACTTAGCAATTTTACAAACTTCACACGACAGTTCTTTATGTTTTAATCCTGGTAGATCTCTAACGCTATTGTGCCTACTGGTATTCACAATTTGTTTCGTGTTTATATGGGCAAATTTTCTATGCCACTCTTTTAGATCTCCACCTATTGCGTATGCTTCATTCTCTTTAAATTTAGGATACTTGGGGTGAAGAAAATATAATCCATTAGTTAGCTTCTCTTCAAATTCGAATCTTCCATGTTCGTCATTTACGACAATTTTTCCATTCCCTCCTATAAATGTTTTCCCTTGACTGTCAAGTTGTTTACCCGATATCAGATTTCTTCGTAGTTTGGGAGAGTACAGGACATCGGAAAGGATTATTTTCCGGTTATTTATAAACAATACTACGTCACCTTTTCCCTCAACTGGAAAAGTTAGACCGTCTATGGCTACTGACATCCTTGTGTTGGTAACCTTTTTAAAGGTGGAAAATAGGGATTTGTTACATGAAAAATGGGAACTTGCACCTGTGTCAAAAAGCCACGTTTGTTTATTATATTTTACATCTTCAATATTGTTCACCAGTTCTGTCAGGTTATTCTTTGGTTTTCTACCTTTTGTTCCCCCGCCTATCTTCTGACTATTATTGTTAGAGTTCTGATTTGCACTAGAAACATCTTGTTTCGGAAATTTAACTCTGCAAGAGGCTATTAAGTGACCCACCTTTCCACAACGAAAGCACTTCCGTTTTTCCCCTTCTGTTATCGTATTCTGATATTTGCCGCCTTTATATTTCTGGCTGTGTGAGGGGTTTTTCCTTGCTCTTGAGTAGTTAATTTCTGTTTCTCCTACATCCCTTCTGCTTTGCTTTAGCCTAGCTTCTTCCGCTATTAATTCGCTTATAACATTAGCTGGGGTAAATTTCACGTCATTCCACCTGTAAATTGCTTGCACTATTGCTGCAAATTCTGTGGGTAAACATCTAATAAGTTGAAAAGCATGATGCCAATCATCTGGCTTTTTCCCCGCCTCAGCTAATTTGTTTACAAGGCTTTGGAGCCGAGCTCCGAACAAACCTATCTCTTCTCCAGGTTCTAAACGACATTGGAAAAACTGGTCCATAAGACCGATAATTCTTGCTCTAGAATCTGGCAGAAAATGGGCTTTAAGCGTATCCCATGCAATTTTAGGGTCATCAATATCATGTAGTAAGGAACGATACTCTTCAGTTACATGTAAATATATAACACTAAATCCCTTATTACGTCGGGAGAAAAAGTTTCTTACCTCCTTAGCACTCGCACCTTCAGGAGGAGCTTTTTCGGTACCTTGAGTAATATCCCAGGCATCACGCTCGATTAAAAGCACTTTTACATCTTGTGCCCAGGAATCATAATTTTCAGGTCCGAGAGGCTTGATGACTACTTCCATATTCATTTATAGTAGGAGAAACCAATAATGTTCCTTAATACTTGATGAACAACTGCTGCAAAAAGTTCTTTAAACAAAAATTCACCCAAAATATTTCTTCACGACCAGCATATTAAATGGAGTCGGCGATATTAATTTTCATAGCTCCGTAGAGACCGGCAACTCTCATCGATGTAGTCGTCTGATATCAGGGGCCCGCCGTCTTTGATAACTTTATACTTTTAATTTCTTTCTCGTTGCACTTTTACTGGCTTAAACAGCGTTCCTGGGCCCATAACCCTTGAAGTTCAGTGGATGCCGGTAGATAAAGTGCATTAAATTATACGTGAAATTGAAGTAGCAGGCATAAGTTAAAAAAAAAAAAAAACCAAAGTTTATTAAATCACTAAACTTCATAAAAACAAAAACTTGAAAAACATATTATTACAACGAAGTAAAAATGAAAAAGAACAAACGCAACCAGCGTGCGAAACCGTCGGCAAGTAACTCACATTCGAACAAAAATTCGTCAACTACCCGGATCTAAGATTTGCATACACATGTTGCCAACTGTCCAACATCATCTTTAAACAAACGATTTATACCGCTGCCATAATGACGTCATATCAAATTACGATCGCGGTCTGTACTACGTCACCACACCGGCGATATTATGAGTCGATGACGCTGAACAGAGACAAAGTATAAATATATATATTATTTTAGTATATGCAAACGACAGATCACGGCGTAGTCAACAAGCTTTCCGGCGTCGAGACAAATATGACACTCTTTCCTAACACTAACACTATTCTACTTGGCCCTGCATTGTATTGGGCTGTCAGCTGAGCCACTGTCTGGCTCCGGTTTTGCTTCACCATGCGAGACAGTCTCCGACGACCTTTTTCTTTGATAGCGTGTGGACGTCCAACACCATGTCGTCTACTGCTGGTTTCACCGTCATTCATCCACTTTGCATAAGTAGTAACAACTGTAGGTCGCGAATAACCCATGAGTCGTGCAGTTTTGGAAATACTTGTTTCGAGCCTTCGAGTCATCACAATCTGCCCCCTATCAAAGTCGCTTAGATCAGCAGCCTTTCCCATCACACACAGAAGTAAGTGAAAGAATGATTCTTCAGACTCTTCAGCAGCAGTTAAATACCACTTCGACCTGATCACGTGCCTTCCACGTCATCCAGGCGAATTCATTGCAAAATGTAGGGGTGGTCATAATGTTTTGGCTCTTGAGTGTATATATGTGTGTATGTATTTACAGGAGTAAAATTTTTGAGCTATACATTTGTATATGTGGAACCTCAATCTATCATTTTAAAGGGACCTATTGCACTGCACGATCCATGCAGGAAAATGATGATAACAATAAAATATTATCATTGGGACTGGATGAAGTAAATGATGGTCAACACAATTTTTTGTAAAATCCAGAATGACACCCCCCCCCCCCCAGAGTTTGATGATTTTTGGCACACCTGCTGGTTTTATGGACATATGAAAAAATGTCAATTCTTAGTGGTCTTACTTTATCGGTTCAAAAGTTATTAAAATTTCAATTTTTTTGCAAAAAAAAACACCACATATGTCAGTCTTAAAATGGCTGTAAAACAGTAACCATTTGAGGTGCAGACCTGAACTTAGGCTCATTTTAAAGCTTTCACATGATATGCAACATGATAGTGTTTATAAAAAACTAATTTTTTAAAATCAATTTGAAATTTTAAAATTTGAATTTCTTAAAAAGTGACATTTTTAAAATTTTGAAAAAAATTCTCAAAATAAGTTTATATCATTATCTAACAGCACCTAAAATCTTATTTTGGGATCTTTATGCGATCCTGAGATATAAGAGGTTTAATGTATGCATGGTTAGAGTAATAATTACAAGATAAAAAGAACTTTTTATATACCATGTTTTTAAATTTTCTGTTGAATCATATAAACTTGACAATTCTATGTATTAATAACTACTTTTAAAAAATTTTTTTGATTAATTATCCCATCAACTTGAAAGAAAATGATCAAATGCTTGATAAAGAGGTATCAAATGCATAATCAATCGTTTAGCTCGGGAATTGGAAGTTAACTTGCGCTTAACTTTTCATTCCCGATATATACAAATAAATATAATTATAATGTATAATTATACAATCATATATAATTACATACATATATAATATATATATATATATAACACACTTTTCTAGAAAATTCAGTCTATCTCAAAATGATAATTTTATTTACGGAATCATACATAGAGTTTACCAGTTTAGAGACATGGAAGTAGCACATGTACAGCGATCACGTCTTCATTTCTGGGAGGCCATGAACTCTTGCACAATCTCCTCAATCTTTCTCACCTCGTTGCCTTGTAAACTGTATGTTCGACCAGTTGGTGTGATGTGGTTCACCTTGCAGATCACATTTGAGGAGGGAATCCACAGTACATCAGGTCTTGTTGGGTATGAAAATGAAGGAGATGGTCTTTGAGGATGGAGAAATGTTACCTTTACTTCATTTATACCTTCATTTTTAGCTAAAACACAGCTTAGGTACCATTTGCCATCATAGACTGCAATCACATATCCACCCATGTCACTGAAGCCCAACCTATTTCCATAACTTGCTACAGGAAAGATGGTTGATGTGGATTCAGAAGAAAATTATTTTACAGTTACTTTTGTTCTATACTTTGAGGGTACAAAGGCATGGAGCTTTTGTGTACCTGGGATAGCTACAGTTTTGCTGCACCAGTGTGCCAATTGTTCTTCCATTTGAATATACAGTGGTACCTCTACTTACGAGTTTTTCGAGATACGAGCATTCTCTGGGCACATTTTTTGCATCGAGTTACGAGCTAAAATTCGGGTTACGAGCAAGCTTCAAATACCCCACAGCTAGTTTGCACAGCGAATGCCATGTGCTCATCAAATGAGAACACGAGAAGCATATAATCTTTGCAACCTTTATGTACAATTATTATACAATTGTATACATATTATTCTAAGACTACTATCCAGTCTAAAACCTAGAGATTAACACTCAACAATTATCACCCGGGGCAGCTCACTCTGCCCACACTTGAGTAGCCCTCCAAAACCGAACAGTGTCCTTCCTCTCTCGCAGAGATATAGCTTCAATTCCCTTCCCTACACTGGTACTTGCCATGGGTTCTAGGGGATGGGATGACCTTGGTCCTAGGATCTCAAGCTCTCCTCCTTCTACGGATTCTGAGAAAACGATCCTCAGATTCTCAGAAATAGGAATTTGGACATTATATCCCAGTGAACGACGCAACAATCACTCAGCTTCCGTCTCTCACTTTAAGAGGGTAGCTCGTAATAAAAGCGAAAGCAAGGAAAATGTGGTGAAAAGATCAAAAATCAACGAATAAGATTTAATTATTCAGTTCAGCTTTTCTTCTCCTGTTTTGTCGGCATCTTCAAGTCTGATCTCCAAGGTAAATGTTGTACATTACACTTAATAAAACAAGTTTATTGCCGTATTGTGTTTTTATACAACGTTCGTCATTTATAAGAACATTTTTCTTATTAAAAAACATGTAACAAAAAATTGCTGTGTTTGGGGAAAGCCCAGAACGAATGAATGGCATTTCCATTCATTTCAATGGGGAAAATTGATTCGAGATACGAGTTTTTCGAGTTACGAGCTCCGTCATGGAACGAATTAAACTCGTAAGTCGAGGTACCACTGTACTCTTCATGGTTTACATATGTGAAATGTATGTTGGAAATATTCTGATTTGCCCATTCAAAGAGTTGTCTTGGAGTCTGTATTTGGTCTTCATAAGGTCGCTGGCTGCCAATGTTTTTACTGTGTCCACCACATGGGCCTTTTCCATGCGCAGTGGCTGACAAATACCACTTGGCTTCACCCCCCAAAATCTTTATAGTGAAGGCACAGGTTTAAAATGTTCTTTTTATACTTGTATTGGGCTGCTGACCCATCTGATAAATAGTATATTTTTTTTGGAAATGTTTCAAACTTTGATTTCAGATACTGCATTAGTTTTGTTTGAAACAGATAGACTGCAGCAGTGTTGTGCTCAAGGCAGTCTGATATTATTACGAAACTGAAATGCTCTTTTTTAAAATACACTACAAACGGATGCACTGTTGCCTGGTTACGTGCCCAGTGGTAAGATGGTGCTTCGTCCTGTAATACGAAGGAATAATTCTCAGAAAAATCACAATGGACCATCACCTCAGAATCTAAGAGATTTTCCTTAGTTCCACTCATAAAAGAATTTTGCTGTTTTGCTGTGAAGTCATGACGAAGCAGAACAGAGAGTTTCTCACAAAAAGTCATCTACTGATTTTTGGATTGTTTCCAAGTTACAGCGATCAACAGAGATCCACTGGCTCAATTGCATTTTCTTGAAACCCTCTTTCCAGAATCGTCCGGATTCCTTCTGTGAGAAGAAACAGTCAATTGATGGTGGGTTGCCAACCGTCCCGGAATTGGAATCGCTGTCCCCGATCCCGGGTAAATGCTAAATTGTCCCGAAAATTTAGAGAAAACTATTAAAAAAATCATTTTTATTGAAATTGGCATCGTGTAAATCCGAAGAAGGCCCTTCCAACGTGCGTTCCCTCCCTCCACCACTATTTAGACACGTCCGTCTGTTCAAGGAGTTTGGCCTGTTCAGACGTGTTTAGTTGTTTTTGAACCTGACCAATTTTTCACAACTTTTTGTTGTGAAGAGTATTTAGTCATATGAACAGTGCGTGGACAAAGGCCAGGAATAACATGAATACCGATATTCGTAAGTATTTTCTTTAGTATTTATCACGACTTAATAATGAATCGTGTGCAGAATTTACAAACTTTTTAAATATGGACTCACTTGCGAACAAATTGGCGATTGCAGAAAAAAGTGAGAAAAAATATTATTGGAAAAACTCATGAAAATATAACATTAAATTTGTTATTAAAAGATTTAAAATTTGTATTTATTATTATTATTATGTAACGTATGTATATATATATATTATGTCATTAAATTTTTATAATAATTAAAAAAATCTAAAAAAATAAATAAAAAAACTGTATTTTAATCTTTTCATACATAAAATGTTTCCTTAGAAAACTAGGTAATGGCTGACTGATAATAATAATAATGTTCAGTTTTGAGCTATTTGTCCCGAAGTTGGCAACCCTAGTTACAGACCATCATTTGCAGATGTTTTTATCTGTTCATTTTGCTGTTTCACATTTTGGTGAGTAGTACATATACAAACTGAGTGGGTGCCGTTCTCACCAGACAGAATGCAGTGAACCCAACTTTTATACCTGGCAGCATTTGCATACTTCCTTTAAATTACTCAGCATCAGTCTCTTGGAAACACCTGTGATGTGTTTCACTGAAATATAGTCTTTAACCTGCCTCAGATAGTCCTTATAGTCTAGTATCTGCCTCAGTTTCATAAAACTCTTTAACAATATCAAAAGTTTCTATGGGCAAATTTTTGCCAGGTCTTAGTTCTGGAGTAGACAAGGGCCCTTTCAATTTCAAGAGTTTCTTGGCTTGTCTTACTAAATAATTGGGGATTTTAAATTTCTTGCTTACTTTTCTTATACTCCAACTTGTAGGCAGAAGAGTCAGTATCATAAGTTTCTGGTTTCTACTAGTACTGCTTTCATATACATGTTTCAAATGTTCTAATATATCATTTTCTGAATCACTGTCTTCATCAGAAGAGCCTGCATTATCCAGGAGTTTCCTCTTGACTGCCACATTAATCCTTTAGGCCGTCTGCACACGGAGCAACTCAAAAGAAACTGATAACTGACTCCAGTCACAAACCAGTCCATGATGAGACGTAACCTATGTAATTGAATGGAGCCACGCACACGGCGCAACTGGTTACAAACTCGTCAGCCTTCGCACTGGAGTATCTTTTGGTTTCTGTCTTTTTCTTATCAGCAGGCGACTCTCCAATCTCTAACAGAGTAGAGTTGAGTGACTGAAATGCCTCAGGTTGAGTACAAAATGGTAGCTCATGCATATCAGGCTCATCTTGCTGGTCTCTGCAGCTGGTTCCTGATAAATCCTATCTCCAACTTTCACTTTTTAACTTAAAGAACTGATAGTTCTTTTCTACAACTATTCTGGTGTTCCTGGGGACCAACAAGCACATCCACTGAGACACATTTTTCAACCCTTTTTTCACATGAGAGTGATTAGGTTTTTTGAATGGGTTAGAACAGTGGTTCCTAACCTTTTTCAGCTAGCGACCCACCTTTACATATCGGAATACCTCCACGGTCCATCGGTCCATGGTGGAGTAAAAAACCTTATTTTTATTGTATCCCTTCCTTATGTATACATGATTTACCATCAAATATTGCAAATATATATATATATTTGTATATATACATATATATATACATTTGTATATATATATACATATATATATATAAATGATCATTCTGTATCTTCAAAAAAGCATATATATATGCTTCTTTGAAGATACAGATTGATTATTGATCAACAAATTGCGTTCTGATTTGAAAATGGTTGACAAAATATAAGAACTTTGTAGCAAAACAGTTATTTATTTAACGATAGATACATGTTTGCAATATATGCAACAAGTGGTTTCATACTCGCTGTTCTGAACCAACCCCCCAAGCGCTGTTGCAGCAGCGCCCCCTTTTAAAAAGTTTTAGGATTATTTCTGATAGTTTTAGGATTGAGTCGCGACCCAATTCAAAGTTACTCTCTTGTCACTGGGATCCATTAGAGACCACTGGGAGAATAAATGTAGCCTTCGAACCACTGCTTTGTTAAAAACGCCATTTTGAATAAAAACAAAACTTTCAAGCCGTAGACAATAATTTTGACTTTTAAAAACATAGTACAATTGCAATTATTTCTTTTGCAGCAAACGATTTTTTATTACCGCTTACCAAAATCATCTAAAAAATGTGCGAACAGCCTCTGTATATATATATATATATATATATATAATTATATATATACAGGTGGTTATCAAAATAATGAAAACATCATGAAAACCTTTATTTATACAGGGCAGGATCACCTTTTTCATGCAATACCACCTGATTCACCTTGGAATTGGATTATAGAAGTCATAAATAGAGGTTAAGAATGTATTGAACCATTCTTCAGAAAAAAATCATGGAAGTTCCTGTAGAGAGGCTGTGGTGGATACCGATACCTTTATCTATCTGCTTATACAGATCACAGTGATCTATGATTTATAGTCACTTTAACATATTAACACTATGATTTATAGTCGGGGGGATTGTACAGGGCAAGATAAGATATTTGACTTCTTTTTCATGCTCTTCAAACCAATACTTGATAGATTTAGCTGTATGTATAGGGGGATTATCATCCTGGAGAACGCCATCTCCTGCAACAAACAATGTTGCTAGTGAGCTGAAATTTCGACATAGTCCTTCTCATTCAATCTTCCTTCTAGGGTTACAATAGGGCCTGAAGAAAACAATGAGATGCCATCCTAAACCCTGATACATCTACCTCCATGATTGACAGTTGAGATGAGACAGCCAGAATCTTACGCTCGTGTAGGTGTCCTCTAAATATACAAGCTTCCTGTTGCGAGGAACAACGTGAACAATGATTCGTCGGACCAAATGCCGTTTTTCGACATATTACTCGACCAGGATTTGCTCTCATGGCACCATTGTGGACGATATTCTGTATTGGCATCTATTTCAAGTAGTTTGGGAATAATTATTCTTCCATAAATGCTTTGTTTGTGAAGTTCCCTTCTACCTGTAATGGTTGATACTAGAACATGCAGATGCCGATTGAGCTCTTCGGTCATTTTGGTTGCAGTTGTTTTCTTTCTTCGTGTCTCATCCATCTCTTTCACTCAGCTCTCTCTTTCGTCCACTATTTTGTTTGGCAAAGGATGTTTGTCTGTGCCCTCTGTATGCTGTCATGACTTTCGATACCAAAGCTAAAAAAACACGCATTAGCCTGGGGGTTGCAGTAACACACACTCCAATTTAAGC
This sequence comes from Dolomedes plantarius, assembly GCA_907164885.2. Taxonomy (NCBI): domain Eukaryota; kingdom Metazoa; phylum Arthropoda; class Arachnida; order Araneae; family Dolomedidae; genus Dolomedes; species Dolomedes plantarius. Next base: position 260,150,712 of record OU015490.1, read on the forward strand.
ACGCTCCAACAATTTGCCCTTTTCACAAGGTCTGCAAGGTTTGACATTTTACACTGTTCCCCCCTGTTAAAAGCACGATGCCCTTAGCTTCATTACTGCTGCCTGACAGTAGAATAATACATACACTATATTATATAAAAAAAATACCGATGGCCAGACTTGTTATTTAAGGAATACGAAACACATTCATAAACACCACTAATATTGATAGGTGTTTCCATTATTTTGATAACCACCTGTATATATATACAATATGTATATAGTAAAGCTATAGTAATGGTACCAAAATAAAATGGTTATGGCCAGTAGGGGTTCTAAAAATAGTGGCCCTTTTGAGGGTTGGCCATGAAAAAGAGGTTTGTTTCATTCTATGAGTCTTTAATAGGTTCTGAACAAAATATGGGTATTTAGAGGGGTGACTGTCAAAAGAAGTTTCACTGTATATATATGCATTTTTGAATACATTGAAACCTTGATTGATCGTATTTAAAGGGACCCCTTTGCACTGAATGATACATGTGGGAAAACTCTAGATGTTGGAATGCAGCAAAGAAATATCAAGACTTTATGAATTAAACGACACATACAGGAAAACGATTATTTGGGGAATGATCGATCAAGGTGATACTGTATATAAATAAAACTTTTTACTATATTTCCCAACATGTCTGTTATTCCATTAAATATACCACTTTGTATAGTGATAGTTCCATTATTTAAGAGTCTGTGCAAAGACCCCTTTCTTCAAACTTGCCAGAGCCAGTCAAACCGGTTCTGACAATGTCAGTTGTAAACAAAGAAACTATGATAGTCTTCATACTTGCGTAAAAGGGAAAGCAAGCAAGCACACACACGCACACCCTATATATATATATATATATATATATAGTGGATGCTTGTTAATTCTAACTCAAAAGTTCGAATTATCCGAAGTTTGAATTATCTGATGTTAAGAGGAAATATATAACTTTAAAAGTGTATCACTGAAGAAGAAAAATCTCCTAGTATGTATAACCCCAGAAAATATTTTATACCATGTTATCTGAAATTAACATATTAAAAAGCAATACAGACTTGCCTTAATCATAAAATGAAGCAGAAGAGATGCAGTAGAAAGTAAACTTTAATTAAAAATATGAATTACACTTTGGGGAAAAACTGTAAAGTGGATGTTTGGTTCTGTTTATGATGCCTACATTGTTCAGCCAGCTTCTCGATTTGAAGTAAACATTTCACTTCATTTTCAGAGGAAGGTTCCATCTGAATAAATGCTTTCAGAGTTTTAATACAGTCCATTATGGCCGCATTAAAAATATGTTTCGGCAGGTAATTAGAGAAAAGCCCTGGCAGTTTCCTACCGAAATTAGTGCATATGTCATCGTTTACATCAGAGCTTTGACCACATACAGTTTAATAAGAAATATTGTGCCTTGACTTAAATCGAGAAAGCCATCCATCACTGCATTTAAAATCTTCAATACCCATTCGACCTGCCAATTCATCAGCCTTCGTCAGCACTAGGGGTCCATTTATCGGAAAATTTCGAGATCTAACATCCTGGAACCATAGCAGTAGAGATTTTTCTAGATATTCTTGGGATGCATTTCTCATGCGTTTCCTTCCTCTAGCAAATTTTGATTTTTCACATGAATCTAAATTTGACTCCTTGTTTTTCAAATAAGTTGACAAGATATTTTTTTAAAAATTCCGTAGTCAGCTGCTAACTTTGTTTTACATTCGCCATTCTCTACTCTCTTTAAAATGTCTACCTTTGTCTCCAAAATTAGGGTTTTGTACTTTCCACGCGTAGACACCCTGAATTTTTACACTTTCACATCACACACTGAGGAAGAAAAACTAGATCACATTAACTTGTCTGCACTGCAGGCATAACTGACACAGCTCCCTAGAATCTGTAGTAAACACTGGTTTTTCTGAAATTCTAAGAAAATCCATACAAATAACGGAAAATCACTTTGTCTGTTAAGCACTGATAAGGACAATAGCCACTAACGTTTAGTGGAAATGCAATAGTCTAGGAATGCGTGCTCGTGCTTCTTTACATAGAAAAAAAAAATGCAGGTGATTTTGACACACAAAATAATAAATACAGCATGTATTTTCTCCGTTAATTGAGGAAAAAGAAAATTTTTTTGTCAAATTTTTAGTTTGAATTAACCGAATTGATAAAAACTTAGTTTGAATTAATGAGATATTTTTAACATTACAAGTTTTTTGGGGCCTTTGGATTAGTTTGAATTAACCGAGTTGAAATTAACGAGCATTTACTGTATATATGTAACATACCGACCCAGTCCCATGTTAATGGAAACCGGAGTCGGCATGTCACACCTCAAAAACTTGTAGTCGTAACCAGAAAGACGATTCGATTCATTTAACACATACGTTTATTTATATATTTATTGACATCGATGACGGCGGTTTACTAGGCAACAGTGCCACGCCAAAATCTGCTCTTTGAGGTATGCTGGAACTTATATAACTTTACCTCATCACGTGATTAAAAGGTGTGTCTTAATGGTTGATTGGTTTAAAGTTAGTATTGATGTGCAGAACTGATTTATTCTCGTAGTGACGCCACACAACTTCTCTTTAGTTAAAAAAGACAGCCATCTTGAATGATTTTGCCTAAGGCTGTAATAATGGAATTTAACGCAAATGCCCAAAGGGAATTAAATGTTTTAAGGGATTAAAAAAGGGTTTGTAATTTGGAATAGTAAAGTGAGGAATTAATAGTTTTTAAATGTTAAGAGTGTTGAATTAAGAAATTACTAGTTTTTAATATTATATATATATATATATAGGAGTGTTGCTAGGGATCCATCCTAAAGTTGTGTTGTTGTTTCAGCTTCTGACGGCAGACCGTGCCATCGTGGAGGTGCAGTCAGAAGTGAGGTACCAGGTGTGCGACATCGTGAGCTATGTGACCAAACTGAACAGGCAGGAGAAGGCACTCAAGGACCTCAGCCTGTGCTGCCTCACCAATATCGTGTCGGAGAAGGAGCAGGAAGACTTGGAAATGAACAGGGAATACCTCTGTTCGACGCTCAAGGTGAGAACAAGAAATGTGTAACATGCTAGTTGATACCCATCAAAACATGACGAATACATAGTAAATAAATTAAACTAAACACATCATTGCCAAATGTTGAAGATCATAATAATGAGCAGAAACAAATTAATGCGGCCTCATACTTAGTGAGTATCTAAAGCCAGATTTAAAATTGTCACTAAGCATGCGCAGAAAGCAGTTTTTTTTTTAAAATTGTAAATTATCGCTAACTAAACAGCGCTTAAACAATTTCCATCAGGTTTAATCTCATATTTCACAAACATAATTATCATAAAAATAAAAATGGCAGAGAGATATCTAAAGAGACGTGTCTATCATTAAAACATGTCACTGAGCATGCACAAAAACAGTGAGTTCCTAGAGCCAGATTCAAACATGTCACTGAGCATGCGCAGAAACCAATTTTTAATTGTAAATTATTGCTAATTAATGGAAATTGCTGTTAAAAAAAACCAAATTTGACAAATCTATAGATTGCAATCTTTTGTTTAAGACCAAAATGAAGTAAATTGATACAATAGTTTTCATTTTATGGAAAGGTATTCATTCATTTTATGGAAAGGTATGTGCTGTATATATTTCTCTTCTGTCCGTGTATATGTCACTGAACTCCTCCTAAACGGCTGGACTGATATTTATGAAATTAAGTTGATTCGAGAATGGTTTAGATTCACAATAAGACACCCCTAGCACCCTAGGGGGCACATGTAAAAATAATCAAAAACGACTGATATAACTGTCGAATCCATGGTTTTCGGGGTCGCTGAGATTAATAGTGACACTCCCGATGTCGTCATTTCAAATGCAAGTTCATCCCCCCATTAGCATAGGGGGGGGGGAAATATAAAATCTCCAAAATGACCGAGAGTAGTGTCGAATCCATAGTTTTAGAGGTCGTTGAGAGGAACAGTGGCAATCCCAGTGCCATTTAAGCGAGAGTTCAGCACCCCCCCCCCCCCATTAACGTTTGAGGGGAAGCGGGGGGGGGGAAATATAAAATCTCCAAAATGACCGAGAGTAGTGTCGAATCCATAGTTTTAGAGGTCGTTGAGAGGAACAGTGGCAATCCCAGTGCCATTTAAGCGAGAGTTCAGCACCCCCCCCCCATTAACGTTTGAGGGGAAGCGGGGGGGGGGGGAAGAGAAGATAAAATCTCCAAAATGACTGAGAATAGTGTCGAATCCATAGTTTTCGGGGTCACTGAGACGAATAGTGACACTACTGATTCTGTTTAAGTGCAAGTTCAGCACCCACCCACCCCATCAGCATTGGGGGAGGAGGGGGAAAGGGGAAAAATGAAATGTCCAAAATGTCCGAGAGTAGTGTCGAATCCTTTGTTTTCGGAGTCACTGAGATGAATATAGGAAACTAAAAGTGTTGTTTATAATCAAATTTTGAGTCAAATAATAGAGTGAATTTGTAATTTTATTTTATCATTTGTATACTGTAGATATACTTTGAAATAAAATTACTTTGATTTTGCACTATAGGTAGAATTGATTCCTTTTCCCGTGTAGATTAATAAATACCTGGGCAACGCCGGGTAAACAGCTACTATGTGTGTATATATATATATATATATATATATATATATATATATATATATATATATATATATATATGTATGTATATGTATATATATGTAAGAATATATATGCATGCTTATGTGTATATATATATATATATATATATATATATATATATATATGTATGTATATATATATATATGAATTTATATGTGTATATATATATCTGAATATATATATGTGTATATATATGTATATATATATGAATGTATATGTGTATATATATATCTGAATATATATGTGTATATATATATATGTATATATATATGAATGTATATGTGTATATATATCTGAATATATATGTGTATATATATGTATGTATATGTAAGAATATATATGTATGTAAAATGACATGTATTTATATAGACACAAGTGTGTCCCAAAAGTTCTTGCATAAGCATGCCTTTTTTTTAATGATCTTTTTTTTACTCCAGCACGAACTAAACCAAGCATCGATGAAATGGGGCTTGGAAATCCTGAGCGTGTGCTTGTAAGTATTAGTTGTGATATTGTGATGATATGCCCAAACTTATCCAAGTTGTGGCACCTTTAAGTGAATTAGACCCTCCTCATATAATATCCATCTGTGATATATGCACGACATCCATGCGCATATAGACGAGAATGGAATAGAATTAAAACTTCTGTGGCATTTTTATTGCATATAGTGATTTCCGGTTCATTCTTAAGCCGAAATTTAGGTTTTTGGACAGGCACACACACACACATATCAGATAATTTACCATAAAATACTCTTTAATTTACATTAATTATCGGTTATTAAAATTATTCTTTATAATTTCAAAAATAGAACTTAATTTGTAGACCTATAAGTAGATACACATGATTATAGAAAGAGAAGAAAAAAATCCAATATTTGTGACAACATGCCGGCTTGACAGTTTTAACACTTCAACTACAGGAAAGGAGCAAGAAAACGTTTTCTACGGTAGTTTGACGTAATCAAGTTTTTAGGAGGCTGTTTCAATACTCTTTCAATACTAATAGTCTCAGATGAAGATTCACCTTCTAGCTTACATTTCACGGTTTGATAAAGTGCTGAATCTACTAATGTCACGTTTGCCTAATATAAGTGATAGTGGATACTTCGCCGAAGATTTATGTGTTTCAGGGTCCAGGAAGCCGCTATCAGGATGTGGGAGGTGAGAAAAAAGAGTCCCTGTCTTTGTTTGTCAGTGGAGAAAAGTGAAATCGGACCCGGACGGGTAAAAATGCCCCCGGGTCAAGCTAATAGGACAGTGTTGTGCTAAAGCGTTTAAGGGGAAACTATTATGTTATGTCTAACGAAGAAAGGGATGCATTTTACGACTATATTCCATCCCACCTTATCAATCTTTCTTTAAAAAAATAAAGAAAGAACTTCGTGCCTTTTGAGGGTTTAAGCTGCTTTTATGGAAAAATGAAAGGAAAGCGAAGAGTGCAAGCTGATTCTTAAAACTGGTGGATTGATTCTTTAAAGCGAAAATTTTAACATGGAAATAATGCTTTTGTTTTTTCGATATTGATTCTTATAAACGGTTGATTCTTATAACCACTGATCACTATAAGCGGTGGTTGCTGTATATATATATATATATATATATATATCGTGTATTCCACTATTGTGATGGATGTTTGTAGCCATTTTGAATCTGTAGGTCCTGGTGTAATTAGTCCTCTTGTAGCAAAAATTTAATCGTAGTGCTACAAACTAAACCAAACCATATCTTATATATATATATATATATATATATATATATATATTAATATACCCCCCCCCACACATATATATGCAGTGCTAGATTTCTAGAAATAGAGGTGCCGGAACGGTAACCTTCCGGGGGGGGGGGGGGGGTATTCCAAATTATTGATAAAGAGAGGTACCGTTCCGCCTGAAATGAAGCACTGCATATATATACATATGTATATGTATGTATGTATAGATAGGATGTAAGTTTAATAGTGTCAACTAGGTACATCGTTTCGTGTGGTGTGGAGGCAGCCGAATAATTGTCGGCTCTTTGCAGGTTCTCCGTCAAAGTGCTGAAAGCCGCGGAACCCGTCGACGCCCTTGGCACCATCATGACGGCTCTGAAAGCGGCCACGGGCCAGGGCTCGGACCATGCGATGGCCGTCTTTCCGCTTGTGCCAGGTATTCCACCCACTCTCACACCGCAACAAACAGCTCTATCTATCAAGATAATTATAATCATTTATCAATTGCACACCAACACAACAACAAAAATAAAATATTATATATATAATAGCCGTTGTCTCTGTATAACACTTCCGGGCTGTACTCATCTTTCATTTAAAGCCCTCAGTAAACAAACGGCCGGTTAGGCTTAATTTCAATTTCAGATGTGGATCAGAATTTTTTCTTACATAAAAACTAATATCTTCTCCATCAAATCACGTTTGTTCGGCCTATTTTTCTATAAAACATTCAGAACCAAAAAAAAAAAAAAAAATGGATGCTTTTAGCTGTATATTTAACAGTTTTTAAAAATCTGTTTACTTTTGCGATGAATTCTGAAAGTAAACGAACTTGAATGTGAATGAATCGAGTAGCTCAAGTATCCATATCGCGTAGTGAGCTTTAAAAAACTGGATGACAGTCTACTACTCCAATCGCATGAAAAATTAAATAAATAAAAAATAATGAAAGGGTTTGCTTTTACAAGGTGTGGATTAAATGCAATATTGTTAGATAATTCGGATTATTTTTTAACTTTCATATACTTTTTCCATTATGACGTCATTATTAGTATTATGACGTCAAAATGACGGGATGGATGGCAGTCTAGTACTCCAATCGCATGAAATAATAAATAAATAAATAATAATGAAAGAGTTTGCTTTTACAACGTGTGGATTAAATGCAATATTGTTAGATAATTCGGGATATTTTTTAACTTTCATATACTTTTTCCATTATGACGTCAAAATGACGGGTTACCTTCTAGTAAAGTTATAGTTTACGAGTAAAAAAAAAATTCTCTTTCAATTTTTATATTAAAATTTTTGCTTTTTTTTGAAAAGCCTAATAAAGTTAATTTAAACATAACTAATTGATTAATGAGATATTTGAGCTCGTTTCGTATTATATTAGAAAGAGCTACTCCAAGTTCCCTTTAAACACGATCGTTTGTCATTTTTTATTAGAACCAGCGTCGAAAAACTTTGTTATGTCGTAGAAAAAGGGAGCAAAATTGCCTTGTCAGAAAATTGTGGATATTCTTTCTTAACTGAAATCCAGAAATATGACGCACAATGTACGGTAACAACATGTTTTTGTTTTGTGCATAATTTCGACCCAGAGAAATTACGTACTAGAAAAAAGTTTGCGGAATATTTTACTTAGAAATATTTCTAACTAATAGCGGTGGTTAATTTTTTTATTATTATTATAATCGATAAAATCCCCGCGGCACAGTGCACTGAGTTCCTTCGCCACAGGATATAAGTAACAATAAATAAGTGTAATTACCTTTCGTATTGTGCATTATGTGGTCATATACTGGTTAATAAGAGCATGAGTCGCTGTAGACGGCCAGGCTTTGCTTCTCATCCACCTCGGCTTGCAAACTTTTCAATAGTGGCACCACAGCTTTTCGAAAAAAAGAAAATTCCGTAAGAGAGTAATAGAAAAGCTATTTAAATACTCAAAGAAAATATATATATATATATATATATGTGTGTGTGCGTGTGTGTGTGTCCCCAAAATGACCGACGATTTGATAAATCAATTAAAGAAAAACAGAAGGTGATAGAAATGTATGGTTTGCTGCATTCTGCCTAGGTAACTAGGGAATGTATTCTCACCAATTTTCAAAATTAGTTGCAAAATTCGTCAACAGATGGCGCTGCTGACTGGGAAAAAGTATGAAACAATGTTTTCAAAATAACCACCTTTTGCAGCAACAACGGGGCGCAGTCTGAGGTCAAAATTCGCAGACGCCCGTGCAAACATTTCAGTTTGAATGTTCTGACAAACAGCAGAGACGTATTGTTCCAGTTCATCAACAGTTTGTGGATTGTGACGATGCACCTGGTCTTTCAAGTACCCCCAAAGAAAAAAAAAATCGCATGGTGTCAAATCTGGCGAATAGGGAGGCCAATCCATGCCACTTTGCGTATGCTTCTTGCTTTGAAAACATTGTTTTATAGTTTTTCCCAGTCAGCAGCGCCATCTGTTGGCGAACTTTGTAACTAATATTGAAAATTGGTGAGAATATATGCCTTGATTACCCAAGCAGAATGCAGCAAACCGTACATTTCTATCACCATCCATTTTTCTTTAGTTGATTTTTCAAATCGTCGGTCATTTTTGGGACACCCGGTATATATATATATATATATATATATATATATATATATATATGTGTGTGTGTGTGTGTGTGTGTGTAAAGAATTAATTAGAAAAATAATTAAGCTAAAATTTAAGGGGGGCTTCAGGATAGATTAATTTCGTGGCGAACGCCATTAGTTTAATACAGCATAGAACGCGTTAAAAGAGGGAATTTCCACGTTTCATTAGACGACCTCGATTCGCTTGAATGGTCGGGCGAGTTATCTATTTTTAGAGCAGGCACGGGCTTGCGAGGAGTGAAACTATTACGGAATTTCAGAGATGGAGGGGCTTCTCGAACATTCCATAGACATCACAGAGCATGCGCGAAAGTTTTAACAAAGGGTCAATTGGCAGAGCGTCTTTGGATTTCGGATTGTGCGGTCACGCGTCACGAGTGGAGAGATCGAACAATGGCCCGGATTGAATCAGGTTAATTGATAATACTTTAAATAAAGGATTTAGATGTAAACTAATTGTATTTAATTCCACAAGCCTACTTTATTGACTGCATCGATTTAGAATAATTATTATGGGAACGAGTAAGAGGGAATACGAGAATATTAAGCTCGAGTAAAATTAAAGCTCGCCATATATATACATACAGGGTGTCCATAATTAAAGTCCCACTTTCAAAAGGCTGCAAAAAAATTTGAACTGAATATACTGGAAGAAGGGGGAAACGATGTGGCATAATAAAAAAAGGTTCCAAAATGTATCAATAGATGGCGCTGTAAGCGGTTGGAAACTTTTTTTTTATTATGCCAAATCGTTTTCCCCTTCTTCCAGTATATTCAGTTCAAATTTGAAGTCATTCTGACCAGTGGTTCTTTTTTTTGCAAGTTTTTTTCCGTTTGAAAGTTAGATTTTAATTATGGACACCCTGTATATATATGTAAAATCACATTGACAAAATTTAGAAATAAAAACGCACAACAAACTTACCAGTTTTCCTATTTGATGCCAAACTCGATGCTAATAAGATATTAATATTTCTGTATAATACATAATAGGAATACACAGCTCCTTAATCTATATATATAAAAGAGTTCCGTAACTGACTGACGTACAACGCACAGACCAAACCGCTGGACCTAAATGGCTGACATTTTGAATGGCGATTCTTCTTATAGTGTAGGGGTGCACTATGAATGATTTTTCAAAAATTCTTCTTAGATATTTTTAAATTAAATTTTTAAGCTGTTTTTGTAACTTTTTTTAAGTTTGCATTCAAAATAACAATCTGAGGGTTATAAAATTTATATCACGAGAAAGATCATAAAAAATCCTTTAAAATGAAATGTTTTTCGAATCTTTACCTCCATTTTCTGATTTTTGGTGAATTTTTAAATATTTATTTTTAGAATTTAATTCATTAAATGCCGATCACGTGGTTTCTTTTCTTTTCGTGATACTTTAAATTAATTTATCGTCAACGAAATAGACAAAAAAAAAATTTTTCTTGCTAATGCGGCAGACGATTAAACATAATCAAAAAAAAAATATTAAAATACAGTAAAAGATTTTATATATATATATTATCTCGGAAATAACTTCCGAATGCAGAGTGTGATGTGTTTCACCGTTGAAAAACCATCACTAAGCAGGACTAAATTTAAAAAGTATTCGACGGTTTATTCCAGAAATAATACGATGAAACATTCGAATAAAAAAAATGAAACAACTGAACATGTTATAACAGCAACCGCACCTACGACAGCACACAACTGCGTCTGCCACGCAGTACAAATAACAAGAAGTTTTACATCCCGAAAACACTTTATTGAATTGAAATATGCAAATGTAAAAGAGCGGCAATCCCGATGAATCCGATCATGAATGACGTCATACAATTCAATGACCGGTTAACTTGAAATACGAAGATTAAGAATAACAAAGGTGTTGCGGAAACTATACTTGAAATTTCTTAAAACAACCTTAATTTTTTTCTTCTAGCAGCGACGTCATTACCAACCGATGACGTGCAATTCATCCGACGTACCGGAACCGTAACGGTTCGACCTAGAGGTGTATGTAAATTCATCAGAAACGAGTATTTAAGCTCGTTTTTGTATGGGTGCAAGATCGATCTGGTGTATCGTTTTTACTGCCCACTGTTGCACTGTATGTTTAAACTAGCTGAAGACCCGATTCAAATTAAATTCAACGGTGCATTTAATTTGAATGTACTCCGTAAAATTAAAGCCAAAATTTATAATAAATGCGACGATCAATGTATACAATTGATGTAAAAAATTTATTAAAAAATCGTAAGGGATATTTATTTTTTTTTTTTGGATAATAGCCAATCGTCTGCAGCATTAGAAATAAAAAAAAACATTTTTTTTGTCTATTTAGTACTTATGCACCGACGATAAATTTATTTAAAGTACCATAAAAAGAAATCACGCGATCGGCATTTAATAAATTAAATTCTAAAAATGAATCTTTAAAAATTCACCCAAAATCAGAAAATGGAGGTAAAGATTCGAAAAAGATGTCATTTTAAAGGAATTTTTAGGATGTTTCTAGCGATATAAATTTTATAACCCCCAAATTATTATTTTAAATGCAAACATAAAAAAAAAGTTACTAAAACAGCTTAAAAATTTAAATTTAAAAAATGTAAGAAGAATTTTCCAAAAATCTCTCTTGGTGCAACCCCTACACCCTAAGAAGAATCGCCATGCAAAATGTCAGCCCTTTAGGTCCATCGGTTTGGTCTGTGCGTTGTATGTCATTCAGTGAATGAGTCAGTTACGGAACTGTTTTATATAGATGGATTAGAAAAAGAATTGCAACAGAATTTAGTGGCATCTCTCCTTTCATTTTGTTCTGCATTCCATTAAAATTTGTGTGAATGCAATTTGGTTTATTTCCGTCTCAACGCCATCTTTCCGCTACCGGACTCCTATGTGAACAGTCTCCCTTTATGATTGTATACTAAACTTTAAGAAGTTGTTTGTCGAGCGTCGCAGTGAGAATACTGACTACGTTTATACTGTTATGTAGGCGACACCCAGCCCGAGAAGGATGAAGAGGGAGGCGTGTTGACCTTGCTGAAGACAGTGCTGTCGGCCAGCCAGGCGAAGGGCATCGACGGACGCTTCAAGTTGGACGTGGTAGGGGAGGCGACCAACACCATTTACTGCTGCTTCGAAAATGGTAAGCATTCTCAGACAAGCGAATGGAGACGATGCCATTTCGTTTGGTCGACGATATTCCACGCCCCTACATAGTTTCTACTGCTGGTCTTTGTGCTGCCTGGGCCGGCAATCTCTCCCCCATTCACCACGTTTTTAGCACCCTCCGCCCATTGGACAGAGTTTGGCACGATGTCCGCCAACTCAATCAATCGATGCATAAGGGGGACCGACGCGTTATTGACTTTTCAATAAATCGCCCAATTTGTCTCTCTTCTGTACATCTACCGATTTTCGTCCCATTCGGATAACTCCTTGGTGCGTACATACACTATCTACCATTAAGTATTTGGACACCTATGAAAAGAAAAACGAAATTTACTCGTATTCAATAGTTGGTAGAGCCTCGACCCTCCGGACGGTTGTTGCACCGGTTCAGCTCTGGGCAGTCCAGTCCATTCGGTTAACCCCATGGTCACCACAGCTGGCGTTGTCGTGCTGGAAGTGACCACTGCCACAACTGTCACCAAAATAGTGCAGTAGGCGTCACTCCATACCAGGAGAAACACCTATAATTCCACCTCCGACGATATATATATATATATATATATATATATATATATATAAAGAATAAGATGAAAGAGAAAACCAGTAATAGCTCTAATAGCTCTAAAGCTACTTGAAGCCAGGAACATCCAACATGTAAAGAAAAGTATGAATAAGGTTTTTGACAGCATTTCTTCATCAGCGGTGTCAATACTGTCTAAAAACCAATGGATTGTTTCTGATGAGTATGATCTATCAAATAAACACACTCAGACACCGTACAATCCATTTTTAACAGAAGAATTGAATAATAAATGAATTAAGTTTGAATAAAAGTACTTAACCAAAGAACACCAAGCCTGGCGCTAGTCAGAGTGGAAGTTAAGAACTTGTAACCGCAAGATGACTGATGTCATATAACTTGCAACCATTGAGGTAGTGGATACTCAGTTACAGACTTACTTAGGTTACCATATTTTAAGACTATGATTCCTTTATTTATTTAGTTTTTATTATTGTTACTACTATGAGTTAATTATTTTTTTAATTTTTCTTATGATTTTTATTTTTGTTTTTAGTAGTTATTATTTTTATTTTAACCTATTGTTATGTTTAACTTATTAATGCAACAGAACAAACTATGTATTAAAACAAAAACAACCAATTATGTTTTTGGATAGACTTACTGGGTAATTATTACGAGTTAGCACAGCTTTCAAGTCTATAATATTGTGGCAACGACGAAGGTGTAGTTATGGGGGTTTATTTATAGCTTTAATTATTATATTATAATTAACTAATTAATGTTAGGATAGGTATTTACAAACTTTAAAATCAATTTACTTTAAGAGTTGCCATTTGGCCGTTAGCGGTTAGTACATTTTAAGATAGATGGTAAGTTGCGTTGTGTTATTTTTAAATGCAATAACCCATAAACAATTAATAATTATAATTAACACTGGTTCGAACTGAATGCTTCACTGTGGTGAATAATGAGCCAAAAGAAAAATGAAATTAAATCTAATAAAATTACTTAACCTTGGAGAGCACCTAGAAAATAAAATTATCTCACCTAAAAGAAAAAGCTTCAAATCTGCTGAAATAAAAATAAAACCTAAAGCTGAAAATCAGCAAATTTACTAAAAAGGCAAGGACCGACATGACAAAGATATACTTAACATAACAAATTTATTCCTTCCGATTACATTAACAATATTACCACCAATCTGGCAATCAGTTCTATTCAACATTTTTTTCGGAAATCTAATATTAAATTATCAATAATACAATTGCTATAAAAACCAACATCTATATACTCGCAACACAATAAAATATATACAATGACAATTCAAAATGAAACGGCTGGCGAATATAAAAAAAAAAAACCTGAATTATTCTATATGCAATTGCTCCTCTTAATTTTAATTTTACATTTAAATCTAATCTTAATGATTCTGCTGCAGCTTTAATCAAAGGTAGAGAGGTTATGGATAGAATTTATAGAAGTAAAGGAAGGAAAAGAAATTCACCCGTCGCGTCACTTCATCGTCGGGATCTTAGCGCCGTCCCGAGGCCAGAGCCTGAGCCCCCGATCCTTCGGTCCTTTTTTTCGCCTCCCTTTCCGTTTCAGCATCCAGAATAATCTCTTGTTTTTTCAAAATCCCGCGCTCTGAGTCAGCACCTTGTCACCACCACATCAGTCCGGTGAAACCATCCTCCACACCAAATAGTTCCTTGATGCTCCGTGAATTGTAATGGCCGAAATGAGGGGGGAAGGCTACATGTAGCACTCTTGCACTCTGCAATTCTTTATACAATTAATTTTTTCCACCCCTCATCTCGTTCTTGTTGGTTATTTTAATTTCCTGGCGGCCTGGTCATCCACCCGGCGATGTATCCCTGCGCGCCTTGCATCTGACCTTCCAAGATTTCTCCCCGTTCGAAAAAGGGCCAAAGCGGACGTATTGGGTTACCGATAGTGGGGGAGGCTATCAAAGCTGTTGCTAGGTGCTGGGTCATTTTTTTAAGGATAGAAGAAAAGCAAAGAATATTTCTAAGACCTTTACCATTTAAATTACAAAACGCCAGCCAAAAAAACAATAAAAAAAACAATATACCAGCCATTCACGAGGTTCATAAATAAGACTTATTAATTTATCAATATTAACAATAATAAGGTATAACCTGTGATGATCTATTTCAAACTTAATTCTTCTCAATGTCAAAACATTTAGAGAAACTTGCGCACCTTCTCCAAATGCGATGACATTAATCAAATCAATTAATATCTGATCACCACAAGTATAACCCTTACATATATTTAGCAGAGGCTTAATAAATTGATTAAAACAAAGACAATCGTTACTAAAATTTACTTACTTTACTAATTTATTTATCTGAATACCCGATATTAATATTAACTTTAATCACTTCCAAAACTATTAATTATCATCACAACAAATACCTCCTTTTCCGCGAGAAAAAAAAATTTGGCACAAATTTTTTTTTTTAATAAAAAAAACACAGATCACCGTGGAAAAATTTCACGAATTAAAAGAATTGACTAAAGTATAAAATTACATTACACAATGTGATATATTGTTCCCATTCGACCCGGGTCACATAACAAACACATATACATGAGAGATTACTTATTAAACAAAATTAAACCATGGAACATCTAGCATACTACCCGAAAAAAAAATTTCATTACCACCATTGTATATAAACAAGCAAAAATGAAACATTGAACACCTAACATATATCTAAAACATTTCATTACCACAACTGTATGCTCAACTTACAATTAAACCATATACACTAAAAACTGCATAGTAAAATAATCATCCTCGGTTAAACAATCATTTCAAAAACATTACATCCTGTCCACAGTTTACTTCTATAATTTGAAATTGACAGTGCGACCATAGCATACAATCCGAAACAAATTTATAAATAAAAACTTATGTTTAACACCAATTACCAAAACCTCTTCCAACAAAATTCAATACAAAATTCTCTCTTATGAAATTCATTATCACTGTTCAATCAAAATTAACATGTTTACTGTTCAACCTCAAAAAATGTATATGAAACATGTGAGACAGGTGTACAAAAATTACAACTTTAACCGTACATATAACAAAAAAATTTAACCTCCCGTACACCCTAGTATACATTACAGAACTAGGTAATTGATAGAAATTTGAGACCTATCGTTAACTACACCATTTACTCCTACCAAACCAAATTTAATTCCAGCCTGCGAAGAGAGACTCTCCGTCCCTCGCGGCAATGAAATTCTAATAAGCCTAGTAAAATTTAATGATTAAAATCTGAAGCCATGTCTAACGTTCATTAACCTCCTGGACACCTTAATATACATTACAACACTAAGCAAATGATAAAATTTTGAAACCAATATTTAACTACTCCACCATTTACTCCTACGAAACCAAAAGTAATTCCAGCCTGCGAAGAGAGACTCTTCGTCCCTCGCGGCAATGAAATTCTAATATGCTTAGTAAAAATAATGATTAACCCAAGAAGCCCTGTCTAACGTTCATTTGCATAAACCGAACTGAACAGACCAACGCAAGCATACCTAATAAAATAACTTAACCAAAACCTTTATTCATAAAACTGTATGCCCTACTTAAATAAACAAAAACCGGTCGAATCGAACCACAGTCAATCCCCAAAAGTCATGCTGATCCGTTCAAAACAAAATATGCACATGAAACATTGTAGACAAGAGCACCAAAAAAAAAATTAACATCAACCCTACACATAAACAAAAATTTTCGGACGCCTTAGTATGCCTTACCAAAGAAATTAAACAATATTAAATTAAGCTAAAAGTCTGCAAAAAAACTAAACTGGTATTGAATCCAACAAATCTCTGACATGAGAAACTGAACTTATTAGGTACTGAAAGACCACAACATTCAAAATTTCCCAGCCTGTGACATTGAAGTTGAATATTAACCCCAATCTTAATTAAATTTCTAACCAAACCCAACTGGTATTAAGTCCAAACACATACCCGACATGAGAAACTGAATTTATTAGGTACTGAAATGACCGCAGCATTCAAATTTCCCAGTCTGTGACATTGTAGTTTGAAACTTAAACCCAATTGTAACCAAATTCGTGTGAAAAAAAATCATTAACTATTATATGAAAAATTTTAATGTAATTTTCAATCTGTCCAAGAACCCAAACCAATTCTACTTCCCGTTTTACCATGAGACCAGCTCTAAATGGCAAGAGGAAAGTAGAAAAAACTTAGCACCTGGCAAGACAAAAAAAAAATCGTGATATGAAGCCCAAAATAACCAAAAAAAAATATCTGACATGTAGAATTGCAATTAAAAATTTATCAATACTTAGCATGCCAATATACTATGGAAGACATTGTAAATCATACACAATTTAGCACCTCAAATCAAATATAATACTTAAAACCACTAGCATAGCAATAGAAAACGTTAAAACAACAAAATAGCAATAAAAATATCTATCAATGTTTAAAGATGTTAAAAAAAATATTCAATATTCAATATAAAAGCAAAATATATAGGAATGTAAAAATAACTTTAAAATCAAAATGTATCCTTAAATGCACTAACAGAACAATACTCTTAAGTAAAACACCCAAAAAAAACATTTATATCGTTCAATATTTCAAAATGAAAAAATATCAATATTCAAAATAATTGCACAAAATATAGGAATGTAAGAAAAATTTCAACTTAAAATCTACATCGTTTAACATATCAGAAATAATAATAACCATAAACACATAAAAATAATATGAACCAAAAAAATCCGTGCCAAAATAAGATTAAGCCTCTACTATACCAACATTTAATATGTCATGCCGTCTTACCGAAAGAAAGGATAAAAAAAAAAAAATGGCTCATTTGCAAACAGTCTTCACCACTGGTACCATTTGAAGAAAAAAAAATGGCACAGCGTGGATAGGTCACAGGCGCCATTTGTGGCAACGACGTGTGTAGTTGTGGGGTTTATTTTAAAATCTTTAATTTATATTATTACTGGTTACTTATTAATTAATTAATGAATTGAATTGAAGGTAGGAATAACTCTTACTAATTAAGGTGGGCTTCAGTTAAATTTAAATACAACAATATTTGCCATTTGGCCGTTAGCGGTTAGTACATTTTAAGATAGATGGTAAGTTGCGTTGTGTTATTTTTAAATGCAATAACCCATAAACAATTAATAATTATAATTTAATAGAGTCTCGATATAGATGATCGAAAAACCCAATGAAGCAGAATTAATTGCGCTGTGGTGCTGAGCACGGTAATGGCTCAGAAATTAAACTTATCAAAAAAATTAAATAAAGTTGAGCCAAAGAAAATTTAAGATAAAAAAAATTAAAGTAGTTTATTTAAATTAAAAACTAAAAAAGAAATACATCAACCGGTTACATGTCCGGTAAAAAAGAAACAAGTAATAAAAATACGATACAAGACTAATATGTCAAGTATCACAAAAATAATTTAATGCAACAGCGATACACCACCGCTAAACTATAGTCAGACTCGTTATATATAGTGCTTAAACAAGGTTAACAAGCTGCAGTTAGATTTCTGGCAGCCAATCACAAAACAATGAAAAAATTTGAATAATGACAGAAAATTTGCATTTAGCGAATCAAAATGCAATGAGAGTTTATCTTTCGCCGGAAAATGACGATGACGTCATTTTCCAACATTGCGTTATTTACGAATAAAAGTTCGAAACTCCCGCACTCCGCGGCAAAGCCAACATGAGGACACATAAATTAAAAGGAAATAATAGGTGTTTTTTATATGTTTAGGTGCCTTTATTTGCGCATAGTTGCCGGCATATAATCAAAGTTAGGGATAGCGATCTTTATAAGAAAAATATGCCGATAAATGGCGCTTACTTCTAACATAATTAACACTGGTTCGAACTGAATGCTTCACTGTGGTGAATAATGAGCCAAAAGAAAAATGAAATTAAATCTAATAAAATTACTTAACCTTGGAGAGCACCTAGAAAATAAAATTATCTCACCTAAAAGAAAAAGCTTCAAATCTGCTGAAATAAAAATAAAACCTAAAGCTGAAAATCAGCAAATTTACTAAAAAGGCAAGGACCGACATGACAAAGATATACTTAACATAACAAATTTATTCCTTCCGATTACATTAACAATATTACCACCAATCTGGCAATCAGTTCTATTCAACATTTTTTTCGGAAATCTAATATTAAATTATCAATAATACAATTGCTATAAAAACCAACATCTATATACTCGCAACACAATAAAATATATACAATGACAATTCAAAATGAAACGGCTGGCGAATATAAAAAAAAAAACCTGAATTATTCTATATGCAATTGCTCCTCTTAATTTTAATTTTACATTTAAATCTAATCTTAATGATTCTGCTGCAGCTTTAATCAAAGGTAGAGAGGTTATGGATAGAATTTATAGAAGTAAAGGAAGGAAAAGAAATTCACCCGTCGCGTCACTTCATCGTCGGGATCTTAGCGCCGTCCCGAGGCCAGAGCCTGAGCCCCCGATCCTTCGGTCCTTTTTTTCGCCTCCCTTTCCGTTTCAGCATCCAGAATAATCTCTTGTTTTTTCAAAATCCCGCGCTCCGAGTCAGCACCTTGTCACCACCACATCAGTCCGGTGAAACCATCCTCCACACCAAATAGTTCCTTGATGCTCCGTGAATTGTAATGGCCGAAATGAGGGGGGAAGGCTACATGTAGCACTCTTGCACTCTGCAATTCTTTATACAATTAATTTTTTCCACCCCTCATCTCGTTCTTGTTGGTTATTTTAATTTCCTGGCGGCCTGGTCATCCACCCGGCGATGTATCCCTGCGCGCCTTGCATCTGACCTTCCAAGATTTCTCCCCGTTCGAAAAAGGGCCAAAGCGGACGTATTGGGTTACCGATAGTGGGGGAGGCTATCAAAGCTGTTGCTAGGCGCTGGGTCATTTTTTAAGGATAGAAGAAAAGCAAAGAATATTTCTAAGACCTTTACCATTTAAATTACAAAACGCCAGCCAAAAAAACAATAAAAAAAAACAATATACCAGCCATTCACGAGGTTCATAAATAAGACTTATTAATTTATCAATATTAACAATAATAAGGTATAACCTGTGATGATCTATTTCAAACTTAATTCTTCTCAATGTCAAAACATTTAGAGAAACTTGCGCACCTTCTCCAAATGCGATGACATTAATCAAATCAATTAATATCTGATCACCACAAGTATAACCCTTACATATATTTAGCAGAGGCTTAATAAATTGATTAAAACAAAGACAATCGTTACTAAAATTTACTTACTTTACTAATTTATTTATCTGAATACCCGATATTAATATTAACTTTAATCACTTCCAAAACTATTAATTATCATCACAACAATATGCTTAATCCTATTGTCTTTAGAACATAGCCTATTTATACGAACTAACTGATTTACAATAATGTTATTAAAAACAGATTTATGTAAACAGGTTAGATAATTTTGAAATTTAACAATATTAAAATTATAGTCAGATCTTTTGTCGTATAAGTCATAAGTAAATTTATTGTTAGTACTTAATTTAATATTAATATCTAGAAAGTTTACATTAATATTATCATGGCTACTTTTAATTAGTTCCAAATTAGGAGGGTAAAAATTTAAGTTTATAGGGTTATTACTTTTATTAATTACTATTATATCATCTATATATCTAAATATATTGTAATTGCTATTTTCTATATTATTAATTTCAAAATAATATAAGTATAAATTAGCTAGCATACTTGAAGCATTACCACCTTGCGGTACACCTTTGGACTGTAAGTATATACTATTATTATGAACTATGTAATTATGTTTAGTTACTAATTCTAGGAGCCTATTGAAACAAGTTAGTTTAATTTCGTTGTTTAAGTATTGAATATTATTTTGTACTAACATTATGATTATTCTATTTAAATCAATTATATCAATATTATTAAATATATCTTTAAAATAATAAGTTACAATATATTTACAGTTATCTAATGTTTGTAGTTTTCTAATTAGACTATAGCTATTATCAATTATACCACAAACACCAGATGTTATATTTTTATAGATTAATTTAAGGTATTTTAATAATAATTTACTTGCTTTTGTAGCATAAGTATTATGACCACAGGTTACTGCTCTAAAATCAATAGGTGTTTTATGAAATTTTGGAACTAAAGTACCGGCAATGCGTACTAGAGGTGTGCGAGAGTGATATCCAATACCGCCCCATACCATAATACCCGTTGCAGGACCAGTGTGGCGGTGCATAACGCAGCTGTTCAGCATCCTCTCTTCACGGTGTCTCCAGAATCGAATGCGACCATCGTGGTGTTGCAGACAGAAGCGTGACTCGTCAGTAAAGACAATTTCATTCCATTCTGCCGTCCACATCCTTCTGTCATCGCACCATTGGCGGCGGAGACGTCTGTGGTTCTGCGTCAAGGGTAGACAAAGCAATGGACGTCTTGCGGACAGACCACTCTGCTGTAAACGGCGTCGAATGGTACGCGCAGACACTGGATGATGCGTTACAGACTGCATGTGCTGTGCTATGGTTCGTGATGTGACTGAGCGATCCGTCACTGCCATGCGCACAATTTGCCTGTCATCACGTGAAGTGGTGCGCTGAGGTGGATGCGATCGAACACGCCGGTCCGTCGTACCCTCCTGCATCCAACGATCACATATCCGCATTACAGTTGTTTGGTTTCGTCCAACACGACTACCGATTTCCCTGAAAGATAATCCACAATGTCGGTAGGCCACTATCCTTCCTCTGTCGAACTCGGATACTTGATCAAAAGATGATCGCTGTTTTCGACGAGGCATAATTGATGGTTTTTTTGAAAAAACCACAAGAAAAACACAATTGCCGAACTTGAAATCGTCGAAATCTCCAAGCCTTAAATAGCGCTTTGAAGTGGCGCCACAGGCGCGCGTGACGTGCGTCTGCGCTGAAATTCTAATCATTTGCATATCTCACCTCCGCTAATGCATGTTGTAAATTTCATGTTATTTGCAAGTTTCCTTCAGGGTGTTGCATTTACAGTGGCCAGCAGTGTATATATATATACATATACATATATATATATATATATACATATATATATATGTATGTATGTATATATACATACATACATATATATATATATGTATATATATATATATATATACATATACATATATATGTATGTATTTATATATATATATATATTTATATATATATACATATATATATATATATATACATATACATATACATATATATATGTAGGTATATATACATATATA
>OU015490.1:260177820-260290320 GCA_907164885.2 Dolomedes plantarius
GCGATATGATTCGGAAGAAGACGATGCACGTTGCGTTTTTTTCGCTTTCTTAAGGTTTAAATCAACGTTTATCATTTTGTTTACAGTGGACACCGAGCATTTTAATGATTTCGCAACTGTCCTTTGATTAGGGGGATTTTCTTTTAACATTAAACAACGTACCTTTGCAATAGTCGAAGATGTCCGTTTTTTCCTTGGATAGGGTAGGTGGGGGCAAAGGTTCGCATGGGGCAAAGGTTCGCACATACATTTTAAAATGACCGGGAAGAGTTTTAGGAAGAATAGGGTAGGCAATGCATTCCTCTACTTCCAGTCAGTTGCCTCGTAAAAAATGTTGGAGTTAAGACCCCCTTTTGCAGAGAAAATGAGGTAAGTTTATTTTCGTCTCTTTTAATGTAATTTTTTGCAACTTTTGAGTAATTTTGAGCATCACTCAAACTCACGAACTGTTTTGGGCTTATTTTCGCATGTTAGGGTGGTAAATAACCTTTCAAATCCTACCTTAAGTTTTGGGTTAACTCAAATACAGTGGCGTCCATTCTGCAGAAACAGAACCAGCACGAAATGGGGTAAAGGTTTGCAGGAGTCATGGGGTAAAGGTTCGCAGTGCAAACCTTTGCCCCATCTGCAAACCTTTGCCGCTCTAACTATTAACATTTGTTTCATGTCCTCTTTTCATTAGGAATCCTTATTAACAACGTCTTTTATTATTAATGGGAATTCACATTTTTGTAATTTGAAAAAAAATTATGGTTTTTGATAAAAACTGCCTGTTTTTAATCAGAAAATTTTTTGTAAAATGCTTGAAAATCCATAAATTAAAATAAAATAAATTAGTACAACGCAAAAATAAAATAGCTCTGAACAAAGACCTATTTTACAAGATAAAGTAATTAAATGTTGTTACAAGACATTATAAGCTTCGAAGGTCTGGTTAGGGAAAAAAAAACTCTAAATGAGTAATTTCCAGATTTGCAAGTCTTTGAAAGGCTCCTTGCGTCACAATTTTTGACGAAATTTTATAAAATTTATTACAAAGACTTCTCTTATACATTAAAATAAAGTTATGTATCCATTTCAGGTTTAGACATCATTCAAGTTTAACTTAAGCGTGGAAAAGTACAAAAATTTCACAAGAATTCAGAGTACAAATATAAAAATATTTCCTAAAAATTAATTATTCAACGAAAGCACAAATCAAAATATAACCCTGATCAAAATGTATAAGCAATCTAAATGCAAAATTAAGGATAAGGTTAAAAATTGGATCGCAAGGAGCATTTTAAAAAACATAATAAAAATTTCAATTTTTTAAATATAAAAAATAAAATTTTAAATATTTATAAAATTTTATAAGGTGTTTGAAATGGTTTTACTTTAATGAATATTTATGCCCAATTTCATATCTCTGAGGTAAAAATTTCAAAAATTGCTTTGTAATGTCCCCCATCCCTTTAATTTGCTTAATTTTTACGGGTTTTAAAAGAATGAGTAAAGCCTAAGATATAATATAGCGATAGTGTTAATAGTTGATATTTTAATTGGGAGTTCTTTAGTTTAAGAAAAAATTATTGAGATTAACCCCTTTTCATTTTGTGAATTTCTTTGTTAGATTCAACTTTCTGTGTTAATAGTTGATATATCATTTTGAAGTTATTTAGTTTAAGAAAAAATTTATTGAGATTAACCTGTTCAATTTGTGATTTTCAATATATGTAACACCTTTAAAAAGATTACAAAATGTGAAATAAAATTATTTAGACAACTCTTTTTGTGATTTTCAATGCCTATCCAGTAAGAAACCAACGAGTGGGGTAAAGGTTTGCAGTGCGAACCTTTGCCCCACCGATTGGGGCAAAGGTTCGCAAACAGGTGTTTTGGTAAAATTAAAAATTTGGTGACTAAATATTTCGGGAAAAAATTCATTATTTTATAGAAGGTAGAGGGGATACCCAACTACAATACAAGTGACTTTTTGGGGCGATAGGATCTAACGGAGGCCCGTTAGAAACCCAAAACTCAAAACTGCAAACCTTTGCCCCCACCTACCCTACTTGTTTGGAACTTTTGTCCCACTTGAGGCTCCAATTTGACGTTTTATTCCTTTCTTGTTGACTATATTACCTATCGACGCTTTAGATATCACAAAACCACGACTCTCACATCGTTTTTGGATAAACGGAGTATGCATATTTCTCTTCGGAAAGAGCATAAATGTAGCCTGCGAACCACTGCTTTGTTAAAAACGCCATTTTGAATAAAAACAAAACTTTCAAGCCGCAGATGATAATTTTGGCTTTTAAAAACATAGTACAATTGCAATTATTTCTTTTGCAGCAAGCGATTTTTTATTACCGCTTACCAAAATTGTCTAAAAAATGTGCGAACAGCCTCTGTATACATATATATATATATATATATATATGTATATATATATATATATATATATATATATATATATCTATATATATATATATATATATATATATATATATATATATATATATATATATATATATATATATATATATACAGAAGGTCGTTTGCACTTTATGGAAACGATTTTGATAGTTAAGTTTTATGTATAAATGCCGCATAATTTGCTTCTATCTGACAGCCATGGTTCTTGACAATAGGTGTAGCTCGAATTTTCCGCGAAAGTAAATTTTTCCTTTGTAGTGTCATGTCAATTTTTCCTCATGGACCGTTCAGTCCAAAGTCGGTTCAGTGTTCTTGGATTCCGTTTAAATAAACCAAAAGCGCAAAAGTGACGCGTCGGGTGATTTCATTAAATGGGATACACTTTATTCTTGTTTCCGATTCTCTCTTTGCTAAATAATAAGCGGCAGTTGATTTAAGGGTGTGACTAGAGGCTTTGTCCATATGAAGCTCAACTTTTTCATAAAAGGCTGGAATTTCTTCTTCAAAAATGGGTTCTAAAATTTTCTGCTGATAGTAGAGTGAATTAATTTTGGCTTTACTTGAGATTTTTAATTTGTAACAAAATCCTGCAACTATCATAAATACCTTCTGTACACCGACGAAGCCATCCCCGTCAGTTGAACAAATAAAAAACTGATCTTTTTTTAAATTACAGTCACATCGAGAGTTCCCACAAATTTCCGTTTTTCAGCAGCTAGGCGTTTTTATTAGAATTTTCTACGATTTGTTTTTCTTTCAGGAGTATGCAGATGAACGTTAGGTTTAAACAACTTTTGTAACATCAGATCTTTATGAATGATTTTACTTACATTCCTAGTTTCGATGCCATGGATCTTTGAGTCGGCGGATTCTCTTTCGGGATCAGAGACTTCACATTCTTGATATTTACTTGCGTTCGAACAGTCTTGGGATGAGGTTTCGCGGTCGTGTTTTCATTTTTACTTTCAGTTAGACGCTTTTTTTTTCTTTCAAATTTAATGTATTATAAATGCCTATTTTTGAAACGCCGTATCCGCGATTTTTACACCGCTTTATAATTTGTCGATACGAATATTTCTCCTCGGAAAACGCAGTTACGTAACCTTCGAGCCATCTATCCATTTTTGGAGCCATTTTCAAAATAAATCTTTCATTTTACATTCCAATCAAAAGAAAACAGTAGCAGAGGATTATTCTGAAATTGCCAACTTTTTATCTCAAAATGCAAACGACAAAAATAAATTACAAAATCGTTTCCATAAAGTGCGAACGACCTTCTGTATATAAACAACGAAACTTATTTAGCCGACCACTTATCTTTGGAACCATTACTGGCGCTGCCATGTAGCGGTCCACCCCTCCAAACGGCCACTTTTTTCAGAACCACGACTGATCGCCATAGAGAAGTTTCACTATATAAGCAAATAAATGAATCTACGGCAACAGTGTAGCCGTCGATAATCTCTGAATGACCATCTCCGGCGAAAGGAGTGTAACATCGCAATTCAATGCTGCAACCTCTGCTAGCATTCGCGTGAGGCCAAAGTAGTCGACGGCCGACCCGTCGAATGACGTCATTTTCCTCGGACACACTTCTCCAACACTGGAAACGAGTCTCGTTTCCAAGTTGGAGGGTCCGACTCTGCAGGCTATTGGTGCCTCGGAAATCACATGTAAAGACTTCTGTGATCGGTCAAATTATGATTTGAGGAACACTCATCTGTGCATTGGCCACACGAAACGCCCCCCCCCCCCAGATCTAGGGATGCGACATCGATAGCAAAACATCGTGCACACGTCTTTCCTAGTCGATCATCCCATTGTTTCTGAAGATTTCAACCCTTTGTCCAGGTTCTAGAAGCACCGCGCATGCCCACAAGAGCTTTGTGACGTTTGCACCGGACATGAGGCTTGGGAGGAGTTACGCTGTCAATCAAATCCAACCCTATTATCTATTTTCCCCGCAATGCTTCTTTCCCGATACTTCGTGATTTCACAGTTTTAAATTGTTAATTCCTATTTTTTCTAAGCAAACTCCCCCGTTTAAGGTTCCCTCGGTTGTTTCCCATAATTAAGGCATTACACTTACACACACACACACACACACATATATATATATATATATATATATATATATGTTAAGACCCCAACTCATGCGGGCTAAATTCATGTACGCCACAACGTAAGTGTGGTGTGGCTGTTAGTGTTCCCCCACGCCGAACTGGAAAAAGATATGTGTGTGTAGAGTAATGGCGGCCAGAGCTCAGTGTTGTGTTTAAAATAAATCTTTCTTGTGTGTGAAATTCGTGTACAGTCCGCTTTTTATATAAATTGTGTTTTGTGAGTTAATTATAATAAATAATATATATAAGAAACCATATCCTGTTTCACATATCGTGTTAGATATCGTGTTTCCGGACCGGATCGTATAAAAAGGCGACTCGCATCCTCTCATTTGACTCGCGGACAAAATGACTGACGCTTTCCCGCCTTTCGAATCTCCTACTGTTCAATTACAGTGAAACATCCCGAAACGAAGAAAGGGTTCCGGAATATCTTCGATTCGCACAAACTCCTTATTTCCACGACATATTTGGAGGACGGTAAGGTGATTTTTGCTCCCGTCGAAGACAGGAATGAAAATTTGAACTCCAATTTCTTCGGAACCGGGTGAGAAACCTTTACCCGTTGGAACGACTATTACTCTGTCAACTGGGTCTGCTTTGGCCAGTTCTACGTAATTGGATCGGAATGTTTATCGTAGCGTACCGAACAAAGGAGATACGAGCTATGTAAGAAATAATCGTCTTGGGGAATCACTCGAGCTAACGGGAAACGAGAAATTATCGCCCGAAAAATAATCCTCTTTTTCGAGAAATTCACTCGAGTACTTTAGCGCGATTTATCCAAGAAATAATCGCCTGAAAAATAATCGTTCGGTCCGAGTGATTCAATCGCGAACTTTTGAAATAATCGCGAAGAAATAATCGTTCTGACCGATTGTTTTACTCGAGTGAAATAATCGATTCAGAATAACTCGAATGAAATCGAACTACTCGATTGATTTATGTAATCGAATTCTGCAAGTGATTCATTCGAGTAGTCGCCCATCGCTAGGAACCTATAATGTTTTTCGTAAATTGAGCGCGTATTTCTTTCAATTTTCTATAAACTTAGTAATTAAAGTAAAAAGATGCCTTTGGCGATAAACTTTCACAGAGAGTAACACTTTCAGCTGTTAGAGTGACTGAAATAACATTGATCCAGATTCTGGAAAAATAAACAGCTATTCAAGTATGTTTAATTTACAGGTAAGTTTTACTGTATTGTATGACAAAACTGTATTATTAAAGATGTTCAAGTTGATTTACATGATTTCTACATTTTACGCTATTTTTTTTATGAGTGAAGCTAAATGCTACTACAATACGTATAACTGTTAATCTGTTAATAACTGCATGTTCAGGCATGGTTTATTGTTTTAGTAGATTATTACTTTCTGGTCCACAATTGCAAAATCTAGAAAATAAGCAAGTAAATACTTCAAGATAGACACATAAAAATACAAAAATAGTAAAAAAATAAAGGAAGTACATAAAATTAAAAAATTTGTAGCAAGATAATTTCAAAGTATACAGAAGAATGAAGGAAGAAAAGATAACAGTATTACCGGTAAGTTTTGAGGACAAAAATTAAAATTTAAAATATTTTTGAAGTGTAAAAATCAATTTACAAAATTAAGAACACAATTTTAGTATTTTAGGAAAGGGTACAAAATTAACTGAAAATAAAAATTAGGAATCTTTATTTAAAAAAATTTAGAATTCAAAAACACTAACCAAGGGCAAGTGGTGTACCAGATGCACTCAGGTCCTGAGTAAGACCTATAATCTAGATATGAATAATCAAGGGCAAGCTTTTATCTTTTGGACTGTATTCCTTGAAAAGAAGGAATATGAAAATGTTATGAAAATAATTAAAATTTTTTTTCATTCACTGAATGTGTAATTTTTAATAT
The DNA here is from genome assembly GCA_907164885.2 of Dolomedes plantarius. Taxonomy (NCBI): domain Eukaryota; kingdom Metazoa; phylum Arthropoda; class Arachnida; order Araneae; family Dolomedidae; genus Dolomedes; species Dolomedes plantarius. The sequence goes on from OU015490.1 coordinate 260,184,260, forward strand.
GAAGCTAATTTCAAATTTCACTGCTGAAACGATCTAAATGATCATCATTAAATTGAATTAGTTGAAACTGAAAAAAAAAACCCAATTGAATTTTTGGAGATATAATCCCTAACCTTTGGTGATATAAGTGCAAAGCTGAGCTGGTTCAGGTTTGCTTCCTTTTAAGCCATTAAACTAAATAATAAAAACATTTGTTATAAAGATTACAACCCAATTGTAGCAGAGCATAAACAAAGGAACCACACAAATAATCACCAATTTCAGGCTATAAAAAATTTAGCACTTTTCCCAACATTGATGTGTTTGGTGTTTTTTTTAATATAATTCCTTGCTTTAAATATATTAAAACTAGCCGCTGCGCAACTAGCATGGTCACTGATAAGACTGAGAAACCCAACACCAATGATTTTAAAAATTACATCCCTCTCTGTATGTACTATTTTTCAAAATTAAGATATTTACACTTTGTCATTACATGAAATAAGATATTGTTGAGGAAAATATTTTTCCCTTATAAAATGGAGTAAAAGTACTAAAATATAGTGTGCATTACATCACTCCCTGTATGTACTATTGTCCACAATTCATTTATCTATACTTAATTATATCAAATAATAAATTGTTGGGTAAATTTCTTCACTTATAAAAATGGAGTAAAATTTCATCACATGCTGAAAAAAGTGTAGAAAATTAACTATTACTGGCTCTTGGTTGCTATACCGGCGATGGTTAAGCCTAACTTTGTGATCATTTATGCTCTCTTTCGCGCCTATCTTTTAATGAATTATTTCTTCTTTGATTTCTTTCTTGAGACTGTTCCCGAATTTCACTTGATCAGGCAGCTTACTTTCGAGCATTCCTGATTTCAGTACGTAAATCCATGGTGACACGTGGTTGCAAATTGGGGACGTTCAGTAATGTTTACATCTGGTAGTTGCAGCCGCTGCCATTCGTAGTGTAGAAATATCGTCGATTTTTGTGCCGCATACCTACGTGTTTTATATATATAGATTGTTAAAACATCAAAAGTTTATTGAAGTTAACAAATCAGCATTCATGTGCATTAAAGTTTCAAAAGTTGCAATATAATCAAGATACACTGTTAATTTCCTGCGAAACTTACAGGTAAACTAATTAAAGTTTTCACATAAATTATGAAGTGGCACAAATTTTGTGAGCTTTTAGAACTTGGCACCATCAGCAGAAACCTGCAGTTTATCCGTTGCTTTATTCTGTCACAGAACTTTTTATTTATGATTGCATTTGAAATTTTTTATTTTAATGTTATTTGTTTCTGTATTCATTCAGTGTTAAAATTTTTGATGAAAAGATTTAATAAATAATATTCATGCTCATCTTTCATTACAAAGATAACGACAACAGCATAAAATGCAATACTCTTAAATATTCATATTCATTATAATGGGCTTGTTTAAAGTTTTAAAACAATGTATTTTAAAGAGCATGGTTTAAAAGTAATACTTAATATTTAAAATTCTTATTAAAGCCATAAAATTATTGAAATGTACACAATTATTAGTATATTATATATAAAAATGTCTAATTTTCTCTGTACCGTGTATTCTAATGACTTCTTTGTTTGAAACATTTCAAGATTTACAAAATCTGTATTAACTGATATTTATGACAGCCTTGATATGATTTTTTAAGATTTTTTTACTGTAAAATTCTACTTCTTTAGATCTAGATTTTAATTATCTGCCCTCTTGCCTGCATATTCTTTATACTCAATAGATAATTCTGTATTCGCAAAATTTATAACTGCTTTCCTGCTCTTCATGTCTTGGGTAATTTTTTAGTATACATTGTTTCTGTCCTTAGGATCAGTGTTACTCAAACTGATGGATGTTGTTTTAGGCCCCCCCCCCCCCAATCCTAGGGGTAAAATATATTTATTGAATAGAAAGTAACTACGGTAACAGTGTCAAAAAAAAAAAAAAAAAGAGCATAATTATGCTGTGATGAAATATACATGAAATGAATAATATTTCTAGATGAAATGAAGTTCAAACCGTTGTTATAGGATTATATTAAACCTTTTATGTAAAAGATAACTGTACCAAAACATGAAAATATAGTCTTGTAAGTTTTCATTTTGCATAAGGTAATTTTTTAAAAACATTCTGTACAAGTTCTTTTATGAAAACTGTTTGAAAAAAATTTCTGAACAAAAGTAAATAATTTATCTGAAGATTTTTCTTTCCTTTGCATTTCATGTTGAATACTCTTACTCACTATCTGTTTTGTTAAGGCTGCTGTGTACTTACCCCATTAGATTCGCTGACCTCAGTGTTAATGTATGGAGAAAATTTGTCTGCTGTTTCCAGCTACCTAAATACTAATAATCAAATAAAAATGGTATTTTCGGATAGCCCAAACTTTTCTGCACCTTGCAACAGGATTTATTATAAAAATTTCGTCCACCAAAATAATTTATCAGCATTTAAAATGTACTATACCATATTTTTTCCCCGAAAACTTAAATTTTAAATATTTGCTTAAAAAAAAACAAACTTAAGGTATAATACATTTAACATCTAATGTTTTGAAAATTTAATTTTCTCCACATACCTCGAATATTAGATTTTCATTATTTAGCAATATTGATACTTATACTGTTATAATTTTCCCCCCAATGTCAGAAGCTTAAAGTATGTTTAAATTAACATTTTTAAAAACACTTTTTACATACTTTCAAACATTGCCTCATATATTCATCATTTGTTACTTTCTTGAATGCTTGTTACATAGAATATTAATACCTTAATTTTAAAGAAACTTTTATTTGTTGAAGATCCATTAATTATGAAATTTCTTTAGTTAGTGCTTTCTTTATTTGACTGATTAGAACTTTTTATAAGTATAACATGAATTAAAAATGGAAAATTCTTTTCTGTCATTTAAACAGTGCATTGGATTGAAAAATAAATTTTTTTGAATGAACTGTTTCAAAATTCAACAAATACTAAGCAACAATCAATTACTTACAAGTGGAATATGTAAAAAAGTTAAAAAAGCGTTAGTGATATGTAATGTTAAAACAAATAATGTGCTACAAAACAAAAAAGTAACATACTCCTATAAGTTTTTAAGTTTCTTTGTTAAAATCTACTAGCCAAAAGAGTTCACAGATCAGACACTGCTTTTTAATCTTACAGCAGCACTGAGCAAGTACTCATTTAGCTTAATACACTGATATTTTACACAACTTTACTCAGTAAATTAATCATTTACTGAATATTCATATAAGACACATTATTTTAACCCAGTGATTAAACAATTAACTACACATGCTAATTTAAAATTATATTTTGAGAAAGAGCTTTCATAAAAACAATGTCACACTTGTGAATACTATATTTTTCTTGTTCGACACACACATTATAATGAACAACCTGCTCATTAAACTATTTAAAGAGATATATAGAAATAAATATACTTACATATTAATGTGGATGGAAAATATTTAAGCTTCATAATAGGCAGCAGCAAAACAAACTTACTTTTTTGTTTAAATTTCACAGTGATCTACAAATTACAAAAGAGGAAACACATAGCTAATAATTATTATTCTCAAGATGATATAGAATTTTATTTTTTAAAATTTAACAATATTAATGAATACGTTCACAGAAATTAACATAGCATGTAATTGCTGAAAGTGATTGACTTTTCATTGAAAGTGTTTTCTATGAAAAATCAGTCACCTCCAGCAATGATCACATGTCTTAAAAAATAATAAAAATAAATAATTTATATTTAATTAAGCTTAGTTAGAATATTTCAAAATCGCTTTCACTTCCATCTTAGGTACATATGAATTACTTCTAACATGAAAAAAGGTTATTCTTATGGATTAATTCACACACACACACATATATATATATGTGTGTGTACATGGCTTTTTTTCTTAAAAAAAAAAAGGGTGAGTATACAGTTTTCTCAAATAAAGGTGCATATTTTTAATACTATGTTTTCACATGTTACGTCACAGGAGGACAGAAAACTCGCAATTAAAAAAAAACTTTTTGTTTTATATTAACGATTCTTTCACAAGTTCCTTAAAATTTCAGTTAAGTTTCGCCAAAATAATACTTTTTAAAAAAAAGGTAGGAATATGCCATATCCTCATGTTACCCCCCCCCTAATATATTTATATATATATATAAATTAGAAGTATAACATGCATTTATAGAGGCACTTTCAGTACTAGAACATGAAAGGAAATTATACCATCAATCAGTTCCTTTTTTTTTTTAACCACCCAGGTAAAATAGAAACAGCAACGTTTATCTTTGAAAAACTTCTATAAAATTAAGCATAAAGCTGTTAATAGATATAACACTTTCAAATGACACACAACAGTCATTAGTTCCTTTCAGACAATGCTCACTAGATAAAGATCTGAAACAGTAAAAACTTATAAATACTGTTAATTGTAAAAATTACATCTATTATATCATGCAGGAGATAATTTATAGATGGAACGCATGCATACAACATAACCATCACTTGTTTGATTGTTTTTCTCAGTATCTTCTAACAGGATTCTAATAGGAAATATTCTCCGTTAGAATAAAATCATTTATGGCAATAGTAATAAGTAATGCTGGGAGGACTTTATCCTTTAATTTTACAGAATAATTCTGACAGTTTAATAAATGAATAATCCAAAATGAAAAAATTATGTTTACAGTTTCAATCATTTGTTGCAGATTTAAATATCATGACATAATTGTAAAGTAATCCAAATCTAAACAATATACTCGCCTACACATGATTTTGAATATTTTCTCCAATCCATATTCAAAAGACATGAAAACCTCAGGTAATGTGTAAAATTCAGTGCAAACTCTTTAAGAAGTTTAAAGAAATGTTGTAACAAAAATATATAACTCATAATTATAACAAGCTGCTTCCTAAATGACAAAAAGATGTACTCAGAATATTTAATCTACTATTTAATGCCATCAACATTTTTAAAGCATTTAATGTAAAATAGTTTATAAATATGGTGATATAGAAGATAACAATTCATAAAATTATCAAATTTGCAAAAGATTTAAGTGAGCAAGCAGTATTTGAGTCTCCATAACATCGAAAATGTAATGTTATTCTACACATAATGGTGAAGTCTTGAAAGGCAACATTGGATTTGCTAATTACCTGCAAATATAAGACAAACACCTGACAAATTTGTCCACTAAACGTTTAGAAACAAATATTAATTACATGACACTAAATGCAAATTATAATTGATGCTGATAATCACTCCCATATGAAAATCATAAGCTAGGAGTGTACAAAGCAAATAGTACTAATCTATTTAAGAACAAAATAAACCAAGTGTTCTTGCAAAAATATAATTCGTTAATTAAACATTAGGTAAATAAAATTGTGAAAGCTTGGCAATTAATTGCGTTTTAAAATACAATAGATACCAAAATAAGACTATAGCGATTGAAGTTTTACATAAACGTACTTGAATACTTAAATCTTCGGATAAAATGTAAATAAATGTAAATATGTACCTCCAACACAACACATACAAAAAAGGGTACAGATGTGTTAGACGCACCTCATTGCCAAGTTGGCGATTTCGTGAAGTTTGGCGATTTTGTGTTTGGTGTGGCAGCCATGCGATTTTGGCAAGATCCACACCCACCTAACAAATTTCTCATTAATTTTAAGGTTTTAGTTTTTGTATTTATGCAGCCGTTTTTAGATACTTTTGTGTATGTTTTAAAGTAGCGGTTGAGCATTTCTCTTTAGGTTTTGAATTTTAATACAGCCGTTTTTAGATATATTTGCGTATGTTTTAAATAAGTGGTTGAGCATTTCTGTTCAGGTTTTGGAAGTTTAATACAGCCGTTTTTAGATATTTTTGCGTATGTTTTAAAGTAGCGGTTGAGCATTTCTGTTTAGGTTTAGAATTTTAATACAGCCGTTTTTAGATATATTCGTGTATGTTTTAAAGTAGCTGTTGTGGTTTTGTGACATGTTTTTGAAAGTTTATTATTGCCATTGGTAAGTTTGCTTTAAATTTATTTTTATATTTGAGTTGTTATTGATATTTTGTGTATATTTGTTATTTTAAGTGTAAAATGTCCGCGTAGGCCTGTTTTAGCGGCAAGTTGGCGACAAAATTTTTTTTACGAGTATTTGGCGTCAAAAAAAATTTTGTCACCAAATTGTCGCCAAGGGAGGTGCGTGTGATACATCTGTTCCCAAAAAAGTATGTTCTTTGCGTCGTCGTGATTAGCATTTCAAATATTGTCGATTTACCGTTTCAGGATCTTCGTAAATACATTTCTCAGATGAAATTCAATATGAAAGTCGTAATTGTATATTCAGTGATGAAATTTAATTAAGAATAACTAATTTAGAATAACTTTACAACAAAGGACATTAAGGCAATACAATGTTCAACAACACCTGTATAAATTTACGTCGTCAACAAAAACCAGCAGCCAGCAATACAACCTCACGGACATAGCACACAAGCTTGGCAATTTGGTGAAAAACGGTCCTCAAATTGGCACAGAAGCAAGATGTTTCCGTAAAAGGGTTTCCGTAATGTGAAAATCGTGCCAGGCCGCCAAATCTGGTTGCTGTACTCCGGGCATGCGCAGTTGGGGCAATCTGAAATCCTCGTTTCCTTTACCTAATCGCTCTTATACTTTAGCCCAGGGTTTCTTAACCTGTGGTTCATGGACCCCTTGGGGGTCCATGGGTCATATTTTGGGGGTCCGCCGACTGCTCCTAATTTTTAAAATGTTTGCATCAATATTTAAAAAAAAAAAAAAAACTTTTTTGTCACGGGCAACCTCTGTAAGCCGTCTGTCTACCATTTCCCAATAGAGACCTCCACAATACGAGGAAAAGAGCATTCGCAAACCATATAAAATTTGAAATTTTTAGAAACACAAAGTAGCCTTTGAATTTTACTTCACTTGGAAATAAAGTGACGTTAAAATCAGTTCCGCAAAGTTCTTGCAAATTTTTAAAACAAAATATTTGTTTTACTTTTTCATAAGTTGTAATTAAAGTATTTTTTTGTGTCACAGTTTTTTCGAGTGAATTCTTAATGTTTCATTTGGTTATTTGATATTTTTTGTAGCCCAAAATGTCCAAAAAAAGGAAGTATGATGAAAATTATGTAAAATATGGATTCTGCTGCATGAAGGAATCGGACGGTGTGGAAAAGTTTTGGCAAACGCCAGTATGAAACCGGCAAAATTGATAGAGCATCTCAAATCTCTTCATCCTGAAAATGCATCTAAAGATCTAGAATTTTTTACAAAGAAGAAAGCCCAGTTTTCGAAATCTGGAACATTAACCAAACTTGGATTTGGTATTCCACAAAAACCTTTGGTTGAGGCATCTTTCAGAGTTGCATATCGTATTGCCAAAAGTAAGAAACCACATACTATTGGAGAGACATTAATTAAGCCATGTGCGCTGGAAATGGTTGAATTAGTTTGTGGACTGGAACAGAGAAAAAAAACTTGAGGCTATTCCATTGTCCAATGATGTGATACATTCAAGAATAGTTGAAATTTCTTGCAATATCTTGAAACAGATCATCGATGAATTGAAAGCATCGCCATTTCCCTTTAGTATGCAACTGGATGAAACTACAGACATCTTGAATTGTAGTCAACTTCTTGTTTTTGTTCGTTACGTGTCTGCTGATACTATCAAAGAAGAATTCTTATTTTGTGAGCCTCTTTTGCAAACTACAAAGGCAGTTGATGTTTTAGCGATTTTAAATGTTTTCTTTTCCAAACACGACTTTGACTGGAAACAAAAACTTCATTCACTTTGTACGGATGGAGCACCTGCGATGCTTGGCAATAAATCTGGTTTTGCCCATTTGGTAAAAAAAGAGGCTCCTAATGTTATTGTTACACATTGTTTTTTACATAGATATGCACTGGCTACAAAGACTCTTCCAGCTTAAAAGAAGTATTGTCAATAGTTATTAAAACTGTGAATTTTATTAGAAGTAGAGCTCTTAATCATCGTCTTTTTAAAACACCGTGTCAAGAAATGAACGCAGAACATGAGGTACTTCTGTACCACACGGAAGTGCGCTGGCTGTCACGAGGGCAGGTTTTGAAACGAATTTTCATGTTGAAGACAGAAGTATCACTTTTTTTAGAAGAAAAAGATAACTCACTCTTCGAATATTTCAAGAAAAAGATTTTATATGTAAATTGGCTTACCTGGCAGACATTTTTAACCACATGAACGATCCCAGTTTGGTACAGATGTAGTATACGCAACGAACGCCAAGGGGCGATTTTTCGCCAAATCTGAATGTTTGGCGGTTTTTATATTTTTAAGATCGGATGGTATTTTTTTGTGATAAGCTTTGTTTTACTGACCGCTATAGCCAGCGTAAGCTTTTTTTTACTGTACAACAGCCAGCGGTATGTAGCGAAGCCAGCGGCTGGGGATTTTCTGTAATGTTTTTGGACGGATGCGTAACGGAGCGTAGCGGAGTGAGCAAGGGTATCTGAGCGAAGCGAAGATCCCGTGTGCACCTACGAGTTTCATAAAGCCAGCAGCAAGTTTGTTTTCCAATTTATTGTTTACATTTCGTAGTTTAAGCCTAACAGGTTTCCGAACGGGATTTTGGCGCCAAATTGGCGATGGCTCGTTGCGTATACTACATCTGTTCCATAAGTTTTTCAATTCAAGGGCCTGATACAACAATTATGGATGCCACTGAGAAACTACAGGTATTTTTATTGAAAATGTCACTTTGGAAAATTAGAATTCAAAATGGGATATATGCAAACTTTCAAATGTTGGACGAAGTGCTTTTTGAAAATGGATCTCGGCAAGATAGTTTGTTATTGAATAACTTGAAAAATGAAATCTGTGAACACCTGGAAGTACTTCAAGTTTCATTTGAAAAATATTTCAATTCGGATGGAATAAATATAAAAGATGAGTTGTGGATTCGTAATCCTTTTCTTTGTGATATTGACTGTATCGATGACATGAACCTTGCCAAAGATGAGCTAATTGATTTGAAAACAAAGTCCTTGTTAAAAATGGATTTCGATTCAAAAACTCTTGGAGAGTTTTGGTCTTTTTTAAGAGAAGCCTACCCATTGCTTGTAAAAAGAGCTATGGCAGCCATTATTCCGTTTGCTACAGCATATCTTTGTGAAGCGGGATTTTCCCCACTTGTCACAATAAAAACAAAACATCGAAATCGACTGAATATCGAACATGATATGCGCGTTGCTTTGTCGAAAACCATCCCTCAATTCAATCTGTTAATCAAGGAAAAGCAGCAACAGCCTTCACATTAAAAATTTTAATTTCTTCAAATTTTTTATGCTATTGAAATAAAAATATTAAAATAATTAAATAATAAAACAGAATATATTTTGTAATAAATGATGTTTAAGCAATTTTTTTTTCACAAAGGGGTCCGTGACATATTTAAAATTTTTAAAGTGGTCCATTGTGCCAAAAAGGTTAAGAAACACTGCTTTAGCCCCAGTTAGTTTTGGGACAATATCATAAACATCCCTAGTGTTTTGAGAATTCGTTTCCTCAACCATGGCTTTTTCCCGGCAAGTTTTGGGAAGCTACAGTAGACTTTGGTATTTTGGCGTCAATACATTGAGCTTCGACATCAGAATTAAAATCCTTTTTACTGCCACTATCGGAAGTTAGCCCTTGTCCCTGACCTTCTAAAGCACTATTTGCCGAGAAGTTAAAATTATCTGGGTTACACGTGACACATCTAGGACATTTTATTTAAGCATTAGGTTATTTTTCGAAAGGAAAGCATCTTTTTTTAGAAGAGGGAATATGTTTTTACTCTCCAAAAACTACATTTTTTTCGTTGATATTTTTAAGTATGTTTTCCAAGAGGCATTTCTTTGTTTCATATTTTATAAAAGCTTGAAACATTTTAATTGCAACAATAGTTTAAAAACCCTTTTTAATTATCATTTGCAAAAATACATACAGTGCTTTTTTATTGTTTGGAAATTAAAAGAATAGAGAAATATTTTTAGTTCTATCTTTTAACAAAAGCGCCAAGCTTCGTTTTTACTGTTACATGGACAACTCAAAAAGATAGGACCCTTTTCTTCTGTTTGCCTCTACTGCTCCGGTTTCCTCTTACGTAGGCAGATCTCCAGTTTTTCCACTTCTTAACCTCGACAATTGAAAATAATTATGGAAATATCTTAAAAGTGCGGGAAAATAATGATTGCCAACATTATATATCGGCCAGGTTGTTTTATTTTAAAATCACATGAATGCAGCACTTATAATAAATAATCTTCAAGAAGATTCGTGATTTTAAGTCAATTTAATTTCAGTATGCAATGACATTTATATTTATCATTAGTTTTTGCGGTAGAAACAAACAAGCAAACTTACCATCGGAATTTAAAATTGTTTCAATATTAACGAAATAAAGTAATCGCTAGTTGAATTCAGGGTTTAAAGTGACTTTAGTAAGATAAAAAAAAAAACAGTACGTCTTACTGTTTACATAAATTTTAATGGAATGCAGAAAAAAGGTGATGCCAGATGCATGAAACATAATAACACAAAAGAAACGAAGTGATGCCACCAAATCGCATATAATATTGATTGAATGCTCCATTTTCAACAAAAATAGATTTTTTTTCCAGTATCCCTAAAATCGACTCTGGAATAATCGTATATCCTGGGGCTGGTCCCCATAAATGTAACGGTTCAAGAACATTTCAAGATTTTATCCCTTAACACTATTAAATGGAACTCTTGTTGCTTTAGTTACATTACAAACATCGCATATTTCTACCCAACCTTTAAATTTTTCAATGTCATGCACGTTATCTGATTGACAAAATTCTTTCAAAACTTTTGCATATAAATGCTCGACTCTCATATGCCAAAGCATATTATTATTTCTATCGACTACTAGAGCTTCATTTTCACAATTTTTAAAACCAGACTTGAGTAAAATTTTAGCATTAAGAACATAAAATTTACTTTTGACAAAGCTTTAAGAAATTTTCCGTTTGGCTTCCAAACTGTCATTTGAGAGTTCCCAAGAGAAGTACTACAACCAGCTCGGTACACTGTTTCTCACCTCAATGTTAACTTACGGAGAAAATGTGTCCAACGATTGCCGACTTGGGTGGAAAGATTTTATTAAAATTAAATTGTACTTTTTAATAAAGAAAGAAATTTTGCACCTTGGGGCATTTTTCGTTTTTTTTTCTTAAATCCAAATGGTATTTTAAAATTTAAATTTTTCGGGGGAAAATATCTGCTAGAGTGTGTTTTAAACGCTCCTAAATTCCTTTGGTGGACGACATTTCTAAAATGAATCCTGATTCAACATGCAGAAAAGTTTGGGCTGTGTGTAACCTTTTCATATCTGAATTCCATTTTTCTTGGACCATCGGCATTGATGGAGCTGTCAACAGTAGACACATTTTCTCCGTAGGTTAACATGGACGTGAGGGAACCCAATAAGGTTAATAGACAGGAGCCTTAACTGCAACTGAGCAAGTAACCGTTGTATATATAATGACTTGATAGTATATAAACTGTTCGGCGGTAGTCTGTCGTTTATTTTTTTAGCTGTTATCTTCAGTGCCATAGTGTGGAATAACTTTGTGAGGTTTAATGATGGTAGTGTCTTAGCTACGTTACACTTTTCTTATATTTAAGTTATCTTAAGTTTTGAACAAATTCTTTTGAACGAGTTGACTTTGAAATTTTACTTCACCCCATGTCTTTGCTAACAGAAATCAGGTTATATATATAACACAGGGCAATAGTGGTTTTAGTGCAGGGATATTTGGAGCTGATTTCATATGAATTTGATGCCCTGAATTTAAATATGGCGTTAGTTTTTTTCCTAAGGGCTGAAATTTCTAAATTTTAAATTCCCGCAATTTTAATTGGAAAGACATGTTATGTAATTATTTTTCTACTGAGGCGTATATATATCTTTTCTTAAACGCTGTGACATTCTGTTTCTTTGTTCGTATAATACCAAGCTGTGTCAAATAAATATCTGACTGTTTGAGTGTCAAGTCACACCCCTCATTTGGCATATTTTATTTACAACCCGAAGAGTCTTAAAAAGTTACAAAATTGAATTGTGCGAGAGATAATAAGGGTAAAACTCCTTTTAGCAGTTCTGTAACTGTCATTACTTTATTTGCTGGTTTTAAATCAAAAGTAATCAAAAACAAAATCTCGGGGTAAAGAAGGGTCATGTTCTACACTCGAGATTTTACAAGGAACTCGGGGTAAGTTTAGAACATGTTTAATTATTCTAGAAATCATAGTTACAAGGGACGGATTACATTACACAGTACAAAACAAGTGAAAAACATTTAGAGAAAAAGAAGTAAGTTAACCTGACATAGTCCAAAATTGGGCATCAGACCGGAGGTCTCCATTCTCGACAAAATCCAAACTCTCTCTGGCTAAATAAATGACAGTACGATGGAAGTTTGCACGCAAAGTCTATCTGTATGGTGGCGACATCTATATTTGAGGCTTGGAAGTTTTATAGCGTGCGTATATGTTTTCACTAGTAATTATTAAGGAGCATTGCGTGATAGCTGTAGAGATTATTTTTGTTTAGAATTTTTATTACGCGTTTATAATTTAGTAAAACAATATTTAAAAGGTTTTTGTCTGAAAAAACCTTACCCCCAGAAATTCACCTTATTAGCGTAAATTCCTGACTTCTATCTCATCGACTACAAGGGGTCTATTGATGACTGTTTTGAAATGTTGTATTCAGATGATATGAAAAATTTATACTGTTGTCAGTTCTAATGTATTATATATGCAACATTCAGATTAAAAAGTGGAGAGAACGCGTAGTGAAAAATATTTGTAGTCGCCAAACAGCAGTCCTAACAAATATGCCAAAACAAATCCATAATGCACATTTTCTTTTAAGACACAAACTTTTATATCTTGCTGTTAACTTCACGAGAAAAATACGAAGCTAGCTGGATGGTACAGTGTTGACATATCTCATGCAATTTCTCCTCTCTTTGCAGGTGCTCGGTACAGATTGTTAAATGCAAGATTGAAATTATCTGTGGTGTCCACAAATTTACGAATTCGGCGGATTGTTCCCAGTTATAGTGTTCTTATCATCGTGTGAAGAAACATCTGCATGTCAGAAGAGCAAATGTCATGTCTTTCCAGTGTGGAGGGACCTTCCATTAAAAGCCATGTCTGCAAAAATAATCCAACTGAAACAGAAGATGAATGCACTCCAGGAGACACATGTAGAATGATTCCAAATGTAAAAAGCTCCTGTGCACAGATTCCCTCTCTCAAAGAGGAAGTGTTCAATTGTAATTTATGTGAAGGCACATTTTCACAGTTGGCCGACTTACATACGCAGCATTCGAATCACATGACTGATAATGCTATCTGCGTCCATACAGAAAAACCTTTCGCCTGCACTGTATGTAGTAAAATGTTTTCTAGACAGGGTACTTTGATAAAACATCTCAAACGCACCCATTCAGGGGAGAAACCTTTCGCATGCAATGAATGTGAGAAAAGATTTTCTGGACAGAGTCAGTTAAAAAGACATCTCCATACCCATACAGGAGAAAAACCTTTCGCATGCACTGTATGTGACATAAGATTTGCTCTCCCGAATAATTTGAAAACACATCTCCGTACGCATACAGGAGAAAAACCTTTCGCGTGCACTGTATGTCAGAAAAGATTTTCTAAACAGTGTACTTTGAGAAGACATCTCCGCACCCATACAGGAGAAACACCTTTTGCATGCACTGTATGTCAGAAAAGATTTTGTGCACAGGGTGATTTGAAAAGACATCTTCGTACCCATACAGGAGAAAAACCTTTCGCATGCCCTGTATGTGTGAAAAGATTTTCTGAACAGGATAATTTAAAAAGACATCTTCGCACCCATACAGGAGAGAAACCTTTCGCATGCACTGTATGTGAGAAAAAGTTTTCTGTACAGAATCATTTAAAAAGTCATCTCCGCACCCATACAGGAGAGAAACCTTTCGCATGCACTGTATGTGAGAAAAGGTTTTCTGGACAGTATTATTTAAAAAGTCATCTTCGCACCCATACAGGAGAAAAACCTTTTGCATGCACTGTATGTCAGAAAAGATTTTCTGAACAGCGTACTTTGATAATACATCTCCGTACCCATACTGGAGAAAAACCTTTCGCATGCACTTTATGCGAGAAAAGATTTTCTCAGCGGGGTAATTTAAAAACACATCTCCGTAGCCATACAGAAGAGAAATATTCGATTGCACTGTAGGTTTATGGCTCGAGAACAGATGAAAAAGACCTCCCTACCCATTCAGGGAAGTTCTTAACTGTCTATTATTTTATGAAACTGGATTTTTTGTCGCAACGAAACATATTTGACCCACTCTAGAAAAACGGCCTTGAATATCGAACTCAAACTCCGGTTTGATGTGTTTTTCAAACTGATATCGCGCGTCATTTATGATTTAGAATTGTGACATAAATTCTCGTTTTGAAACCTTTTAAATGCATGAACACGATATTTGTCATGACCTACGATACTCGATTGGATACCTGACACACCAAAGTGACTGGAGTCAATACAATATTAGCATTGTACGGTGGAACCTCGATATAATCGAATTCCTTGATAAATCGAAGTTTTACCATTCCCACTGAACCTGCCTAACACTCCCATGTTATTATTTAATCGAACCTCGGTATACCGAAATCCTCGTATATTAGAAGTTTTCTCTGTCTCCTTGATGTTTGATATATCGTAGTTCCACTGTAGAATGTTTTATAAAGAAATATTGAGAGTTTCGTTAGACCTGTTTACATTACAGGAAAGAGTGATATGAAATCTCACTTATGCAATACCTCTGGTTTTTGTTTAATTTCCTTAATATGAAATTATAAATTGTTAGATTTGGCTGCTTTTTTTTCTGCGTCTGCTGTGATCTGTAAATGAGGAACTTTAAATAAATAATTTTATGTCTTTCTATGGAGACTGAATTAATTTTCACGCTTCATTTTTTGTTGTTGTTATTTTAAATTCATTTAGCTTTCATGATTTTATTAAAATTTTTAATAAAAGTTACTATGACAGAAGATGATGCGGTAAATTTAAAACTGAAAATAGTTGAATTTGACCGATTTTAAAATTTAAAGGAGTAAAGGTCTGCTGAATTTCTAAATAAATGACAATCTAATTTCTAGCCTAACATAAATAAAGGGAGCGCTGCAGATCGTACTATTGGGAGGGGAGAGGGGGTGACCTTGACTTTTACGTATGTGTCGGGACTTGCTCAAGGAGACATGCGTTTAATTTTTTGGAAGTTTTATAGCGTGCGTATATGTTTTCACTAGTAATTATTAAGGAACATTGCATGATAGCTGTGGAGATTATTTTTGTTTTCAATTATTATGACGTGTTTATAATTTAGTAAAACAATATTTAAAAGGTTTTTGTCTGAAAAACCCTTATCCCCAGAAATTCACCCTATCAGCGTGAATTCCTGACTTCTATCTCATCGACTACAAGGGGTCCATTGATGACTGTTTTGAAATGTTTTATTCAGATGATTTGAAGAATTTATACTATTGTCAGTTCTAATGTATTATATATGCAACATTCAGATTAAAAAGTGGAGAGAACGCGTAGTGAAAAATATTTGTAGTCGCCAAACAGCACTCCTAACAAATATGCCTAAACAAATCCATAAGGCACATTTTCTTTTAAGACGCAAAATTTTATTTCTTGCTATTAACTTGACGAGAAAAATACGAGGCAAGCGGGGTGGTACAGTGTCGACATATCTCACGCAATTTCTTTCTCCTCTCTTTGCAGGTGCTCGGTACAGATTGTGAAATGCAAAACCGAAATTGTCTGTGGTGTCCACAAATTTAGAAATTCGGCGGATTGTTCGCAGTTATAGTGTTCTGATCATCGGCATGTCAGAAGAACAAGTGTCATGTATTTCCAGTGTGGAGGGACCTTCCATTAAAAGCCGTATCAGCAAAAATAATCCAACTGAAACCGCAGATGAATGCACTCCAGGTGACACATGTAGAATGATTCCAAACGTAAAGAGCTCATGTGCACAGATTCCCTCTCACAAAGAGGAAATATTCAAATGTAATTTATGTGAAGGAACATTGTCACAGTCGACCGCCTTACATACGTACCACATGACTGATAATCCTCTCTGCGTCCATACAGAAAAACATTTCGCCTGCACTGTATGTAGTAAAAGGTTTTCTACACCGGGTACTTTGATAGAACATCTCAAACGCACCCATTCAGGGGAGAAACCTTTCGCATGCGCTGAATGTGAGAAAAGATTTTCTGGACAGAGTCAGTTAAAAAGACATCTTCGTACCCATACAGGAGAAAAACCTTTCGCATGCACTGTATGTGAGATAAAATCTGCTGAACAGAATAATTTGAAAAGACATCTCCGCACCCATACAGGAGGAACACCTTTTGCATGCACTGTATGTCAGAAAAGATTTTGTACACAGCGTGATTTGAAAAGACATCTCCGTACCCATACAGGAGAAAAACCTTTCGCATGCCCTGTATGTGTGAAAAGATTTTCTGATCAGGATAATTTAAAAAGACATCTCTTTACCCATACAGGAGAAAAACCTTTTTCATGCACTGTATGTGAGAAAAGATTTTCTGAACAGGGTACTTTGATAATACATCTCCGCACCCATATAGGAGAAAAACGTTTCGCACGCACTGTATGTGAGAAAAGATTTTCTGTACAGAATCATTTAAAAAGTCATCAACGCACCCATACAGGAGAAAAACCTTCCGCATGCAGTGTATGTGAGAAAAGATTTTCTCGGCAGGGTAATTTAAAAACACATCTCCGTAGCCATACAGAAGAGAAATATTCGATTGCACTGTAGGTTTATGGCTCGAGAACAGATGAAAAAGACCTCCCTACCCATTCAGGGAAGTTCTTAACTGTCTATTATTTTATGAAACTGGATTTTTTGTCGCAACGAAACATATTTGACCCACTCTAGAAAAACGGCCTTGAATATCGAACTCAAACTCCGGTTTGATGTGTTTTTCAAACTGATATCGCGCGTCATTTATGATTTAGAATTGTGACATAAATTCTCGTTTTGAAACCTTTTAAATGCATGAACACGATATTTGTCATGACCTACGATACTCGATTGGATACCTGACACACCAAAGTGACTGGAGTCAATACAATATTAGCATTGTACGGTGGAACCTCGATATAATCGAATTCCTTGATAAATCGAAGTTTTACCATTCCCACTGAACCTGCCTAACACTCCCATGTTATTATTTAATCGAACCTCGGTATACCGAAATCCTCGTATATTAGAAGTTTTCTCTGTCTCCTTGATGTTTGATATATCGTAGTTCCACTGTAGAATGTTTTATAAAGAAATATTGAGAGTTTCGTTAGACCTGTTTACATTACAGGAAAGAGTGTTATGAAATCTCACTCATGCAAAACCTCCGGTTTTTGTTTTTTCCCTTTAAGGGGGCTCATACCTTTTAAACAGTCGATTTATGGCCTGAAAATTGATATTTTTCGATTGCTTATAACATATTTGTTAATCAAGTAATGTATTTCAATTTTTTTGTAGTATATGAAGAAATAGTGCATCTTTGTATTGATATAGTTAAAATATACCCTTTTGAATGAAATATTTGTGTAAAATAGTCATACTTAAGAATGAAAGGATTACATTCTGTCACATAGTGTAATATTTCCGCGTAGAATTTAAAGCTTTCTATCCATTATTTGCTCTAATTTTTTCCGTAGTCTATATATATAACTTGAAGAATAAACTGTAGTAAGATCGAAAGAAAATTCCCATGCTTTGTGTTTTTTTTAAAAATTAAAACAATTGTTTATAATTTTAGCAATACTAAAACGTATAAAAAATTCAAGTATTATTTTTCTTAGATTTTACTACAGTATATAATATACTATACGGGTAAAAAGTGTACCAAATTTCAAGGTTATACAAATAATACATTTTTAGATATGACGCGCGGAATAGACAAAAAAAATGTTTTTGAGAAATACCAGTTTTGATAACCTAAAAATATTTCCGGATTTACCCTGGCAATGCCGGATTTTTAAAGCATCTTCCGGAATGCACACTATTATTACCCGATTTTTAGTTACATAACAAAAATACCGACTCAGTTCAGGTCATCTATGTCCTCAGAAAATTTGCTAATATGCAAATCGTACCCACTGTTATGAAGAACAATTTGACAATGAATTTTTAAAAAGGGCAAAATCAGCTACAACAAATGCTACAAAAATTACAAGATTTTTCTGCAATTAATTGAAACAAACATTATAAAGAAATAGAAGTACTCAAAATATAGACAGCTGGGGTCCCTGCTAGTGTAAATATGATGTACATTAAAACGTATGATTACAAATTTCAAATATAAAACTTTTGTTTAATATTACAATTTTAAGATGAGCTGAACAGTAAGGAAATACTATGTAATATTATTAAAGAAATCCTATAAACCATAAGTAAGTATACATTATAATTCTTTTATTAAAATTTTTTACTATGCTGTTTTGTGTTATGTCGATTATTTTATGTTCGGTAGAATATTGCAGGATTTTGCTCTTACTAAGTTTGGCAGGTGTGCATTATATTTAACTTAAAGTACTTGTATTAAACTAATATATAATTTCATGTTTATGTTACAAACAGTTTTATAAACTGACCTGTTTTGTACTTGTGTAGGGAGACAAAATGCATTGGGGAAAAGTGACACAGCTGTTTTTGACGAAACTACAACAATTTCTGGACGAATAGTGTGTCACATTTCAGTGCTAAATAGTGAAGACGGGATGAAACCAGTAGAAAAGCTGATGTTTCTCAGTAATAATTAAACTTTCAGCTGCTCTGTGCTATAGCCCACCAGGGAACCAGCTCACCTCCATGTTAACCAGCGGTGCAAATGTGTCTGGTCTATGGACAGCTGCATGAATGCTGGTCGTCCCATAAAAATGGTATTTTCAGAGAGCCCGAGCTTTTCTGCACCTTGCATTTTATAAATTTAAAGGAATTTATGAGCGCTTGAAACACAGTATGCCAGTTGATTTAAATTTTAAACTATTTGGAAACGAAAAATTCTCGAAGGTGTAAAACTTCTTTCTTTGTTACGGAGTACAATTTCTTTAAAAAAATCTTTCAAATCCAAGTCGGCAAACCTTGGACGCATTTTCTCCATGGGTCAACTTTGAGCTGATCGCGAATCCAACAGGGTTTGGACACGGCAGCCTTAGGTAAACTGTTGCGATAGAAGAAAATCAAGATATGTCCTCGAACGTTGATTGTTCACTAGAAAATTTTTAACATTTTACGTGACCGAACGTGCTAGAAATCTTTTCTTCGGCTGTCGAATGTCGTAGAAATATTATAATGCTGAATCGGTTCAATTTATTAAAAGAAAAGTTTTAGTCTATATGCTTCGGAATCTTTTAGTCTGTATAATAACCGTTGACAATCCCCTTTGCTTTCTTTCAAAGTGTATTGGATAGGTTCTTCAAACTCATACTCTTACACATAGCGCGTGAAACAAAAAAAAAACAAGTGGCAATGCATAATTTTGCCCTATAGCATTTCTTGAAATTCTGATGTCAGTAAATATCGGCAAGTTTTTATAAGTTTTCGACCTTGATCTGCCAAAATACACTTAAGATGTAAAATCGTGTTTTAAATGCTGTGGGCTGCAATAATAATGGCATTCTGTCTACAGGAGTTTGAAAATAAAACAAGATCGGATGCGTTGAAATTATTTTGCAAGATTGTTTTTATATTTCATTGATTACATAACAAATTTGAAAATTTCAGGCACGCAAACTTCTTTTTTTACCCAGCCATTAGAATTATTTAATATATATATATATATATATATGTCACGAATTCATTCTTTTCCATGACCCTATCGCCGTGCACCCATCTAAACACACTAATTACTCTAAATGCAGTCATCAAACAGTAGGCCGGTGGAATAACTAATACTTAATTAACTTTTAAACACCTCTTTATTAATTAACATTAATCAAATACCCGATTAATCCAGATAAATCGCCATTTTCAATCATCTCCCAGAGCTCCCGACAGACGCACGTCTTGATTCTATCAAAGAATTCCCCGAACTGCGTAATTTCTCTCTCTTCCGTTATATAAGTCACATAGGCGTAGGCTCTCTTCTAGAGCCCCCTTTTGCTTGAACATCCGATGGTTATATAAGATACGCGCGTGTGTGAGCGAATGACCTTGAACTTCTCGCTGCGAAAGACAGTCTACTTCCTGAATTGGAGACCACACTAGGACTTTAATAGAATTTTACTGTTATAAGCATAAGCTCATTAATATAATTAACTATAGCTTATGCTTTAATCATCATATATATATATATATATATATATATATATGCGTGTGTGTGTGTGTGTGGGGTGTGTGTGTGCTGGAACTGAGGAACGACGCCTTCATACACACTCACAGTGTTTATTTTATCACGACACAAGACACTTAAACATATAATATAATGAAATGAGGTTTCTTAGCTCCTACTCGAGCAAAGCGATCTCTCATCCGAGAGAGCGTACTTCCAACTGGCGTATTTCGTCTTTAAAATAGGAAGTGATGGGAGGGCCCTCTAGCGTCTAAAAGTAACTCGCTCCCACATTCGACATCCTGACTCCCGTTTTCGGCCTCGAAAAAGACAGTCACCATCAAACTATGGATCTTGACAGTCTCTGAAAAATAACAAAAGATACTCTAGAGATACTCAGTCTCTGAAAAATAACAAAGAAAGAAAGAAAAAAGATAATGGAGTGTTCAGAATCTGCACAGTTTTAAGCTGGAACCGACCAGGGCTTCATGTGGTCATCTGCTGTGGAAGTGCAACAGGGACCTTCTTGTTGTCCTACTTTTTCCACTTCGTACCGGTCGTTGCCCTATTTTTCCTGTTACTCGGTATGGGCCAAAGAACTTTGGTCTTAGCTTTAGACCGCTTGCAAATTGCGTACGTTGTATGGCCACAGGGTCATTAACGTTGTGTACCTGCGCCTTTTTTCTTTTCCTATTATACGTTGTTTTATTCTCTTCCTGTATTCTTAGAATGTTCTTTCTCGCCTCTTCTCTTTTATCTTCTCTGTGCTTCATCAAACAGTTCATTTCTTCTTGGAGAATTTCTACGATCTTCAGGTCCTCTCTATTTCTCATTTTTACACCGGTGAGGAGATCAAAAGGTGAATTCTTGGTGCTCCTGCACGTCGTGCAGGATCCGCTGGACATCTGCGACGTGCTTGTACCATTTAGTAGGATCTTCAATGGACAATTTGGCTAGGATTGGGATCAAGGTCAAGTTAATTCTTTCCACCCGTCCATTTCCTCATGGAATGCCGGTAGTTGTAAATTCATGTCGAATTTTCTCTGGCGCACAGTAGTCTTCAAAGTCCTTGGAGGTGAAAGCCGCACCTCTATCGGTTATTACCCTCGAAGGATTATCGAAAATCGCTTGTTGCAGTCTCAACTTTTGTAAGGCATCTTGGGTTGATGTAGACTTTACTGAGTAAAGCCAGACGAATTTTGTAAATACATCAACAACGGACAAAATATGATTATAGCTCTTATTTGTTGACGGTAAAGGTCCAATAAAATATAAATGAAGAGTGCTCAACGGGATACTCTCTTTGTGTATAGGGTTCAGCAAACTTTCGCCCTTCCCTCGTTTTCTGTCGCACAATATGCACTCTACACAATTTGCAATGACTTGTTCGATTCGTTTTCTGGGATTAGGATTATAAAAGTCCATCTTCAGCAGATCTTCCGTTTTAGACACTGCGAAATGTCCCTTGCTATGGATACCACGGATGATTTCTAGCTCCAACGCTTCGGGGATCACAAGTAGTTCACGGCCATTCTCGTACTTGTATAGTACACCTTTTTTTACCGCGTAGTCTTCCTTGAGTCCTTGCTCGACTAAGGATTTTAACAACTGGAGGCGCTCATCACTATTTTGCGCAGCTGCAATTTTAGCGGTAACTTCTCCCTGAGAACGAGTAATCATCATGACCGCGTTTCTACTCAGCGCGTCAACGTGCTTCATTTGCTGTCCATTTCTGTGAACGAGTTCGTATTCAAACTCTTCAAGAAGTAAAGCCCATCTTGCCACCTTGGGAATTAGGTCTTTTTTTAACATAGTCTTCTGAAAAGCATCGCAATCCGTAATAATTTTGATTTTCGACCCCAGAAGATAGTTCCTGAATTTCTTTAGAGCTTCTACTACATCTAAAACTTCAAGCTCATAACTGCTTAGCTTTTCTTGTTTGGGGGGGGGGGGGTCGTCGTTTTTTTGCTCATGATGTGTATGGGGTGTAATTGTCCATCACCTGATTTTTGAAGCAACACAGCGCCGAAGCCATGGCTGCTTGCGTCCGTATACAACTCTAGTGGGGCTCCTTGTTTGAAAATGTGAAGAACAGGGCTTGTCGACAAAAGTTCCTTCAGTCTGTTAAATGTTTCCTTTTGTTCAGGTCCGAATTTGAATTCTACCCCGTTACGAAGGAGGTCACTCAGGGGTTTGGTAATTTTAGAGTAGTTGGCAATAAATTTTCTGAAGTACCCTGTCAGACCCAAGAAGCTCTGAATTTGCTTTAAGGTTTTGGGCTCTCGAAAATTTTGAACCGCCATAGTTTTATCAGGGGAGGGACGAATTGTACCATCTTCAATAATATACCCCAGAAATTCTATTTTTCTTTTTAAAAACTGACATTTTAAAAAATTAGTTTCCAAACCGTACTCCTTGGCTACTCCTAAAAGGCGTTTCAACTTCTCTAAACCCTCTTCTTCAGTACGCACCGGTATAATAAAGTCATCCATATACACAACAACAGTGTTATCTCATTAATTCCCTAAACACATTGCAAATGAATCTTTGAAATACGCTTGGGGAGATTGACAAGCTAAAAGGAGCTTTCAAAAATTCGTAAAGTCCAGCATGAGTAATATACGCCAAATATTTCGTGCATTGTTCCTGCACGGGAACATGAAAAAAACCGTTTTCAAGTCTAACGTTGAGAAGACCTTTGCTTCACCCAAATGATCTAAAACTTCCTCCACTTGAATGAATCTTTAACTGCTTTCACTCACCCTGTGTGTAGCGGTTGTTAGTTTTCCAGCTCGCTTATAAATTGGAAAGAAAATTAAGTATTTTTCTATATAAAAATAATAAAAATTAAATTAACGCACCTTTTTAAATATTTAATAAAGACTTGGAATTTATGTATTTTTTAATAAAAAGCTACTTTCTGTCAAGATTATTCAATTTTAGGCAGCAGAAAAAATTTTCTATGTAAAAGTTTATTGATTATCTTTAAAATTAGATGTTACGTGTTGAAATGTTGAAACTATTAATCACTAATGTTGCACCAAAGGGGCTAAATCCTTATGTTAATATCAGGAATTAGACTAACGTGAAATTTATGCATAAACAAAACATTGCCACCAGTGTTTATAGAAGCAGTTGAGAATATTTTCAGAGACTTATCTGCACTTGAGCTACTAAAGAGTTGTCTATGCAGAATACAAAACCCGAACAAATCATCAAATTCAAAGGTTTGTCAACATCAGGTGCGGATCGAACGAAAAATCGATCAAAACTGGATTGATAATCGATTAAAACTGGAGGTTCAAGTTAAAAATAAAGTAAAACCCATTTAGTAGCAGAGGAGGAATGATATATAGTTTGATTATAGCACCATTGATCACCATTGATATTTATAACAGATAATTTTTTTTATCAAACACCAATAAAAGTCAAAAAAATTGCTTTATTTAAAACTGTAAATTAGCATGCATGAACAAATATTTCTGTCATGGAGATAAAATACATATTTTATTAAAATCAATCAGGGGTACGTTAAAAAAACGCAATACGTATTCTGCTTTGATTGTTATAAAATATACAACCCATCACTAAATATGTTACTTGACTTTTCCAGAGATTTTTGGTGCAGTTTTATTGCATTTATATGCAGTCCTGTATGTCAATGCCGAATCTATCCAAATATGTTTATATCAGTATATAAATACTGTAATAAAATAATGTGTTATTTGCACAAATTGTTTATTTTTAATAAGCAATTAAAAATGCCCGATTAAGATATAAATAATTGTCAGTTTAACAATTTGCTTTTAAACTAAAAGCTTTAAATTAAACTTTGCTTGAAGATCGGTATTTGATAATCTCGACAAGCTCTCTTAAAATGACTGATAAAAGAAAACAATTTTAACGTTAACATTTGACATTAGTAAAAATAGATACAGTGAAACCTGTCTAAGCTGGAGACTACTGGAGAGATTGGAACATAGTTTCTTGAGAAATCGTACTTCGAATTTCCTCTGGAAACAGAAGATATTAATATCCAATTAGTTTTGGTACTGTCCGAAAAGCTTTTCAACCAGGCAAAAAATTATTCTTCATCATGGACATTCAAAGTTAATCTTGGCACATTCCCAATACACGGTGCCGCAGCTTGGCGATAAGTTTTTTAGATTTTTGCCAATTTGGCGATAAAACGCCAAATGTGGTTCGTGTTTGTTAAATGCTTTTAAGGTAACCATTTATTGCTCCCGATTTGAATAAGATGGTTATATTTTTTTGACGTTGTTTTTTAGATTTTTGCCAAGTTAATGATAAAATGCAAAATGTGGTTTGTGTTTGTTAAATACTTTTAAGTTAACCATTTATTGCTTCCGATTTGAATAATTAGCAGCCAATCAGAGCTTCTGATTTACTTGTAGACGAGTTTAACGCGCTTGTTTCAAAAAATTAAACCGTTGAATGTTCTTTTCGGGACTGCAGTTCCACCGCTCGGACGTACTTTTATTTGCTAGGTATGGCTTCTTTTTCTAATGGGAGGGTTGATTTGGATTTTTTTCGGGATTTACAAAATGCGGGTAAGAGAACTACTATAGATTGTATGTATGTTGAGTTAATAGCCAATATTTATTATTGTCCTAATTGTAATTCGCAAATCACTAAAACTGAGAGGAAAGATCTGAACATTGCGCTAAAAGATCCATTAGATGTTCGAAGCGAGTAAATTGGATTTAATTACGGTTTTAAAATTAACTTATTTATGGGTAAGAATACGCCGTGTTCTTGGATTACAGACGAATTGGGGGTATCCAAAAACACCGAAAAAATCAACAAAACGTAAAAGAAGCTAAACCGAAAATGAATAACCGGTAAGTTTTTTTAAACTTTTAACATAAAATAATATAAATGACAACATGCAGAACTTTCATTTTTTTATTTTCTGATATATTTAACCAAGATGTATTTTATATTTATTTAAATGAATTATTTGCAATATACTGACTTTTTTAAGCGGGGGGGGGGGGGGGGGGTTGGGGGGGGAGGCATTCCCCTCACACCTAACAAATTTCTCATTATTTTTCAGCTTTTATTTTTTGTATTTGTGTGTTTTTGTGCTTTTCTGTGGTTGTACAGTTTAAAAAATGCGTATATTTGGGACTTTCCCGTTCCAAAAAACACGCGTTCTGCTTGGGCGACCCCCCCCCCCCCCCCAAAAAAAAAAAATCAAAAATCGACTGCCCTTATTTAATTTCGTTTTTTTTAATTTTCTGGATAATTTTTCAATTAAAGTTCTGCATGTTGTCATTTACATTATTCATATTTCCCTCTGCGATGGAACCGCCATCTTGGTTACGTCTCCCATCGCCAAATTGGGCGCCAAGATGGCGGTTCCAATGCACTGAAATACAAGGGGCACAGTGTATTGGGAATTAACCGTTATCTTCATTAAAACAGTGGAGGACACAATTTTAACGACTATCGATAAAACTCTCGTCATCCGCCTTTAAACCGTCGAGTGCTTTTGGAAACAGAAAGCATGCGCTCGCTATCCTTGGCCGTTTCGGTCAGCCTCGGTTGCAAGGTCCATGTACGTATTCGAAGTTCGCCTCCCGGCTAGCAGAACGACGGCGAACTTAGTGTGGGTGCTCGGAACCAGATAAGCAAAGCTGGAGCAAAACAACTCGGCCTAGAGTGGGCGTGGTATATTTAGGAAGGGTACACTCGCGATCCTGGGCCGGCAACTAAAAGGTCTAGCTCTCATTTGTCCCCGCCCATCCCTGCGGGTGTCCGCCTTTGGGCACCCACCCCATCGACGAGGCTGGACTTTTTCGGCCTGGCTGGGCTGCAGTCGATGGGTCAGAATGCGCAGTTGGACAGGACCCCAATCTCCTCACTTAGGGCCTGTTCCATGAGTCCGTTGCGTAGCGTTAAGGGAAAGATGACGTTGAGACGAAAATAAACCAATCATAGACGTTAAAAATTTCATTGCCAATCGTTTGGAGGTTTGTCATTGGTTAAATATATTTCATACTTTAACAACGGACTCCTATGTGAACAGGCCCTTGCGCAAGCCATGGCAATTGCAGACCATGGGGGAAGGATCTGGACGAGACAGATTAGGGGGAATTTGTGTCCAAGCCGGGATTAAGCCTGTCTGCTGGTGAAGAACAAAGTCGATTAAGAAGATCTGGGCACAATATCAGAAAACGGCTACAAAAGTTAAGTTGGAGATTGGTAAAATTGTGCTTACGGGACTAGATACTGGGGCTGATAGAGAACCTCTAAAGCCGATAGAGAAAAAACCGATCTCATATTTAGATTCAGTGCCACAAATATAGCTAAAATCAGTTCTAAAACGTTTTTCTCGTAGACCTGTGTTATTTAAGTGATAGCCTTACAATTTATTCCTATTGAGGTGTAAAAAAAGGTAAGAATTCAACCCAAAATGTATCAGCAAAAATTGATGATTAAAATGACCTTATGTTGTTTCAGGGTATATGATAAATTGCTGAATCTAATTGTTGCTTTAACGTTTTTGGCTGCGCAGCAAATCTATTGTCGTATCACATTGTGTGGATCACGCACTTGGCTAAAGAGATTTTGTTCTCCCTTTTGCTGTTTACCATTGCATACAGGGAAAAGAATGCAATTCGAAATGAACTACCTCGAAAATTTTAGTTGTAGAAAAATTCATCGATAATATCTGCTGTCGTAATAAAAAAGCTCCCGTTTCTACGTCAATTTTGTCTTTTCCAGTATCATACCTCGTGGAATGTGGCCACAAAGACAGATGGGATTTTACCATTTTTCGTAAATTTTGATGGGTTAAGGCTATTCATTGAAATGTGGGTATTTCTACCTATCATGGGATTTATACAGCAACGCATTTTTTAGGAAATACAAAACATGTAATTTCTTTTATTTTTATCATACACCCCATAAAAAAATCGAATTCAGTCAGAGGTTCCTGATTGTGAACATTTACAAAGAATATATAGCTATATATGTATAACACACCGGGTTAGGTCAAAAGCGATTACAAACGGCTATAACTATTTAATGGAAAAGAATTTATCGATAAGATTAACTCAGAATGTAGACGGAACTTGAAAATTTTGTATACATACGTCATAGATGTTCTATGTGACAACATCTAGGCGGTAGTCCATTTCACGCCATACATTCTGCAGCATTTGTTCAGTCACCGACGCAAGCGCATTACAAAAGCGTACTTTGAGTTCTTCAATAGTTTGGGCATGGGAGGGACATAGAAAAAATCGCAGTCCGGAGATCTCAGTGCCCAAGAGTAGAAGACACTTCGACCGATCCAACGATTTGGAAGACGTTGGTTTAAAATGTGCCGTACTCCAGTGTGGGGGTGCTCCATCTTGCTGAAAGATGTACTCCGTGGAATCAGAGTGTAGCTGTGGCATTAACCATACCTCAAGCATGTCAAGATAAACATTTGATGTAAGAAAAAAAGGACCGTACAATTTACGTGATGAGTACACATTAACTTTCGCCGAGTTCAATTACAGTGAAAGGCTTCTCCGTACCCCATATTCGACTGTTGTACCGGTTAACCTTCCCACTTCTGTGGAAGCTAAAAATGGGCCATTGTTTCAATCCTCCATGCTTTTCAGCGTAATTCATGCGTTTGCCGTAGTCTCCCCGTTTCAATTGCTGCACAAGTTGAATTACGTACGGTTTAAATTTTCAGGCCTCGTTCTGAGAACACGCCATAGCGTTTTTGTGGCAATTGTAACTCCCTACTGCCTTCGCACGTCGATTTCCGTGGCTTCGTTCATATGTGCGGCGAATTCTTTCAACGTTATCCGCTGAAATCTGTGGCCTTCAGCTAGTTTGTCCCCCTTGCACAGGCATCCTGTTTCGTTAAACATCTGCGTATGTTGTTCGCATTTGGAGTTGTCGTGCTTGTAACGCTGACGAAATCTTCTCTGCACTGTGACAACAGAATGACATTTGTTAAATTCTACAACACGCAGCACGGGACTCGCCATTTTTACTAATGAGACGCCCGCAATGAACAGGTTTCTTGTCGTTGCGAAGTTTCGACTTCCGCTTCACTGCACCTTACGTAAAGAAATTTTCAAGTTCCGTCTACATTCTGTGTTAATCTTATCGATAAATTCTTTCTATTAAACAGTTATAGGCCGTTTATAATCGCTATATTCATTTTGACATTAACCGGTATGTATATATAGATATATTATTTATTTCAAATAATTCTAATGGCTGGGTAAAAAAAGGAAGTTTGCGTGCCTGAAATTTTCAAATTTGTTATGTAATCAATGAATATAAAAACATCTTGCAAAATAATTTCAACGCATCCGTCTTGATGTTATTTCAAACTCCTGTAAACGGAATGCCAGCCCCCCACAGAATTAAAAACACGATTTACATCGTAAGTGTATTTCGGCAGCTCAACGTCTAAAAACGTATAAAAACTTGCCGACATTTACCGACATCAGAATTTTAAGAAATGCTATAGGGCAATTAATGCATTGCCACTTGTTTTTTTTTGTTTTCAGCACGCGCTAGTGTAAGGGTATTAGTAGACTAAAACTTTCTTTTAAAAAATGAACCGATTCAGCTTAAAATAATTCTACGACTTTCGACAGCCGAAGAAAAGATTTCTAGCACGTACGGTCACGTAAATGTTAACAATTTTCTAGTGAACAATCACGTTCGAGGACATATCTAGATTTTCTTCTATCGCAAACAGGTTTACCTAAGGCTGCGCCGTGTCCAATCCTGTTGGATTCGCGATCACCTGCAAAGTTGACCCGTTGGAGAAAAGGCGGTCCAAGGTTTGCCGACTTGGATTTCAAAGATTTTTTTAAAGAAAGTGTACTCCGTAACAGAGAAAGAAGTTTTAACACATTGGACAATTTTTCGTTTGCAAATACACTGCTGGTCGACCCAAATTGCAACACCAAGAAAGACGAGATATCACAACAAAATTTATTTTGTAGATAACATGTTGACCAAGTATCAAATGATTAATTTATAGACTTCTGTGAAGTGTGGTTCCTGGCCAAAATCAGTAGCCAGAGTAGGCCGCCATTGTTAGAGATCACCGCTGCCACACGCCTCGGCATTGATTCAAACAGACTTTGGATGAGTTCTTGGGTACGGCAGACCAAGCAGCTTCCACACGTTGCCAAAGTTGATCTGCTGTGGCAGCTGGGGATGGAATCTGGGACAATCGTAGAGCAACCATGGACCACGTTTTCAATCGGCGAAAGATCCGAAGAGCGAGGCGGCCAGGGAAGCAATTCAATCTGGCGATTGACGAAGAACCGTTGGACAATGCGTGTCACGTGTGGTCGCGCATTATCCTGTCGAAATATGGCTGTGGGCAAGCCCTGAAGGTAAGGTTGGACAACTGGCTCCAACACCTCGGAGATGTAGCGATTGCTGTTTAAAGTACCGGCAATGCGTACTAGAGGTGTGCGAGAGTGATATCCAATACCGCCCCATACCATAATACCCGGTGCAGGACCAGTGTGGCGGTGCATAACGGCAGCTGTTCAGCATCCTCTCTTCACGGTGTCTCCAGACTCGAATGCGACCATCGTGGTGTTGCAGACAGAAGCGTGACTCGTCAGTAAAGACAATTTCATTCCATTCTGCCGTCCACATCCTTCTGTCATCGCACCATTGGCGGCGGAGACGTCTGTGGTTCTGCGTCAAGGGTAGACAAAGCAATGGACGTCTTGCGGACAGACCACTCTGCTGTAAACGGCGTCGAATGGTACGCGCAGACACTGGATGATGCGTTACAGACTGCATGTGCTGTGCTATGGTTCGTAATGTGACTGAGCGATCCGTCACTGCCATGCGCACAATTTGCCTGTCATCACGTGAAGTGGTGTGCTGAGGTGGATGCGATCGAACACGCCGGTCCGTCGTACCCTCCTGCATCCAATGATCACATATCAGCATTACAGTTGTTTGGTTTCGTCCAACACGACTACCGATTTCCCTGAAAGATAATCCACAATCTCGGTAGGCCACTATCCTTCCTCTGTCGAACTCGGATACTTGATCAAAAGATGATCGCTGTTTTCGACGAGGCATAATTGATCGTTTTTTGAAAAAACCACAAGAAAAACACAATTCCCGAACTTGAAATCGTCGAAATCTCCAAGCCTTAAATAGCGGTTTGAAGTGGCGCCACAGGCGCGCGTGATGTGCGTCTGCGCTGAAATTCTAATCATTTGCATATCTCACCTCCGCTAATGCATGTTGTAAATTTCATGTTATTTTCATGTTTCCTTCGGGGTGTTGCATTTACAGTGGCCAGCAGTGTAGTTTAAAATTTAAATCAATTGGCATACTGTGTTTCAAGCGCTCATAAATTCCTTTAAATTTATAAAATGCAAGGTGCAGAAAAGCTCGGGCTCTCTGAAAATACCATTTTTATGGGACGACCAGCATTCATGCAGCTGTCCATAGACCAGACACATTTGCACCGCTGGTTAACATGGAGGTGAGGCTGGTTCCCTGGTGGGCTATAGCACAGAGCAGCTGAAAGTTTAATTATTACTGAGAAACATCAGCTTTTCTACTGGTTTCATCCCGTCTTCACTATTTAGCACTGAAATGTGACACACTATTCGTCCAGAAATTGTTGCAGTTTCGTCAAAAACAGCTGTGTCACTTTTTTGTCTCCCTACATAAGTACAAAACAGGTCAGTTTATAAAACTGTTTGTAACATAAACATGAAATTATATATTAGTTTAATACAAGTTAAATATAATGCACACCTGCCAAACTTAGTAAGAGCAAAATCCTGCAATATTCTACCGAACATAAAATAATCGACATAACACAAAACAGCATAGTAAAAAATTTTAATAAAAGAATTATAATGTATACTTACTTATGGTTTATAGGATTTCTTTAATAATATTACATAGTATTTCCTTACTGTTCAGCTCATCTTAAAATTGTAATATTAAACAAAGTTTTATATATTTGAAATTTGTAATCATACGTTTTAATGTACATCATATTTACACTAGCAGGGGACCCCAGCTGTCTATATTTTGAGTACTTCTATTTCTTTATAATGTTTGTTTCAATTAATTGCAGAAAATCTTGTAATTTTTGTAGCATTTGTTGTAGCTGATTTTGCCCTTTTTAAAAATTCATTGTCAAATTGTTCTTCATAACAGTGGGTACGATTTGCATATTAGCAAATTTTCTGAGGACATAGATGACCTGAACTGAGTCGGTATTTTTGTTATGTAACTAAAAATCGGGTAATAATAGTGTGCATTCCGGAAGATGCTTTAAAAATCCGGCATTGCCAGGGTAATCCGGAAATATTTTAGGTTATCAAAACTGGTATTTCTCAAAAACATTTTTTTGTCTATTCCGCGCGTCATATCTAAAAATGTATTATTTGTATACCTTGAAATTTGGTACACTTTTACCCGTATAGTATATTATATACTGTAGTAAAATCTAAGAAAAATAATACTTGAATTTTTTATACGTTTTAGTATTGCTAAAATATAAACAATTGTTTTAATTTTAAAAAAAAACACAAAGCAGGGAATTTTCTTTCGATCTTACTACAGTTTATTCTTCAAGTTATATATATAGACTACGGAAAAAAATTAGAGCAAAATAATGGATAGAAAGCTTTAAATTCTACGCGGAAATATTACACTATGTGACAGAATGTAATCCTTTCATTCTTAAGTATGACTATTTTACACAAATATTTCATTCAAAAGGGTATATTTTAACTATATCAATACAAAGATGCACTATTTCTTCATATACTACAAAAAAATTGAAATACATTACTTGATTAACAAATATGTTATAAGCAATCGAAAAATATCAATTTTCAGGCCATAAATCGACTGTTTAAAAGGTATGAGCCCCCTTAAAGGGAAAAAACAAAAACCGGAGGTTTGCATGAGTGAGATTTCATAACACTCTTTCCTGTAATGTAAACAGGTCTAACGAAACTCTCAATATTTCTTTATAAAACATTCTACAGTGAACTACGATATATCAAACATCAAGGAGACAGAGAAAACTTCTAATATACGAGGATTTCGGTATACCGAGGTTCGATTAAATAATAACAGGGAGTGTTAGGCAGGTTCAGTGGGAATGGTAAACTTCGATTTATCAAGGAATTCGATTATATCGAGGTTCCACCGTACAATGCTAATATTGTATTGACTCCAGTCACTTTGGTGTGGTCAGGTATCCAATCGAGTATCGTAGTCATGACAAATATCGTGTTCATTCATTTAAAGGTTTCAAAACGAGAATTTATGTCAACAATTCTAAATCATAAATGACGCGCGATATCAGTTTTGAAAAAACACATCAAACCGGAGTTTTGAGTCGATATTCAAGGCCGGTTTTCTAGGGTGGGTCAAATATGTTTCGTTGCGACAAAAAATCCAGTTTCATAAAATAATAGACAGTTAAGAACTTCCCTGAATGGGTAGGGAGGTCTTTTTCATCTGTTCTCGATCCATAAACCTACAGTGCAATCGAATATTTCTCTTCTGTATGGCTACGGAGATGTGTTTTAAATTACCCTGCCGAGAAATCTTTTCTCACATACACTGCATGCGGAAGGTTTTTCTCCTGTATGGGTGCGTTGATGACTTTTAAATGATTCTGTACAGAAATTCTGTCTCACATACAGTGCGTGCGAACTTTTTCCTCCGTATATGGGTGCGGAGATGTATTATCAAAGTACCCTGTTCAGAAAAATCTTTTCTCACATACAGTGCATGAAAAAGGTTTTTCTCCTGTATGGGTAAAGAGATGTCTTTTTAAATTATCCTGATCAGAAAATCTTTTCACACATACAGGGCATGCGAAAGGTTTTTCTCCTGTATGGGTACGGAGATGTCTTTTCAAATCACGCTGTGTACAAAATCTTTTCTGACATACAGTGCATGCAAAGGTGTTCCTCCTGTATGGGTGCGGAGATGTCTTTTCAAATTATTCTGTTCAGCAGATTTTATCTCACATACAGTGCATGCGAAAGGTTTTTCTCCTGTATGGGTACGAAGATGTCTTTTTAACTGACTCTGTCCAGAAAATCTTTTCTCACATTCAGCGCATGCGAAAGGTTTCTCCCCTGAATGGGTGCGTTTGAGATGTTCTATCAAAGTACCCGGTGTAGAAAACCTTTTACTACATACAGTGCAGGCGAAATGTTTTTCTGTATGGACGCAGAGAGGATTATCAGTCATGTGGTACGTATGTAAGGCGGGTCGACTGTGACAATGTTCCTTCACATAAATTACATTTGAATATTTCCTCTTTGTGAGAGGGAATCTGTGCACATGAGCTCTTTACGTTTGGAATCATTCTACATGTGTCACCTGGAGTGCATTCATCTGCGGTTTTCAGTTGGATTATTTTTGCTGATACGGCTTTTAATGGAAGGTCCTCCACACTGGAAATACATGACACTTGTTCTTCTGACAGGCCGATGATCAGAACACTATAACTGCGAACAATCCGCCGAATTTCTAAATTTGTGGACACCACAGACATTTCGGTTTTGCATTTCACAATCGGTACCGAGCACCTGCAAAGAGAGGAGAAAGAAATTGCGTGAGATATGTCGACACTGTACCACCCCGCTTGCCTCGTATTTTTCCTCGTCAAGTTAAATAGCAGAAATAAAATTTTGCGTCTTAAAAGAAAATGTGCCTTATGGATTTGTTTAGGCATATTTGTTAGGAGTGCTGTTTGGCGACTAAAATATTTTTCACTACGCGTTCTCCTCCACTTTTTAATCTGAATGTTGCATATATAATACATTAGAACTGACAATAGTATAAATTCTTCAAATCATCTGAATAAACATTTCAAAACAGTCATCAATGGACCCCTTGTAGGCGATGAGATAGAAGTCAGGAATTCACGCGATAGGGTGAATGTCTGGGGATAAGGGTTTTTCAGACAAAAACCTTTTAAATAGTGTTTTACTAAATTATAAACACGTCCATAATAATGCAAAACAAAAATATCTCCACAGCTATCATGCAATGTTTCCTTAATAATTACTAGTGAAACATATACCACGCTATAAAACTTCCAAAAAATAAACGCATGTCTCCTTATGAGCAAGTCCCCGACACATAACGTAAAAGTCAAGGTCACCCCCTCTCCCCTCCAATAGTACATGATCTGCAGCGCTCCCTTTATTTAATGTTAGGTCTAGAAATAGATGGTCATTATTTAGAAATTCAGCAGACCTTTACTCCTTTAAATTTTAAAATTCTGGTCAATTCACTATTTCAGTTTTAAATTTACCGCATCATCTTCTGTCTAGTAACTTTTATTAAAATTTTAATAAAATCATGAAAGCTAAATGAATTTACAAATAACAACAACAAAAAATGAAGCGTGAAAATTAATTCAGTCTCCATAGAAAGACATAAAATTATTTATTTAAAGTTCCTCATTTACAGATCACAGCAGACGCAGAAAAAAAGCAGCCAAATCTAACAATTTATAATTTCATATTAAGGAAATTAAACAAAACCAGAGGTATTGCATAAGTGAGATTTCATATCACTCTTTCCTGTAATGTAAACAGGTCTAACGAAACTCTCAATATTTCTTTGAAAAACATTATACAGTGGGACTTTCATATATATCGAACCTCAAGGGAAACGAGAAAACTTCGAATCATCGATATACCGAGAATCGATTTAATAACATGGCAGTGTTGGGTATGTTCAGTGGGAATGGGAAAACTTCGATTTATCAAGGAATTCGATTATAACGAGGTTCCACCGTACAATGCTAATATTGTTTTTTCTATTCACTGCAGTCACTTTGGTGCGTGCGGTATCCAATCGTGTGTCGTAGGTCATGACCGATATCGCGTTCATGCATTTAAAAGAGGTTTCAAAACGAGAATTAATGTCACAGTTCCAAATCATAAATGAACGCGCGATATCAGTTTGAAAAACACATCAAACCGGAGTTTGAGTTCGATTTTCAAGGCCGTTGTCCTACAGTGGGTCAAATATGTTTCGATTGCGACAAAAAATTCAGTTTCATAAATAATAGACAGTTAAGAACATCCCTGGTTGGGTAGGGAGATCTTTTTCATCTGATCTCAAGCCATAAACCTACAATGCAATCGAATATTTCTCCTGTGTATGGCTACAGAGATGTGTTTTTAAATTACCCAGCTGAGAAAATCTTCTTCTCGGCATACAGTGCATGCAAAGGTTTTTCTCCAGTATGGGTACGGAGATGTGTTCTCAAAGTACACTGTTCAGGAAAATCTTTTCTGACATAATGTGCATGCAAAAGGTTTTTCTCCTGTATGGGTGCGAAGATGACTTTTTAAATGATTCTGTTCAGAAAACCTTTTCTCACATACAGTGCATGCGAAAGGTTTCTCTCCTGTATGGGTGCGGAGATGTTTTATCAAAGTACTCTTTACAGAAAATCTTTTCTCACATACAGTGCATGCGAAAGGTTTCTCTCCTGTATGGGTAAGGAGATGTCTTTTTAAATTATCCTGTTCAGAAAATCTTTTCACACATACAGGGCATGCGAAAGGTTTTTCTCCTGTATGGGTACGAAGATGTCTTTTCAAATCACCCTGTGCACAAAATCTTTTCTGACAAACAGTGCATGCAAAAGGTGTTTCTCCTGTATGGGTGCGGAGATGTCTTCCCAAAGTACTCTGTTTAGAAAATCTTTTCTGACATACAGTGCACGCGAAAGGTTTTTCTCCTGTATGCGTACGGAGATGTGTCTTCAAATTATTCGGTCGAGCAAATCTTATGTCACATACAGTGCATGCGAAAGGTTTTTCTCCTGTATGGGTGCGGAGATGTGTTTTTAAATGGCACTGTTTAGAAAATCTTTTCTCACATTCAGCGCATGCGAAAGGTTTCTCCCCTGTATGGGTGCGTTTGAGATGTTCTATCAAAGTACCCTGTCTAGAAAACCTTTTACTACATACAGTGCAGGCGAAAGGTTTTTCTGTATGGACGCAGATAGGATTATCAGTCATGTGATACGAATGCTGCGTATGTAAGTCGGCCAACTGTGAAAATGTGCCTTCACATAAATTACAATTGAATACTTCCTCTTTGCGAGAGGAAATCTGTGCACAGGAGCTTTTTACATTTGGAATCATTCTACATGTGTCTCCTGGAGTGCATTCATCTTCTGTTTCAGTTGGATTATTTTGCAGACATGGCTTTAATGGAAGGTCCCTCCACACTGGAAAGACATGACATTTGCTCTTCTGACATGCAGATGTTTCCTCACACGATGATAGGAACACTATAACTGGGAACAATCCGCCGAATTCGTAAATTTGTGGACACCACAGATAATTTCAATCTTGCATTTAACAATCTGTACCGAGCACCTGCAAAGAGAGGAGAAAGAAATTGCATGAGATATGTCAACACTGTACCATCCCGCTTGCCTCGTATTTTTCTCGTGAAATTAATAGCAAGATATAAAAGTTTGTGTCTTAAAAGAAAATGTGCCTTATGCATTTGTTTAGGCATATTTGTTAGGACTGCAGTTTGGCGACTACAAATATTTTTCACTACGCGTTCTCTCCACTTTTTAATCTGAATGTTGCATATATAATACATTAGAACTCACAATAGTATAAATTTTTCAAATCATCTGAATACAACATTTCAAAACAGTCATCAATAGATCCCTTGTAGTCGATGAGATAGAAGTCAGGAATTCTCGCTGATAGGGTGAATTTCTGGGGATAAAGGTTTTTCAGACAAAAACCTTATAAATATTGTTTTACTAAATTATAAACGCGTAATAAAAATTCTAAACAAAAATAATCTCTACAGCTATCACGCAATGCTCCTTAATAATTACTAGTGAAAACATATACGCACGCTATAAAACTTCCAAGCCTCAAATGTAGATGTCGCCACCATACAGATAGACTTTGCGTGCAAACTTCCATCGTACTGTCATTTATTTAGCCAGAGAGAGTTTGGATTTTGTCGAGAATGGAGACCTCCGGTCTGATGCCCAATTTTGGACTATGTCAGGTTAACTTACTTCTTTTTCTCTAAATGTTGTTCACTTGTTTTGTACTCTGTAGTGTAATCCGTCCCTTGTAACTGTGATTTCTAGAATAATTTAACATGTTCTAAACTTACCCCGAGTTCCTTGTAAAATCTCGAGTTTAGAACATGACCCTTCTTTACCCCGAGATTTTTTTGATTACTTTTGATTCAACACCAGTAAATAAATTAATGACAGTTACAGAACTGCTAAAAGGAGTTTTACCCTTATTATCTCTCGCACAATTCAATTTTGTAACTTTTTAAGACTCTCCGGGTTGTAAATAAAATATGCCAAATGAGGGGTGTGACTTGACACTCAAACAGTCAGATATTTATTTGACACAGCTTGGTATTATACGAACAAAGAAACAGAATGTCACAGCGTTTAAGAAAAGATATATATACGCCTCAGTAGAAAAATAATTACGTAACATGTCTTTCCAATTAAAATTGCGGGAATTTAAAATTTAGAAATTTCAGCTCTTAGGAAAAAAACTAACGCTATATTTAAATTCAGGGCATCAAATTCATATGAAATCAGCTGCAAATATCCTCGCACTAAAACCACTATTGCCCTGTGTTATATATATAACCTGACTTCTGTTAGTAAAGACGTGGGGTGAAGTAAAATTTCAAACTCAACTCGTTCAAAAGAATTTGTTCAAAACTTAAGATAACTTAAATATAAGAAAAGTGTAACGTAGCTAAGACACTACCATCATTAAACCTCACAAAGTTATTCCACACTATGGCACTGAAGATAACAGCTAAAAAAATAAACGACAGACTACCGCCGAACAGTTTATATACTATCAAGTCATTATATATACAACGGTTACTTGCTCAGTTGCAGTTAAGGCTCCTGTCTATTAACCTTATTGGGTTCCCTCACGTCCATGTTAACCTACGGAGAAAATGTGTCTACTGTTGACAGCTCCATCAATGCCGATGGTCCAAGAAAAATGGAATTCAGATATGAAAAGGTTACACACAGCCCAAACTTTTCTGCATGTTGAATCAGGATTCATTTTAGAAATGTCGTCCACCAAAGGAATTTAGGAGCGTTTAAAACACACTCTAGCAGATATTTTCCCCCGAAAAATTTAAATTTTAAAATACCATTTGGATTTAAGAAAAAAAACGAAAAATGCCCCAAGGTGCAAAATTTCTTTCCTTATTAAAAAGTACAATTT
The DNA here is from genome assembly GCA_907164885.2 of Dolomedes plantarius. Taxonomy (NCBI): domain Eukaryota; kingdom Metazoa; phylum Arthropoda; class Arachnida; order Araneae; family Dolomedidae; genus Dolomedes; species Dolomedes plantarius. Next base: position 260,223,041 of record OU015490.1, read on the forward strand.
AATTTTCATAAAATCTTTCCACCCAAGTCGGCAATCGTTGGACACATTTTCTGCATAAGTTAACATTGAGGTGAGAAACAGTGTACCCAGCTGGTTGAAGTACTTCTCTTGGGAACTCTCAAATGACAGTTTGGAAGCCAAACGGAAAATTTCTTAAAGCTTTGCCAAAAGTAAATTTTATGTTCTTAATGCTAAAATTTTACTCAAGTCTCGTTTTAAAAATTGTGAAGATGAAGATCTAGTAGTTGATAGAAATAATAATATGCTATGGCATATGAGATTCGAACATTTATATGCAAAAGTTTTCAAACAATTTTACCAATCAGATAACGTGCATGACCTTGAAAAATTTAAAGGTTCGGTAGAAATATGCGATGTTTGTAATGTAACTAAAGCAACAAGAGTTCAATTTAAAAGTGTTAAGGGATAAAATCTTGAAATGTTCTTGAACCGTTACATTTATGGGGACCAGGCCCTGGATATACGATTATTCCAGAGTCGATTTTAGGGATACTGGAAAAAAAAATCTATTTTTGTTGAAAATGGAGCATTCAATCAATATTATATGCGATTTAGTGGCATCACTTCGTTTCTTTTGTGTTATTATGTTTCATGCATCTGGCATCACCTTTTTTATGCATTCCATTAAAATTTATGTAAACAGTAAGACGTACTGTTTTTTTTATCTTACTAAAGTCACTTTAAACCCTGAATGGAACAGATGTATTACACGCACCTCCCTTGGCGACAAAAATTTTTTGACGCCAAATACTCGTCAAAAAAATTTGTCGCCAACTTGTCGCCAAACAAGCCTACGCGGACATTTTACACTTAAATAACAAATATACACAAAATATCAATAACAACTCAAATATAAAAATAAATTCAAAACAAACTTACCAATGGCAATAATAAACTTTCAAAAAGCATGTCACAAAACCACAACAGCTACTTTAAAACATACACGAATATATCTAAAAACGGCTGTATTAAAATTCAAAACCTAAACAGAAATGCTCAACCGCTACTTTAAACACGCAAAAATATCTAAAAACAGCTGTATTAAACTTCAAACCTCAGCAGAAATACTCAACCACTTATTTAAAACATAAGCAAATATATCTAAAAACGGCTATATTAAAATTCAAAACCTAAACAGAAATGCTCAACCGCTACTTTAAAACATACGCAAATATATCAAAAAACGAAGACATTAAACTTCCAAAAACATTACACATATCCGCAACATCTATTTAAAACATACGCAGATATATCAAAAAACAAAGACATTAAACTTCCAAAAACATTACAGAAATCCTATACCGCTACTATGAAACGCCAACAAAAATATCGAACACCGGTATATTAAACTTCCAAAAACACTACACAATACCACAACACCTATTCAGGGTTGCAACAAAAAACAAACATCACGCCAAATCGCATGGCTGCCAAACCAAACAAAAAAATCGCTAAAATAAAAAAATCGCCAGACATAAAAAAAATCGCCAAATTGAAAAAGGTGCGTGAAACACATCTGTACCCCCTGAATTCAACTAGCGATTACTTTATTTCGTTAATATTGAAACAATTTTAAATTCCGATGGTAAGTTTGCTTGTTTGTTTCTACCGCAAAAACTAATGATAAATATAAATGTCATTGCATACTGAAATTAAATTGACTTAAAATCACGAATCTTCTTGAAGATTATTTATTATAAGTGCTGCATTCATGTGATTTTAAAATAAAACAACCTGGCCGATATATAATGTTGGCAATCATTATTTTCCCGCACTTTTAAGATATTTCCATAATTATTTTCAATTGTCGAGGTTAAGAAGTGGAAAAACTGGAGATCTGCCTACGTAAGAGGAAACCGGAGCAGTAGAGGCAAACAGAAGAAAAGGGTCCTATCTTTTTGAGTTGTCCATGTAACAGTAAAAACGAAGCTTGGCGCTTTTGTTAAAAGATAGAACTAAAAATATTTCTCTATTCTTTTAATTTCCAAACAATAAAAAAGCACTGTATGTATTTTTGCAAATGATAATTAAAAAGGGTTTTTAAACTATTGTTGCAATTAAAATGTTTCAAGCTTTTATAAAATATGAAACAAAGAAATGCCTCTTGGAAAACATACTTAAAATATCAACGAAAAAAATGTAGTTTTTGGAGAGTAAAAACATATTCCCTCTTCTAAAAAAGATGCTTTCCTTTCGAAAAATAACCTAATGCTTAAATAAAATGTCCTAGATGTGTCACGTGTAACCCAGATAATTTTAACTTCTCGGCAAATAGTGCTTTAGAAGGTCAGGGACAAGGGCTAACTTCCGATAGTGGCAGTAAAAAGGATTTTAATTCTGATGTCGAAGCTCAATGTATTGACGCCAAAATACCAAAGTCTACTGTAGCTTCCCAAAACTTGCCGGGAAAAAGCCATGGTTGAGGAAACGAATTCTCAAAACACTAGGGATGTTTATGATATTGTCCCAAAACTAACTGGGGCTAAAGTATAAGAGCGATTAGGTAAAGGAAACGAGGATTTCAGATTGCCCCAACTGCGCATGCCTGGAGTACAGCAACCAGATTTGGCGGCCTGGCACGATTTTCACATTACGGAAACCCTTTTACGGAAACATCTTGCTTCTGTGCCAATTTGAGGACCGTTTTTCACCAAATTGCCAAGCTTGTGTGCTATGTCCGTGAGGTTGTATTGCTGGCTGCTGGTTTTTGTTGACGACGTAAATTTATACAGGTGTTGTTGAACATTGTATTGCCTTAATGTCCTTTGTTGTAAAGTTATTCTAAATTAGTTATTCTTAATTAAATTTCATCACTGAATATACAATTACGACTTTCATATTGAATTTCATCTGAGAAATGTATTTACGAAGATCCTGAAACGGTAAATCGACAATATTTGAAATGCTAATCACGACGACGCAAAGAACATACTTTTTTGTATGTGTTGTGTTGGAGGTACATATTTACATTTATTTACATTTTATCCGAAGATTTAAGTATTCAAGTACGTTTATGTAAAACTTCAATCGCTACAGTCTTATTTTGGTATCTATTGTATTTTAAAACGCAATTAATTGCCAAGCTTTCACAATTTTATTATAATGTTTAATTAACGAATTATATTTTTGCAAGAACACTTGGTTTATTTTGTTCTTAAATAGATTAGTACTATTTGCTTTGTACACTGCTAGCTTATGATTTTCATATGGGAGTGATTATCAGCATCAATTATAATTTGCATTTAGTGTCATGTAATTAATATTTGTTTCTAAACGTTTAGTGGACAAATTTGTCAGGTGTTTGTCTTATATTTGCAGGTAATTAGCAAATCCAATGTTGCCTTTCAAGACTTCACCATTATGTGTAGAATAACATTACATTTTCGATGTTATGGAGACTCAAATACTGCTTGCTCACTTAAATCTTTTGCAAATTTGATAATTTTATGAATTGTTATCATCTATATCACCATATTTATTAACTATTTTACATTAAATGCTTTAAAAATGTTGATGGCATTAAATAGTAGATTAAATATTCTGAGTACATCTTTTTGTCATTTAGGAAGCAGCTTGTTATAATTATGAGTTATATATTTTTGTTACAACATTTCTTTAAACTTCTTAAAGAGTTTGCACTGAATTTTACACATTACCTGAGGTTTTCATGTCTTTTAAATATGGATTGGAGAAAATATTCAAAATCATGTATAGGCGAGTATATTGTTTAGATTTGGATTACTTTACAATTATGTCATGATATTTAAATCTGCAACAAATGATTGAAACTGTAAACATAATTTTTTCATTTTGGATTATTCATTTATTAAACTGTTAGAATTATTCTGTAAAATTAAAGGATAAAGTCCTCCCAGCATTACTTATTACTATTGCCATAAATGATTTTATTCTAACGGAGAATATTTCCTATTAGAATCCTGTTAGAAGATACTGAGAAAAACAATCAAACAAGTGATGATTATGTTGTATGCATGCGTTCCATCTATAAATTGTCTCCTGCATGATATAATAGAGGTAATTTTTACAATTAACAGTATTTATAAGTTTTTACTGTTTCAGATCTTTATCTAGTGAGCATTGTCTGAAAGGAACTAATGACTGTTGTGTGTCATTTGAAAGTGTTATATCTATTAACAGCTTTATGCTTAATTTTATAGAAGTTTTTCAAAGATAAACGTTGCTGTTTCTATTTTACCTGGGTGGTTAAAAAAAAAAGGAACTGATTGATGGTATAATTTCCTTTCATGTTCTAGTACTGAAAGTGCCTCTATAAATGCATGTTATACTTCTAATTTATATATATATAAATATATTTAGGGGGGGGGGGTAACGTGAGGATATGGCATATTCCTACCTTTTTTTTTAAAAAGTATTATTTTGGCGAAACTTAACTGAAATTTTAAGGAACTTGTGAAAGAATCGTTAATATAAAACAAAAAGTTTTTTTTAAATTGCGAGTTTTCTGTCCTCCTGTGACGTAACATGTGAAAACATAGTATTAAAAATATGCACCTTTATTTGAGAAAGCTATATACTCACCCTTTTTTTTTTTAAGAAAAAAAGCCATGTACACACATATATATATATGTGTGTGTGTGAATTAATCCATAAGAATAACCTTTTTTCATGTTAGAAGTAATTCATATGTACCTAAGATGGAAGTGAAAGCGATTTTGAAATATTCTAACTAAGCTTAATTAAATATAAATTATTTATTTTTATTATTTTTTAAGGCATGTGATCATTGCTGGAGGTGACTGATTTTTCATAGAAAACACTTTCAATGAAAAGTCAATCACTTTCAGCAATTACATGCTATGTTAATTTCTGTGAACGTATTCATTAATATTGTTAAATTTAAAAAAATAAAATTCTATATCATCTTGAGAATAATAATTATTAGCTATGTGTTTCCTCTTTTGTAATTTGTAGATCACTGTGAAATTTAAACAAAAAAGTAAGTTTGTTTTGCTGCTGCCTATTATGAAGCTTAAATATTTTCCATCCACATTAATATGTAAGTATATTTATTTCTATATATCTCTTTAAATAGTTTAATGAGCAGGTTGTTCATTATAATGTGTGTGTCGAACAAGAAAAATATAGTATTCACAAGTGTGACATTGTTTTTATGAAAGCTCTTTCTCAAAATATAATTTTAAATTAGCATGTGTAGTTAATTGTTTAATCACTGGGTTAAAATAATGTGTCTTATATGAATATTCAGTAAATGATTAATTTACTGAGTAAAGTTGTGTAAAATATCAGTGTATTAAGCTAAATGAGTACTTGCTCAGTGCTGCTGTAAGATTAAAAAGCAGTGTCTGATCTGTGAACTCTTTTGGCTAGTAGATTTTAACAAAGAAACTTAAAAACTTATAGGAGTATGTTACTTTTTTGTTTTGTAGCACATTATTTGTTTTAACATTACATATCACTAACGCTTTTTTAACTTTTTTACATATTCCACTTGTAAGTAATTGATTGTTGCTTAGTATTTGTTGAATTTTGAAACAGTTCATTCAAAAAAATTTATTTTTCAATCCAATGCACTGTTTAAATGACAGAAAAGAATTTGCCATTTTTAATTCATGTTATACTTATAAAAAGTTCTAATCAGTCAAATAAAGAAAGCACTAACTAAAGAAATTTCATAATTAATGGATCTTCAACAAATAAAAGTTTCTTTAAAATTAAGGTATTAATATTCTATGTAACAAGCATTCAAGAAAGTAACAAATGAATTATATGAGGCAATGTTTGAAAGTATGTAAAAAGTGTTTTTAAAAATGTTAATTTAAACATACTTTAAGCTTCTGACATTGGGGGGAAAATTATAACAGTATAAGTATCAATATTGCTAAATAATGAAAATCTAATATTCGAGGTATGTGGAGAAAATTAAATTTTCAAAACATTAGATGTTAAATGTATTATACCTTAAGTTTTTTTTTTTTTTAAGCAAATATTTAAAATTTAAGTTTTCGGGGAAAAAATATGGTATAGTACATTTTAAATGCTGATAAATTATTTTAGTGGACGAAATTTTTATAATAAATCCTGTTGCAAGGTGCAGAAAAGTTTGGGCTATCCGAAAATACCATTTTTATTTGATTATTAGTATTTAGGTAGCTGGAAACAGCAAACAAATTTTCTCCATACATTAACACTGAGGTCAGCGAATCCAATGGGGTAAGTACACAGCCGCCTTAACAAAACAGATAGTGAGTAAGAGTATTCAACATGAAATGCAAAGGAAAGAAAAATCTTCAGATAAATTATTTACTTCTATTCAGAAAATTTTTTCAAACAGTTTTCATAAAAGAACTTGTACAGAATGTTTTTAAAAAATTACCTTATGCAAAATTAAAACTTACAAGACTATATTTTCATGTTTTGGTACAGTTATCTTTTACATAAAAGGTTTAATATAATCCTATAACAACGGTTTGAACTTCATTTCATCTAGAAATATTATTCATTTCATGTATATTTCATCACAGCATAATTATGCTCTTTTTTCTTTTTTTTGACACTGTTACCGTAGTTACTTTCTATTCAATAAATATATTTTACCCCTAGGATTGGGGGGGGGGGGCCTAAAACAACATCCATCAGTTTGAGTAACACTGATCCTAAGGATAGAAACAATGTATACTAAAAAATTACCCAAGACATGAAGAGCAGGAAAGCAGTTATAAATTTTGCGAATACAGAATTATCTATTGAGTATAAAGAATATGCAGGCAAGAGGGCAGATAATTAAAATCTAGATCTAAAGAAGTAGAATTTTACAGTAAAAAAATCTTAAAAAATCATATCAAGGCTGTCATAAATATCAGTTAATACAGATTTTGTAAATCTTGAAACGTTTCAAACAAAGAAGTCATTAGAATACACGGTACAGAGAAAATTAGACATTTTTATATACACTCATGGACAAAAAAATTAGCGCACCAAGAAGGAGTCGTCAAAATGAAACGAAATTTTACATACGTAATGACTACTTTGATATAAGTAAATGATAAGAAAATCAAAGAAATAGGATAATTTATTTCAGAGAAAAAGGCAAAAGAAAGGAGGAGTTAATACTCCGTTGGACCCCCTCTAGCGCGAAAGCACGATGCGATACGATCGGGCATTGAATCATACAAGTTCTGTATGATCTCTTGAGACATTTCGTTCCATATTTGCTGTAACCTTGCCTCTAGTTCGTTCAAACTCGTGGGATGCCCAACTCGTCGTCCCAAATGATCCCAGATATGCTCGATTGGAGACAAATCTGGGGATCAGGCAGGCCAAGGAAGGGTAGTAACAGTGCGGAGACAGTCTTGTGACACCCTTGCCTTATGAGGCCGAGCATTGTCTTGTTGAAAAATGGCTCCTGGGAGCCGTTGCATGAGTGGCAACACATGTGGTTGCAGGATTTCATGAACATACCGCTGGGCTGTCATGGTGCCACGGAACAATACTAGGGGTGACCGTGTATTGTAGGCAATGGCACCCCATACCATCACACCAGCTGTGGGAGCGATGTGTCGCTGTACAGCAAAGGCAGGATTGAAGCGTTCACCACGGGCTCTCCACACACGAACACGATTGTCATCACTGCCGAGATTGAATCTGGATTCGTCGCTAAAGACGACCTGGTTCCATTCCGCTGCAGTCCACTTTCCTCGTGCGCGTCAAAACTCCAAACGGAGGCGTCGATGGGTGGGCGTCAACGGTAGCACACGTAATGGGCGCCACGATACCAACTGTCCTTCTGCCAGGCGTCTTCGTATGGTTCGAGAAGACACAGAGGCCAATAGTGAAGGTGCTACCTGTGCCTGGATGGCGGCCGATGAAACAGTTGGCTGTACGCGTGCATTTCTTACAATGTGGCGGTCTTCTCGACGACTGGTCTCGAGGGCGTCCTGAGCCTGGTCTTCGTGTACATGACATCTCTCGGGTCCACTGGTCCCAACACCTCCTCACAACACAATCAGAGTGGCCGAATTGACGAGCTACTCGCCTAGCTGACCACCCAGCTTCCATCATCCCGACGATTCTCCCCCTCTCAAACTGCGACAGCTGCTTATGTTGTCTTCGAACATGGCGTAATGGCATGTCTATCTCAGCTCTTCCTTTGTAAATGATTCAGCACACTCAAACAAGCTTTGGTTACCTGTTTTATACTCCACAGAGTACGATGTTCAATGCCCTCTACCGGCTATACGTAATGCACAATCACGCTGCATTTCTAATCATTTGCATATCTCCCCGACATGTACCTTCATTGCAAGTTTCGTTACGATCCCGCAATTATTTCTTGGTGCGCTAATTTTTTTGTCCATGAGTGTATAATATACTAATAATTGTGTACATTTCAATAATTTTATGGCTTTAATAAGAATTTTAAATATTAAGTATTACTTTTAAACCATGCTCTTTGAAATACATTGTTTTAAAACTTTAAACAAGCCCATTATAATGAATATGAATATTTAAGAGTATTGCATTTTATGCTGGTGTCGTTATCTTTGTAATGAAAGATGAGCATGAATATTATTTATTAAATCTTTTCATCAAAAATTTTAACACTGAATGAATACAGAAACAAATAACATTAAAATAAAAAATTTCAAATGCAATCATAAATAAAAAGTTCTGTGACAGAATAAAGCAACAGATAAACTGCAGGTTTCTGCTGATGGTGCCAAGTTCTAAAAGCTCACAAAATTTGTGCCACTTCATAATTTATGTGAAAACTTTAATTAGTTTACCTGTAAGTTTCGCAGGAAATTAACAGTGTATCTTGATTATATTGCAACTTTTGAAACTTTAATGCACATGAATGCTGATTTGTTAACTTCAATAAGCTTTTGATGTTTTAACAATCTATATATATAAAATGCGTAAGTATGCGGCACAAAAATCGACGATATTTCTACACTACGAATGGAAGCGGCTGCAACTACCAGATGTAAACATTACTGAATGTCCCCAATTTGCAACCACGTGTCAACATGGGTTTACGTACTGAAATCAGGAATGCTTGAAAGTGAGCTACACGATCAAGTGAAATTTGGGAACAGTCTCAAGAAAGAAAGCAAAGAAAAAATAATTCATTAAAAGATGGGCGTGAAAGAGAGCATAAATGATCACAAAGTTAGGCTTAACCATCGCCGGTATAGCAACCAAGAGCCAGTAATAGTTAATTTTCTACACTTTTTTCAGCACGTGATGAAATTTTACTCCATTTTTATAGGTGAAGAAATTTACCCAACAATTTATTATTTGATATAATTAAGTATAGATAAATGAATTGTGGACAATAGTACATACAGAGAGTGATGTAATGCACACTATATTTTAGTACTTGCTGAACTTTTACTCCATTTTATAAGGGAAAAATATTTTCCTCAACAATATCTTATTTGATGTAATGACAAAGTGTAAATATCTTAATTTTGAAAAATAGTACATACAGAGAGGGATGTAATTTTTAAAATCATTGGTGTTGGGTTTCTAAGTCTTATCTTTAACTCTGTTCTGATGTAATGGAAATTCACATTTTTGAATCATAATGTTTTACAATCAGCCTTATAGAAAATACCCCTTAACAACATATATTTATGATGACAGATGACAGGTAATGGTAATATTCCTTACACTTGTTACTTTCAATTGAGATTTTTTGCAAAAGAAAATATAAAACTAAAAGTGACCATGCTGGTCGCGCAACGGGTAGTTTTAATATATTTAAAGCAAGGAATTATATTAAAAAAAACACCAAACACATCAATGTTGGGAAAAGTGCTAAATTTTTTATAGCCTGAAATTGGTGATTATTTGTGTGGTTCCTTTGTTTATGCTCTGCTACAATTGGGTTGTAATCTTTATAACAAATGTTTTTATTATTTAGTTTAATGGCTTAAAAGAAAGCAAACCTGATCCAGCTCAGCTTTGCACTTATATCACCAAAGGTTAGAGATTATATCTCCGAAAAGTCAATTGGGTTTTTTTTTCAGTTTCAACTAATTCAATTTAATGATGATCATTTAGATCGTTTCAGCAGTGAAATTTGAAATTAGCTTCAGATTAAAAATTACACATTTTAGTGAATGAAAAAAAATTTAAATTATTTTCATAACATTTTCATATTCCTTCTTTTCAAGGAATACAATCCGAAAGATAAAAGCTTGCCCTTGATTATTCATATCTAGATTATAGGTCTTACTCAGGACCTGAGTGCATCTGGTACACCACTTGCCCTTGGTTAGTGTTTTTGAATTCTAAATTTTTTTAAATAAAGATTACTAATTTTTATTTTCCGTTAATTTTGTACCCTTTCCTAAAATACTTATATTGTGTTCTTAATTTTGTAAATTGATTTTTACACTTCAAAAATATTTTAAATTTTAATTTTTGTCCTCAAAACTTACCGGTAATACTGTTGTTATCTTTTCTTCCTTCATTCTTCTGTATACTTTGAAATTATCTTGCTACAAATTTTTTAATTTTATGTACTTCCTTTATTTTTTTACTATTTTTGTATTTTTATGTGTCTATCTTGAAGTATTTACGTGCTTATTTTCTAGATTTTGAGATTTGAAAGAAAAAAAATTAAATTAAATTCTTGTATTTTGGATATATTGTTTCCCTAGAACACTTTCTACACGATATCCTATTTTTAAAAGATTTAAATTTTGATCTACTTTTTGAAACCTATTGATACATTTTGGACACTTTGCAAATATTAGGGCTGGTTTAATTATTAATTCCAAATAAATGCTGTACTCAATATTTTTTTTAATTAAAATATTCCAATGTTGTTTATTTGCTACTTATTTTTAATTTTCACACAAAGTGTTAATTGACAGGCTAAAGATTTTAAAACAGAGTGAAATGGTATTTTCCTAAATTTCTAATTAGGAGAACTCCACTTAGTGGAGCTTAACAACTTTTTGCCAAACAGCACAGGATATGGAACTCCTCTTTGAATATTTTATCTTTTACCGGAATTATTAACAGTTCAAAAGCATTTGTATAACTCATGACCAGAAAATTTGCTAAAAACGTTGGATCTGACTTGCATAATGAAATATTTATGAATTTAGGATAAAATATTAAATAAAATTAACAGTGAAATCATATTGGCAACTTTTAGGAATCTATTGAAATCGTGGAGCGTATATTTTGAATTGCACACAATTGTGGACCAGAAAGTAATAATCTACTAAAACAATAAGCCATGCCTGAACATGCAGTTATTAACAGATTAACAGTTATACGTATTGTAGTAGCATTTAGCTTCACTCATAAAAAAATAGAGTAAAATGTAGAAATCATGTAAATCAACTTGAACATCTTTAATAACACAGTTTTGTCATACAATACAGAAAAAATTACCTGTAAATTAAACTCACTTGAATAGCTGTTTATTTTTCCAGAATCTAGATCAATGTTATTTCAGTCAGTCTAACAGCTGCGAAAGTTTGACGCCAAAGGCATCTTTTTACTTTTAATTACTAAGTTTATAGAAAATTGAATGAACTACTCAACTTAATAAAATCTTTATTGGTTGCTAGGCGACTACTCGAATGAATCACTCGCAGGACTCGATTACATAATCAATCGAGTAGTTCGATTATAACAATTTCACTCGAGTTATTCTAAATCGACTATTTCACTCGAGTAAAACAGTCGGTCAGTACAATTATTTCTTCGCGATTATTTCAAAAGTTCGCGATTGAATCACTCGGACCGAACGATTATTTTTCAGGCGATTATTTCTTGGATAAATCGCGCTAAAGTACTCGAGTGAATTTCTCGAAAAAGAGGATTATTTTTCAGGCGATAATTTCTCGTTTCCCGTTAGCTCGAGTGATTCCCCAAGATGATTCTTTCTTACATAGCTCGTATCTCCTTTGTTCGGTACGCTACGATAAACATTCCGATCCAATTACGTAGAACTGACCAAAGCAATCCCAGTGACAGAGTAATAGTCGTTCCAACGGGTAAAGGTTTCTCACCCGGTTACGAAGAAATTGGAGTTCAAATTTTCATTCCTGTCTTCGACGGGAGCAAAAATCACCTTACCGTCCTCCAAATATGTCGTGGAAATAAGGAGTTTGTGCGAATCGAAGATATTCCGGAACCCTTTCTTCGTTTCGGGATGTTTCACTGTAATTGGACAGTAGGAGATTCGAAAGGCGGGAAAGCGTCAGTCATTTTGTCCGCGAGTCAAATGAGAGGATGCGAGTCGCCTTTTTATACGATCCGGTCCGGAAACACGATATCTAACACGATATGGTTTCTTATATATATATATATATATATATATATATATGTGTGTGTGTGTGTGTGTGTGTGTGTGTGTGTGTAATGCCTTAATTATGTGGAACAACCGAGGGAACCTTAAACGGGGGGTTTTGCTTAGAAAAAATAGGAATTAACAATTCAAAACTGTGAAATCACGAAGTATCGGAAAAGAAGCATTGCGGGGAAAATTGATAATAGGGTTGGATTTGATTGACAGCGTAACTCCTCCCAAGCCTCAAATCCAGTGCAAACGAAACAAAGCTCTTGTGGGCATGCGGGGTATTTCTAGAAGCTGGACAAAGTGATGAAATCTTCAGAGACAATGGGATGATCGACTAGGAAAGACGTGCTTCTCGGCAGTCACGCATTTTGGACAGGGGTGGGACTAAATTAATTTTATTAATGGAGCTGAGCTTTAGAATTTGATTAATAAATATTTTTTGGAGATTGAATTGTGTGATGCTGTTGCCATTCGCCACATCTGACTGCTCGTAGAAGAAGATGGAAGATTTTCGGGAGCCGACTGCAGTTGTAATCTAAGAGGAGTTCGGACTACATGGTTGAAAATGGGCGTGAAGAACGAGTTCGACATATATATATATATATATATATATATATATATATATATATATATATATATATGCATATATGTATATATATATTTGCCAAATGCTGTGAAACTGTTTTTCGACAAGACCGATATTGATCTTGAAAGAAATAAAAATTATATTTTTTAAGCTTGATGTTCCGAAACTATGTCAGCACACAATTGATAAGAATGCTTTAAATAAAAATTATATAAATTCTATTTTTTTATAGCTCAATTCACTGTGTCCGAGGGGAGGTCCACACTGCCGACTTATTGTAATAGCACGGGCGCGGGCCGACGAATGAAGGCCTGAGTGGCATAGTTTTGATTACTGATTCACCTTGCTTCATCTAATTGAGGTTAAAATGGATGACTTGTCACCCGGCCGTGCATCACAAATGTTTAAATCCATTACCGCTTCATCTCAACCCTCGGACACAAATCATAACACAGTTTTCTCGAACAACATTTTTATTGAGATCACCGACCGCTCCGTCGGTATGAATGCAGCAAGTGAAAGTACGGGAATCCGTTCTAATTCTGGATGTTAACTCTTATATAAACTTCAGTCCATCACGTGATTAAAGGGTGTGTCTTAATAGTTGATTGGTTTAAAGTTGTTGTTGATGTGAAGAACTGATTTAAATTTGTACTGACGCCGCGCCGCGTCCCTTTACTTAAAAAAGACAGCCATCTTTAATGATATTGCCTAAGGCTGTAATAATGGAATTTAACGCGAATGCCCAAAGGGAATTAAATAACTTAAGGGATTAAAAAAGGGGTATGTAATTTTTAATAGTAAAGTGAGGAATTAATAGTTTTTAAATGTTAAGAGTGTTGAATTAAGAAATTACTAGTTTTTTAATATATATATATATATATATATATACATGTATATATACCGGGTGGCCATAATTAAACTGACAGTGCTCACAGTGTTCTGTAGCGCGATCTATTTGCGAGAATGACGCCACATTTTGTAGGAAGATTAAACAAGGCGGGGGACGAAGGATTCCGCGAAAAAATAAATTAGTTCCAAAAGTCACCACTAGGGGAATATTTGGCTCTGTGTAATAGAAAATAGAGTGTTAACAAACGCAAATTAATACGGAATAAAATTACCTTTTATTATGCACATTTTCTTATTTAGTTCAAGTGCAATATGGCAACACTTTTAAAAAAGCGTAAAATCTACATAAACACCGATAAAGTCTCGTGATCTGCAATATCACGTACGCTGAGCAGAAGTTCTTTATTCAAATTTCACGTTGCATCCATTGGCACAGTGCCAGCTGCTTGGGTTTTAAAAGGCAATGTGTTACGTTTCGAATCAATCGGAATGAAAGTTTATGTGCAATGTCTCCTTCTTTAGTCGAGCGTGCGTTACTGATCAAATTCTTTTACCTCAACCAGTGCAACGCGTCAGCCGCTCTTCGTGCTTTTAGAACGCACAAAAAAATTGCGTAAAGGTAACGGTCCTGTGTCAGTTAATGGGCTAAAAGCAATGGTTGCGACGTTTGAGAAAACAGGTTCTCTGAAGGTTCAGTCAGGCAGAGGACGAAAACCTGTACCACAGGATACAATGGAAACAGTTGCCACGGCGATTGTCGACAGAGGACCAGACAATATTGCTGCCACCTCTAGCGCTCGTGGATTAGCTCGGAATATGGATATGCCTTACAGTACGGTATGGAAAATCTTACGAAAGATTATCAACTTCTATCCGTACAAGATCAGCCGTGTACAGGAGTTACTGTACCCCGACCATGATAAGCGATTGACTTTTGCTCTCACCTTTCTTGCCAGAATGGAGGTGGATGATGCTTGGCCGTGGAAAATCTTATGGGGAGACGAGGCCCACTTTTACCTGCATGGAACTGTGAATACCCAGAACTGCCGAATTTGGGATGACAAATCACCACATGCAGTCACAGAAATTCCCTTACATTCACCAAAGGTAACTGTTTGGTGTGGGTTCACAGCGGAATTTATCGTAGGTCCATTATGAGAACATTGCCCCGACAGGACCGGAAACCTGTTCTGTTACCGGAGAGAAATATCGCCACATGTTGAACAGCATAATAAAAGGTATAATAAAAGGTAATAAATGTGCATAATAAAAGGTAATCTGCATAATAAATGTGCATAATAAAAGGTAATTTTATTCCGTATTAATTTGCAAGAGAATTACAGTACGTGAGTGTGAGTTGTGAGTAATATCGAACATTGATTTACTGTTTAATTATGCCACGCAAGTGTAAAAATCATATGGATAGCAGCTTCTGCTATGTTTGCGGGGAACTGACTTTAAAAGCGCAACGAAAACCCCCTTCTCCGCTTCTTAAAACTGCTTATAAAATTTACTTTGATTGCCAAGTTGGCGATCAGGACAAGGATTGTGCTCCAACAGTTTGCTGCACTACTTGTTGCAGTAGCTTGACCAAATGGCTCAAATGTACCCGTAAATCAATGCTATTTGCTGTGCCCATGGTTTGGCGCGAACCTCACTGTCATCTCACAGATTGTTGTTTTTGTATGACTTCCCCCGTCGGATTCTCTAACAAAAGTAAACATACAATTGAGTATCCAAATATCCCAGTTCCTCGCAACCAATATTTGCCAATCCCAGTGCCCCAAAAAACCTATACTCCAGAGCCAGAAACGTATTTGGAAGACTTTGAGCCACAGCCTGGAGCATCAAATGCTACGCTCGCCGATGATGAAGAGTGTTCAGCTGATTCAGCTCATCGACAACCCCACCTCGTTACTCAATCGGAATTGAAGGATTTCGTCAGGGATTTGCAGTTGCCAAAGAAAAAATCTGAATTTCTTGGATCTCGACTGCCGCAGCGAAATCTCTTAGAAAAGAACATACATTTTTTTTCTTACAGGACCAGGCAGTCAACCCTGAAATTACTCTTTTCGGAAGATGAAAGCGTAGTGTTCTGTCCTAATTCAAATGCATTGATGATGCCATGTGCAGGATTATAGTGACAAGAGCAATGCAAGCTTAAACTTGTTAACACATGAAAATTCCTGTGCAAGCCTGTGCTCGCGAGGTATTGAGCGGGGTACAGGGAATCTTCCGAATTGTTGCTATATATATTTTTTATTGATGCTATATATATTTTTTTTTTGGGGGGGGGAGTTTCAGGGATGATGAGGAGGGGGGGGGGAGTGGAAGCTGGAATATGAAGAAAATAAATGAAAAAATTGCGAAAGAACCGGAAAATATCGATTATTTTATAATGATTTTTTTTTACAATTTAAGGGGGTAAATCTTCCCCCCCCCCAAAAAAAAAATCTACCTCCTTGCTAAAAATGTTCATGTTTCAGAACTTTTCACCTCTCTAGCCCATCAGAAGAAATGTAAAGGCAAAAATAATCCTTTTCATCCCTCCAAAATTATCGAAAAGTGAAAACAACAGGTGGGGGTCCTTTCCCGAAAACGGTGGGTGATGGGGGAAAAAAGGGGTCATATTCGGATTCAGGAGGTCATTTTACATGAGAATCATCAGGGATGGTGTCAGGGACGATTTTCATGCCGACCAGTGTAATCGATTCAGAATTATTCGTGTGAAACTGCGATATTCGACCTACTCGAGTCATTTTTAAATCGAGTTAAAACGAGTGATTCATGCTCGCCCAAAGCGACTTGCCACAGCCAATGTTTACTGTAAGTTGAGCACGAAGTTCATGATATCTATTGTATTCAATTTTCTATAAACTTACTAATTAAAAGTAAAAAGATGCCTTTGGCGACAAACTTTCGCAGCTGTTAGAGTGACTGAAATAACATTGATCTAGATTCTGGAAAAATAAACAGCTATTTAAGTAAGTTTAATTTACAGGTAATTTTTCTGTATTGTATGACAAACCTGTTTTGTTAAAATGTTGAAGTTGATATACATGATTTCTATATTTTACGCTATTTTTTTATGAGTGAAGCTAAATGCTATTACAATACGCATAACTGTTAATAACTGCATGTTCAGGCATGGTATATTGGTTTAGAAGATTATTACTTTTTGGTCCACGAAGGCGTGCTATTGAAATAAACGCTCCTCCATTTCAAGAGATTGCTAAAAGTGGCCAATATGATTTATCTGGTAATTTTATTTAAAATTTTTAACCTAAATTTATAAATAGTTCATCATGTAAGTCAGACACAACGTGTTTAGCAACTTTTCTGGTCATAAATTATACAAATGCTTTTGAACTGTTAATAATTGCTCTAAAAGATAAAATATTCAAAAAGGAGTTCCATATCCTGTGCTGTTCGGTGAAAAGTTGTTAAGCTCCGCTAAGTGGAGTTCTTCTAATCAGAAATTTAGGAAAATACCATTTCACACTGTTTTAAAATCTTTAGCCTGACAATTAACACTTTGTATGAAAATTCAAAAATAAGTAGCTAATAAACAACATTGGAATATTTTAATTAAAAAAAATATTGAGTACAGCATTTATTTGGAATTAATAATTAAACCAGTTCTAATATTTGCAAAGTGTCCAAACTGTATCAATAGGTTTCAAAAATTATGTCAAAATTTAAATTTTTTAAAAGTGTGTCCTAGGATATCGTGTAGAAATTGTTCTAGGGAAACAATATATCCAAAATACAAGAATTTGATTTAATTTTTTTTTTTCAAATCTCAAAATCTAGGAAATAAGCACATAAATACTTCAAGATACACACATAAAAATAAAAAAATAAAGGAAGTACATAAAATTAAAAAATTTGTAGCAAGATAATTTCAAAGTATACATAGAAAGAAGGAAGAAAAGATGACAATAGTATTAACGGTAAGTTTTTAGGACAAAAATTAAAATTTAAAATACGCTAAAAGTGTCAAAAATAAGCATAGTATAATTATGCTGTGATGGAATATGCATGAAATGAATAATATTTCTAGATGAAATAAAGTTGAAACTATCGTTATAGGATTATATTAAACCTTTTATGTAAAAGATAACTGTACCAAAACATGAAAATATAGTCTTGTAAGTTTTCATTTTGCATTAGGGAAATTTGTATAACCAATCTCTACAAGTTCTTTTATGAAAACTGTTTTAAAAAATTTTCTGAATAGAAGTAAATCATTTATCAGACGATTTTTCTTTCTTTTGCATTTCATGTTGTACTCTCTTACTTACTATCTGTTTTGTTAAGGCTGCAGTGTGCTAACTCCATTGGATTCGCTCACCTCCATGTTAATGTATGAAGAAAATTTGTCTGCTATTTCCAGCTACCTAAATACTAATAATGAAATAAAAATGGTACTTTCGGATAGCCTAAACTTTTCTGCACCTTGCAAAAGGATTTATTTTATGAATTTCGTCTATTAAAAGAATTTATCAGCATTCAAAATGTACTATACCTTATTTTTTCCCCTGAAAAACTTAAATTTTAAAATGTTTGCTTTAACCCTCGTGGGCTCCTCCCATTTCGGTTACCCTTGGGGTCATAAACTACCGCTCAAGTTTTCCTTCAAGTAATTTATTATGATTATTGCATTTTACTTATATTTTTTGTAAGTTTACACACTTTTTAATGATAAAAAAATAAAAATAAAAAGACGCAATGTAAGTAAACTTTAATTTACGTATTAAAAAATATTAATTTTAGAGGAAAGCTGACAGTAACTGTAGATTAATTGACAACTGCTACAGACCTGAAACGAATGAATTTCAAACACTTATGACATTTTTTTATCCAGTCTCTTGGACGTCCTCTTTTTTTGGCATTTGTCTTGCATCCACTCATATTTGGATCTACTGTAGGATCTATTTGCGATTTCTTAATAATTGCTGCAGCTGCTTCAGTTCTTTGGAGAAAGTTTCTCTCCTGTAGTGCAGGTTTTATTAATTCATACTCTTAATTCTTCCAGAAAATACCTTCTCCTATTCTTTTTGTTTTCATGGTATGAAGGGTTAATTTCCCACCGAATCACAAAAGCATTGTACACAGATACATCAATTATGTTGTAAAAAAGTACAACTGGCCTTCGAGTAGTTCCTTTTTTATTGTTACATCTAATATTTACTTAAATTCTAGAAATAATCAATTTATTTGTTAGAAAAAATACTTTTTGTTTTCTCGTTAATCCTATTTTCTTACAGCCCACAGCAGCTTTGTATAAAGTTATATGGCCCTCATCACATTTCCAGTTGTGCAGGCCTGCTCTAAACAGTAACATTATAAAGATATATTTCCCATTATTTGTTATATATATATATATATATATAAGAAGGGAAAATATGACATTGTGCAAGTAAAAAAGTAACATACTCCTATAAGTTTTTAAGTTTCTTTGTTAAAATCTGCTAGCCAAAAGAGTCCATTGATCAGACACTGCTTTTTAATCTTACTGCAGCACTGAGCAAGTACTCATTTAGCTTAATACACTGATATTTTACACAACTTTACTCAGTAAATTAATCATTTACTGAATATTCATATAAGACACATTATTTTAACCTAGTGATTAAACAATTAACTACAGATACTAATTTAAAATTATATTTTGAGAAAGAGCTTTCATAAAAACAATGTCACACTTGTGAATACTATATTTTTTTTGTTCGACACACACATTATAATGAACAACCTGCTCATTAAACTATTTAAAGAGATATATAGAAATAAATATACTTACATATTAATGTGGATGGAAAATATTTAAGCTTCATAATAGGCAGCAGCAAAAGAAACTTAATTTTTTTTAAATTTCACAGTGATCTACAAAGGACAGAAGTGGAAACACATAGATGATAATTATTATTCTCAAGATTATATAGAATTTTATATTTTAAAATTTAACATTATTAATGGATATGTTCACATAAATTAACTGAACATGTAATTTCTGAAAGTGATTGATTTTCCATTGAAAGTGTTTTTAATGAAAAATCAGTCACTTTCAGCAATGATCAGATGCCTTAAAAAATAATAAAAATAAATAAATAATTTATTTTTAATTAAGCTTAGTTAGATTATTTCAAAATTGCTTTCACTTCCATCTTAGGTACATGTGAATTACTTCTAACTTCAAAAAAAGTTATTCTTATAAATTAATACATACACGCACACACACACATATATATATATATATATATATATTTATGCACAGGTTTTTTTATTTTCTAAAGTAGGTGGGTATACAGTTTTCTTAAAGGTGTGTATTTTTAATACCATGTTTTCACATGTCACGGGACAGGGGAACAAAAAACTCGCAATTTAAAAAAAAAAACGTTTTGAAATATTAATGATTGATTCGTAAGTTCCTTAAAATTTCAGTTAAGTTTAGCCAAAATAATATTTTTAAAAAAAGGTAGGAATATGCCATATTCTTGCGTACCCCCAGAAAAAAAGCCCTATATATATATACAGTGGAATCTCGATCTATCGTTTTTTAAGGGACCGATTGAAATGAACGACAGATGCGGACACATAACAAAGCAATATGATCGTTGAGACTGGATAAAATGAACGACACATATGGAAAAACAATGTATCCGAAAACGATCGATCGAGATTCCACTGTATATATATATATATATAAATTAGAAGTATAACATGCATTTATAGAGGGACTTTTAGTACTAGAACTTGAAAGGAAATTATACCATCCCCTTGTTTTTTTAACCACCCAGGTAAAATAGAAACAGTAACATTTGTCATTAAAAAACTTCTGTAAAGTTATGAATAAAGCTGTTAATCGATATAACGCTTTCAAATGACACATAACAGTCATTAGTTTCTTTCAGACAATGCTCACTAGATAATGATCTGAAAGAGTAAAACTTATAAATACTGTTAATTGTAAAAATTACATCTATTCTATCATGCAGTAAACAATTTATAGATGGAACGCATGCATACAACATAATCATCACTTGTTTGATTGTTTTTCTCAGTATCTTCTAACAGGATTCTAATAGTAATTATTCTCCAGCAGAATAAAATCATTTATGGCAATAGAAATAATTAATGCTGAGGGGACTTCATCCTTTAATTTTACAGAATAATTCTGACAGTTTAATAAAAGAATAATCCAAAATGAAAAAAAATTATTTTTACAGTTTCAGTCATTTGTTGCAGATTTAAATATCATGACATAATTGTAAAGTAATCCAAATCTAAACAATATTCTCGCCTATACATGATTTTGAATATTTTCTTCAAACCATATTTAAAAGAGATGAAAACCTCAGGTAATGTTTTAAAAGTCAGTGCAAACTGTTTAAGGAGTTTAAAGAAATGTTGTTACAAAAATATATAACTCATAATTATAATACGTTTCTTCCTAAATGACAAACAAAATTTTCTGAAAAAGATGTACTCAGAATATTTAAATTACTGTTTATTGCCATCAACGTTTTTAAAGCATTTAATTGGTTATAAATATGGTGATATAGAAGATAACAATTTATAAAATTGCCTTATTTGCAAAAGATTTAAATGAGCAAGCAGTAATTGAGTCTCCATAACATCGAATATGTAATGTTATTCTACATATGATGGTGAAGATTATATTTAGTCTTGATAAGCAACATTTGATATGCTAATTACCTGCATAAGTAAGACAAACACTTGATAAATTTGTCATTTGTTCACTAAACGTTTAGAAACAAATATTAATTAAAGGAATTATAAAGTACACTAACTACAAATAATAATTGATGCTGATAATCACTCCCATATGAAAATCATAAGCTAGGAGCGTACAAAGCAAATAGTACTATTTAAGAACGAAATAAACCAAGTTTATCTTGCAAAAATATAATTCGTTAATAAAACATTAAGATAAAAATTGTTAAAGCTCGGCAATTGCGGCTTAAAGTACAATGTATAAACCAAAATAAGACTACAGCGATTGAATTTTTCATAAACGTACTTGAATACTTAAATCTTGGGGTAAAATGTAAATAAATATAAATATGTACCATATGAGTACCTCCAACACAACAGATACAAAAAAGTATGTTTTACGCGTCGTCGTGATTAGCATTTCGAATATTGTCGACTTACCGTCTCATGATCTTCGTAAATACATTTCTCAGATGAAATTCAATATGAAAGTCGTAATTGTATATTCAGTGATGAAATTTAATTAAGAATAACTAATTTAGAATAACTTTACAACAAAGGACATTAAGGCAATACAATGTTCAACAACACCTGTATAAATTTACGTCGTCAACAAAAACCAGCAGCCAGCAATACAACCTCACGGACATAGCACACAAGCTTGGCAATTTGGTGAAAAACGGTCCTCAAATTGGCACAGAAGCAAGATGTTTCCGTAAAAGGGTTTCCGTAATGTGAAAATCGTGCCAGGCCGCCAAATCTGGTTGCTGTACTCCAGGCATGCGCAGTTGGGGCAATCTGAAATCCTCGTTTCCTTTACCTAATCGCTCTTTTACTTTAGCCCCAGTTAGTTTTGGGACAATATCATAAACATCCCTAGTGTTTTGAGAATTCGTTTCCTCAACCATGGCTTTATCCCGGCAAGTTTTGGGAAGCTACAGTAGACTTTGGTATTTTGGCGTCAATACATTGAGCTTCGACATCAGAATTAAAATCCTTTTTACTGCCACTATCGGAAGTTAGCCCTTGTCCCTGACCTTCTAAAGCACTATTTGCCGAGAAGTTAAAATTACTTGGGTTAAACTCCATACCATTTTACCATGTTTTTATTAACTTGCTTTCTTGTTTGTGGGTGTGTTTGTCCCGTACAAATCTTGCAAACGATTTTTAATTAACTTCCCGACTAGCTAGACATTTGAAACTTTTAGAATAGCTCAGAACATGATGACAATGCATTATTTTGATACTTTTAGCCATCTTTATTCTATATTTTAAAATCCATTACGAAAAAATACGAGTGGCGTCTGGAGCCAAAAGTAACTGCGCTACTGGCGCCATCTGTTAACGTAATAGTGAACCAAGCATATTACATTTTCATTGCAATGGGATAATTTTTATTTATGCCCACATGCTATTTGCGATATTTTCTGTACGAAATTCATTGATTTTTTCCTTCATATTATAGATTATAATTTTGAAATCCATAATTAACTATGGAAGATGCGAATTCGTTTGCAGCTCATCAAGAAGCTGCATGTAAATTACATTTCTTTTTTTTTTTTTTTTTAATGAAAGGAGGGTGGGGTATTTATTATATTGTTGTAATTATTCGGGTAATGTGTTTATATATGTTATTCGATAAATAAATGTTTGAAAATTTCTTATAATTGCTCTCTTTATTACGCATTTCATCATTTTCTTTCAAGTTGAAATTTTAAAAAAAGTATTTATTAATACATAGAATTTTCAAGTTTATAGGATTCAGCAGAAAATTTAAAAACATGGTATATAGAAATGGCATATTTATCTTGTAATTATTCTCTTTTACAACATCATTTAGACTCCTTAGGCTTTTTTCAGGATGGGGACATCTGGTCTACCTTTAGTTTTCCCAGATTTTCTGGTGATCTCTATTCTCTCCCAATTTGCAGGTTCCTTTTCATCTATATCTAATGTTTTTCAAAAATCCTTTCATCAAATTCTTCAGGAGAATTTAAATTTAAAAGTGGGTCATTTAAACTAACGAATTCTTTGTTCGATTCATATTGAATCCCCCAAATCTTTTTCGTTGAATTTCGCATGTTTAGTCTGTACTACTTAGCTCATCCAGAAAGTAAGTACCATTTGGGGTGTTAAAAAATATTAGCAATTTGTTTTCATTTGTATTTTATTACATGTAATTACAAGATAAAAATACTTTTTATATACCCATGTTTTTAAATTTTCTGTTGAATCATATAAACTTGACAATTCTATGTATTAATAACTGCTTTTTTAAATCTTTTTTTTGGATGAATTATCCCATCAACGTGAAAGAAAATGATGAAATGAGCAATTATAAGAAATTTTCAAACATTTATTTATTGAATAACATATATAAACACATTACCCGAATAATTTCGCTATTACGTTAATAGGTTCGCTATTACGTTAATAGATGGTGCCTGTAGCGCAGTTACTTTTGGCTCCAGACGCTACTCGTATTTTTACGTAATGGATTTTAAAATATGGAATAAAGATGGCTAAAAGTATTAAAAAAATCTATTGTCATCGTGTTCCGAGCTATTTTAAAAGTTTCAAATGTCTAGCTTGTCGGGAAGTTAGTTAAAAATCGATTGCAAGATTTGTACTTCACAATCAAGAAAGCAAGTTAATAAAAACATGGTAAAAAATCTACACACCTTAAACTACTTTTTGACATATTCAGCATGCGAATTAAGGCATGCGTCGTATCGAAACATACCCGCTTCGTAGAATTCAGCCGCCTGGACAAAATTTAGAAATTCTGGGCTACGAAGCACAATTTTATTCAATAAGATTTATATGATATACAGTTAAGTATATAAAACTTACATTTCAAAGCAATACGGTCATTAGAAATGCGCCCGGAGCAGTTTGAATATTCGAATAGACATGAAAGTTTTTATTTTGATGAAAACACATTTAAAGTGATTGCTATTAGTAACCACATAATATCTAAATTACAAATGCCTATAACTTGGAAAGTAATCACAGAAATAAAAAAATTCTTTTTGCAACACGTTCCTACTCGTCCGTAGTTTCACAATTCAATAAAATAAAAATAAAAATCGAATCTTTGGACAAATTTCACAATTTTGAATGTCCACTGTAATCAAACTAAAACTTAAACCTCATAAAATTATTCACTTCTTTATTTGCAATGAAACAAAATTGCAAGGCGAATTCGTTCTCGAGTTGAAGTATGTAACTACGCATGCACGACCTTCGTGCTGTCCGATGCGCAAACGGTACTTGCTTTCTGGATTGGCTAAGTACATCAAATTCGTAGAGCATAGCCAACTGAAACTCTTCGCTTTGCTTTGTTCGATGTCTGCTACCGAGGAATATGCTAAACGGCGATAAAATGATTTTGAAATGTTTAACCGACCGAGGGTGATGCAACAAAAAAACATTTTGTTGGTTGTCTCTGTCAAAAGCCTAAGACATTTTATTTAAGCATAAGCTTATTTTTCGAAAGCTTTCTTTAGAAGAGGGAATATGTTTTTACACCTCAAATTTTATAAAATGCTTGAAACATCTTAATTACAACAATAATTTAAAAACCGTTTTTAATTATCATTTTCAAAAATACATTCAGTTCTTTTTTTATTGTTTGGAAATTGAGAAATATTTTTAGTTCTATCTTTACACAGACAACTCAAAAAGATAGGACCCATTACGTCGGCAGATCTCAAGTTTTTCCACTTCTTCTTCTTAACCTCGACAATTGAAAATAATTATGGAAATATCTTAAAGCTCCGGGAAAATAATGACTGCCAACATCATATGTCGGCCAGGCGGTTTTATTTTAAAATCATATGAATGCAGCACTTATAATAAATAATCTTCAAGAATAGGGCATATTTTTAAGTCAATTTAATTTCAGTATGCATTGACATTTATATTTTATCATTAGTTTTTGCGAAAGAAAAAACAAGCAAAACCTACCATCGGAATTTAAAACTGTTTCAATGTTAACGAAATAAAGTAATGGCTAGTTGAATTAAGGATTTAACCCATTAACTCATTTGATGATGCTACAAAAAATTGCTATTTCGTGCATTAAATTCAAAAACATTCTTTTATTTACAAACTAGCGGCCCGTCCCGACTTTGTCCGGGTTGAACAAAAAATTATACCAATAAATTGTAAATCTTTTTTTTACCTTAATAATAACCTAAATAATACCTTAAATTAATTTTATGTTAGTTAATAATTAAAATAAATTTTTTAAAACTAAAAGGCGTGCCGGAGAACGGCTAGGTTCGAACCGCTAGCGTCAGAACAGAAGCCCACCGCGATAGCACCACGATAAGGATCGTTGTAATCTTCGGAACAAAAAGCGGTAGAAGACAGTAGCGGAAACAATGGAGATTGTTAGGATTAAGCCCCTAACTTTATTTCTACTGAGAAGATATACATAATATATAGCCTGTGTCCATCTGGAATAATGTACCTTTCAAACAGTGAAATAATTTTTCAAATAGGTACAGAGGTTCTGAAGATTACCCTCCACGTACAAAATCCCCTCTCTCTTTATATCTTAGTATAGATATCACCACGCTAAGGATCGTTGAAGACTTCGCCACAAAAAACGGTAGAGGACAGTAGCGGTAACAATGCAGATTGTTAGGATTATGCCCCTAACTTTATTTCTACTGATTAGATATACATAATATATAGCCTATGTCCATCTGGAATAATGTATCTTTCAAACAGTGAAAGAATTTTTCAAATAGGTACAGTGGTTCTGAAGATTACCCTCCACGTACAAAATCCAGGTTTTTTGGTAATCGCGTTGTGTATTTTTTATGGCACTGGATTTCTGAGGTAAATTCTTTCAGTTTGGTATAAATATAATCTAGATAGTCCATTAGCATGCTTTTAAATATCTATTGTTGCTAATATATCTGTAATAAACAGGAAAACTTATCCGTCATCATTTGAGAACGCTGGGCGTTTGCGTATAGTTCTTATTCAGTATTCACATTTGTTTCTTACATTTTTTTTGCAGATAAACACTGAAAAATGAGTAGAAATAAAACATTTAAAAGCTTAGAAGAGGCAACTGCTTATCTTTTTTCTGAAGCAGATATTATATCAATGCCTCCGGATGTAGATGAAGAGCAATTCGATGATGATGATTTGGGTACTCAAGTCGCATCAGATATCGTAGGTACATTAGAAATTATAATACCAGATGATAATGATGACTCTATTATTTCGGATAAAAGAAGGAAAAAAATTCCCGTAAACGTAAAAGAGAAATATCAGTTGTATGGACGAATGACACATTTGGAAAATTCTTGTAAGAGAAATGATGACAGCGGAAACTAATAATGTGTCCAGTTGAGCTGTTTGATGAATTTTTTACTGAAAGTGTTTATGATATGATCGTAGAGGAAACTAATCGAATTTTAATGGGACTAAAGATGAAATAAAAACATTTATAGGATTTCTGATATTTTGGGGCTATCATACTTTACCCAGTGAACGGGGCAGAAGTAACAATAGCTATGACTAGAAATTTCTACTTCGAGCTCAAGAGATTATTACATTACCAAGATAATAAATTACATCAGTATAACAAACATGATAAAATACGTCCATTGTTAGAAATGCTTTCCAAGAATTTTCAGAAATGGGGCCTTTTCCTTGAAAATTTGTCCATTGATGAAATGATCGTCGTACACTGAAACAGTTTATAAAATCTAAACCTATTAGATTTTGGTATAAACTCTGGGCTCTGTGTGACAACGATGCCAACTTTACACTGTATTGTGGAAGAGAATTAAATACTTCTGAATCCTCCTTTAGGTACAAAAGTGGTGTTAAATTTACTATCTATTGTTGAAGATCCAAAGAGCCATCGTGTTTATTTTGACCAGTCATGCGTTGCTGAAAGAAATGCGGTTCAGAGCTAGTGGAACAATACGAGAAAATCGTACTGAAAAATGCCCAATAATGGATGAGTAAAAAAGAAAGAGGGTTTTACGATAGTAAATTTGACAAAACAAATGCAATTATTGTTGTTAAATGGAAGGACAATAAGTGTGTTTCTTTGGCCTCTAATTTTGATACCATGTTGCCGCTTTCTTCAGTACAAAGATGGAGTGTAGAAAAAAAAAGAAAAGGTGAAAGTGAATCAGCTATAAGTTCCTATACCTCATTTATGGGGGGGTTTCGACCTTCCCGATTGGCTTCTCGAGAAACGTTCTATAGCCATACGAGGAAAGAAATGGTACTTTTGCCTTATTACTAGGATGATAGATGTCATTTATAAAAAGATCCATGGTTCTAAGTTGATGTCAATCAAAGATTTTAGAAGGCATATTTTAAAAAGGGAACCGATTCAAAAGCAATCCTACGAATACCAGTACAAAGGCAGATACCATCCAGATCCAATGTGCTTCCTGACATAAAATTCGACAAAATACAGGCTAAAGGCGTTACCAACATAACTGTTCTTTAAAGCCAAGAACATATTGTATGAAATGCAACGCAACTTTATGCATACAATGTTTTCCTCTTTTTCACCAAAAAAATAAATAAATAAATAAATCTTAAAATTGTAAAAAAAAAAATTTCTTATATCTATTAAATAAATTTTGATTTTTTTAGATTATTTTGCCTATTAGTTTGTTTATATATTAAAACTACATAATTTTATGTAAAAAAACTTTCATTTTTAAAAATTTTACATTTTTTACATAAAAACGCCCAGCGTCATCAAATTAGATTTTTTTAATACTTTTTTCACTCTTAATTTCAGTTAAAAATTTTCAAAATGCTTTTGAAATACTTGTAATTTATGCATTTCTACCCATATCTATGAATTTCAAGGGAAAATTTCAAAATTTGTTAATTTGGGCGTTAATGGGTTAAAGTGACTTTAGTAAGATAAAAAAAAACAGTACGTCTTACTGTTTGCATAAATTTTAATTGAATGCAGAAAAAAAGGTGATGCCAGATGCATGAAACATAATAACACAAAAGAAACGAAGAGATGCCACCAAATCGCATGTAATATTGATTGAATTGTAGATTCTCAACAAAAATGGTATTGTTTTCTCAGTATCTCTAAAATCGACTCTGGAATAATGGAACATCCAGGGATATCGTGAATAACTGAAGCTGGTCCCCATAAGTCTGAATGTAACCGTCCAAGAACATTTGAAGATTTTATCCCTTAAAACTTTGTCAAGGCCATGTACGTTATCTTTTCAATCCATTGTTTATCTCTGGAATTTCTCGGAGCATTAAACGTAATAAATCGTGTTAAAATTATTTTGAATTACGGACAACAAAAATGAATATTGAGTGGGAAAATAACATTTAAGTTTATGTATATCATTTCCTAACACAAACTTTTATATCTTGCTATTAACTTGACGAGAAAAATACGAGGCAAGCGGGATGGTACACTGTCGACATATCTCACGCAATTTCTTTCTCCTCTCTTTGCAGGTGCTCGGTACAGATTGTGAAATGCAAAACCGAAATTGTCTGTGGTGTCCGCAAATTTACGAATTCGGCGGATTGTTCGCAGTTACAGCTTTCTGATGATCGGCATGTCAGAAGAGCAAGTGTCATGTATTTCCAGTGTGGAGGTCTGCAAAAAGAATCCAACTGAAACACAAGATGGATGCACTCCAGGTGACACATGTAGAATGATTCCAAACGTAAAGAGCTCCTGTGCACAGATTCCCTCTCGCAAAGAGAAAGTATTGAAATGTAATTTATGTGAAGGAACATTGTCACTGTCGACCGCCTTGCATACGCAGCATTCGTACCACATGACTGATAATCCTCTCTGCGTCCATACAGAAAAACCTTTCGCATGCACTGTATGTAAAGAAAGGTTTTCTCGACAGAGTGATTTAAAAAGACATCTCCATACCCATACAGCAGAGAAGCATTTCGCATGCACTGTATGTGACAAAAGATTTTCTCTACAGAGTGATTTAAAAAGACATCTCCGTACCCATACGGGAGAGAAACCTTTCGCATGCACTGTATGTGAAAAAAGATTTTCTCGACAAGGTACTTTAAGAATACATCTCCGCACCCATACAGGAGAAAAGCCTTTCGCATGCACTGTATGCGAGAAGAGATTTTCTCATCAGGGTGATTTTAAAACACATCTCCGCACCCATACAGGAGAAAAACGTTTCGCATGCACTGTATGTGACAGAAGATTTTCTCGACAGGGTGAATTAAAAACACATCTCCGTGCTCATACAGGAGAGGAAACTTCCTCATGCACTGTATGTAATGAAGGGTTTTTTCAACAGGGTCATTTAGAAATACATCTCCGTACCCATACAAGAGAAAAACCTTTCGCATGCACTGTATGTGAGAAAAGATTTTCTCGACAGGGTGATTTGATAAAACATCTCCGCATCCACACAGGAGATAAACCTTTCGCATGCACTGTATGTGAGAAAAGATTTTCTCGACAGGATGATTTAAAAAGACATCTCCGTACCCATACAGGAGAGAAACTTTTCGCATGCATTGTATGTAATGAAAGATTTTCTCGACAGGGTTATTTAAAAATACATATCCGTACCCATACAGGAGAGAAACCTTTCGCATGCAGTGTATGTAATGAAAGGTTTTCTCAACGGGGTAATTTTAAAACACATCTCCGTATCCATACAGGAGAGAAACCTTTCGCATGCACTGTATGTAATGAAAGGTTTTCTCAACAGGGTCATTTTAAAACACATCTCCGCACCCATACAGGAGAAAAACCTTTCGCTTGTACTGTATGTGAAAAAAGATTTTCTCGACAGGGAAATTTAAAAACACATCTCCGTACCCATATACAAGAGAAATATTCGATTGCATTATAGGTTTATGGCTTGAGAACAGATGAAAAAGACACCTGATACCCATTCAGGGTTGTTCCCATGTCTATTATCTTATGAAACGGGAAAGAAATATCTTTGACCAACTCTATGAAAACGACCTTCAAAATAGAATTCAAACTCCGGTCTGATGTGTGTGTTTTTTAAACAGATATCGCACGTCATTTATGTTTTACGAATTATGACATTAATTTTCGTTTTGAAACCTCTTTTAAATGCATGAACGCGATATCGGTCATGACCTACGACACACCATTGGATACCGGACGCACCAAAGTGACTGCAGTGAATAGAGTCAATACAATATTAGCATTGTACGGTGGAACCTCGTTATAATCGAATTCCTTGATAAATCGAAGTTTTCCCATTCCCACTGAACCTACCCAACACTCCCATGTTATTAAATCGATATCATCGATGATTCGAAGTTTTCTCGTTCCCCTTGAGGTTCGATATATCAAAGTCCCGCTGTATAATGTTTTTCAAAGAAATATTGAGAGTTTCGTTAGACCTGTTTACATTACAGGAAAGAGTGATATGAAATCTCACTTATGCAATACCTCTGGTTTTTGTTTAATTTCCTTAATATGAAATTATAAATTGTTAGATTTGGCTGCTTTTTTTTCTGCGTCTGCTGTGATCTGTAAATGAGGAACTTTAAATAAATAATTTTGTGTCTTTCTATGGAGACTGAATTAATTTTCACGCTTCATTTTTTGTTGTTGTTATTTTAAATTCATTTAGCTTTCATGATTTTATTAAAATTTTTAATAAAAGTTACTATGACAGAAGATGATGCGGTAAATTTAAAACTGAAAATAGTTGAATTTGACCGATTTTAAAATTTAAAGGAGTAAAGGTCTGCTGAATTTCTAAATAAATGACAATCTAATTTCTAGCCTAACATAAACAAAGGGAGCGCTGCAGATCGTACTATTGGGAGGGGATGCTAGGCCCCATACAGCAATTTCTCTACAACAATATCTTACTAAGCATTCAATTACAATCATAAATCACCCACCCTATTCTCCCGACTGATCGCCAGCTGATTTTTTCCAAAACTTAAGATGGTCATGATGGCCACAGAGATTCGAAAACGTCTCGGATATTAAATCGAATGTTACGCGTATTTTGCGAACGGTCAGTTCCGGTGCCCATAAACAGTGTTTCGATGACTTGAAGAAACGCCGGAAAAATTGTATAGACTCCTTTGGCGATTATTTTGAATTTATGTGAAGGTGAGTCATATTTTTCTTATTTAAAAAAAATTGCCCGGTTACTTTATAGGCGCACCTTGTATTTTAGTACTTAGTGCTGTCTGCAATTTATTACAGATAATGGCATTTTATAGCAGTTAGAACTAAACAGATAAATTTTTCATTAAAACTAAATCGCGTATTTTTCAGACGACTATTTGGAGTAAGCGAAATTTAATTAATCGAATTATTATTATTAATTTTTTTTTTTTGGGGGGGGGGGGGTGGAGACCTTTTTTCAGGAGATTATTTTGAAGTACGGTTCAAGTTTCAGAATTTTCTTTCGGAGGAAATCTAATAAATTAATTTATTATAATTTTGTATGTTTTTTTTTTTTTTTTTTTTTTTTTTTTGGGGGGGGGGGGTTGCTGAATCCGAATCTAACAAAATTTCGTGACGCAACATCGAAGAAAATGCAAAAAAAGGTAAATACAGTCGAACCTCCATATATCGAACTTCCCTATATCGAAATTTTCTATATATCGAACTCTTAGCAAATCTCCATGTTCATTACATAGAAAAACTGTTTCTATATATCGAAAAAACCTCTATATATCGAAATTTTTTTCACGACATATTGGGAGATTTTATTCCACTTTAGAATAAAATCTCCCAATTTTTGGCGTTTGAAACAATACTTCGTGGAAAACGTCCCTGATGAAGTTTTTAATGGACTGAATAAATGCGAGCATTTCTTCGATGAACTTTCCGCAAAACTGGCCGTTCAGCAAGATATTCGTAGTTTTTTTTAAAAGAATGTAACTGTGATCACTGTAACCACTAACTGGATTATTGTTTTTTTTAAAGGTATATATAGTATTCAATAAATCTTTCATATGAATTCATTTTTTAGTTATTAACTTTCATTTAACGTGATTCGCATATAAATTAGAAATGGAGTTTCGTATACGAAAATTAGCTTTAATTTTAATGTTTTAGGAGGATTATGATAAAACTAAGATCAATTCTATATATCGAAATTTCTATATATCGAATTTTTTTCCGGCATTTTGCTACTTCGATATATGGAGGTTCGACTGTATTTTCATTTTTTGGCGTTTTTTTTGCTTATAACTCGGAAACTATCAACTTTTCGTATATAACCCCCCCAGACCTTCCAACTTTCCGGATTTACCCCGGCAATGCCGGATTTTTAATGCATCTTCCGGATTTCCGGAATGGACACCGGATTCCGAAACGTTAAAAAAAAATAATAATAACGCTGGTTTCAACAATCCCTCCCAGTAATGCAGATGTGTGAGAGGATTTTTAGTTACATAACAAAAATACCGACTCAGTCCAGGTCATCCATGTCGAGGGAAACCTCAGAAAATTTGCTAATATGCAAATCGAACCCACTGTTATGAAGAACAATTTGACAATGAATTTTTAAAAAGAGCAAAATCAGCTACAGTAAATGCTTCAAAAATTCCAAATTTTTCTGCAATTGATTGAAACAAACATTATAAAGAAATAGAAGTACTCAAAATATAGGCTGCTGGTGTCCCTGCTAGTTTAAATATGATGTACATTAAAACGTATGATTTTAAATTTCAAATATATAACTTTTGTTTAATATTATAATTTCAAGATGAGCTGAACAGTATGGAAATATTTTGAACTATGTAATATCATTAAAGAGATCCTATAAACTATAAATAGGTATACAGTATAATTCTTTTATTATAACTTTTTACTATAGTGTTATGTCGATTATTTTATGCACGGTAGAATATTGCAGGATTTTGCTCTTATTGAGGTTGGCAGGTCTGATTCAAAATGAAAGTACATAAAATTTCCTACCAATTTCACTAATTAGGTTTTTTTTTTCTCTCCGTTTGGGCTCAAGCGCTATTTGAAAATTCGGTGTATTTCGGCAAAAACCCACTTTTTCCACTCCAAAACTTCATTAAAGGCTGTCAATACATTCCTCCTTCGTATACAATATTCGAGGTCTTTTCCAATACAATGTAGCATTTTCAAAATCACATTGCATTTAAATTCTGTGCCAAATATACTTGTACGTCCTGTCATTTCATTTCATTTCAGCCTCACCAAATGATTTTATAACTGCCCCGTTTGGTTTTAAGAGCCCTCTTTCCTTCCATTCGATTCCTTCACAGACGAGTCAAGGCCTACCTCGCCACCGTGTACATGCGTACCCAGTCTTAAGGCCCTTTGTATTGGTCGCGAGGTTTCCTTTCCCCCCCCCCCCAAAAAAAAAAAAACAAAACACGGGCAATCTAATTCCTGAAAGTGGCAGTGCGAATGAAGTAAGTAGCACGAGCTCATATGTTTGGCCAAAATTGTGATTCAATCAATGGCCCTGTCGCCAACAATGGTAGATCAATTGGAGGACGGACAGAACAGTCATTCTTTCAAATGATGTGAAGGAGATTGTGAAAGATGTGCAAGAAGAATTCAAAGCTGGTGGCAGAACGTGGTCCGGGTTGTATATTTTGAAATGGTGACTTTGAATTAGCACTTCATTGAAGCAGAAAGAAGCTACATCTCCAAACCTCTTTTATGAAATGCTCCCTTTCTTTCACACCAGTGGCCATAATCTGTATGCCACTTTGATCTTCGAACTACAAATCAAATGCCATTGTCATTTTTGCTGGCTACCCTGACGAAGCTTGTGAAAGCACCAAGCGCATAGAATAATAGAATGTAACTTTTACGTATGTTTCGCATTGAATGATCGGATTTTACAACTGCTCTTAGTATGATTTTAAATGGCTCCAATGAGGACAAAGCAAAAAGATTGTGCAAAATCTTAAGGCAAGCGACGCCTCACTGAACAAATCATTTTATTCTGCTCGCTTCGAACAGATTTGGACACAAGTAGAACTACGACATTGTCGTCGTCGTAGATGCAAGACCGTCCAGGCCTGGAATTTTCACCAACCCTCTCTCCTCGAAAAGCACCATGGTCGGCTCATACAGTCCTCACCCTACAATCGAAATATTTCTGGAAATTTTTACCGAGTTTTCTTCAACGTCTGTTGTATGTTGTTCCGTGCAGGATGTTGGTTACATGCTCAGGTGAGAGGAAGAAAATTCTCATAATCTCACATAAATCTCAAATAAACCGAAGAGCACAACCGCACAACCGCAGCGTGTGGCTAAAAGTTTCATCTTTTTTCCTAAAAACGCTTTGTGTGTGTGTGCGCGCATATACACATTCCTATTTATTTCCTACAGAAATTTCTAAATATATTTGGGATGTGATTGGTAGGTTCATCTTGTCGAATTTCTAGTGAAATGAATGTCTTTAGATAAAAGCTGTAAAGTGTACATTTCGTAAATTTGGATGAATACAATTTCCTCAGCACAATAATTGAACTATCTTCGAGGTAACTTGCATCAGTCAATGGATGTTTTGATGCCCCTCGGCAGATTTGGGCAGTTTTCCATCTCTTCTATAGTTTAAAAATTTTCATAGTAACGTACATATACTTGAATTTTATTGTTAGCTTCGGGCCGATACAAAACTTTATATGGTTCTTAAAAATATTTAAATATCTTTCTCTTCATCTTATTGAATACCCCGAGGTGAAACTACACTGCTGGCCACTGTAAATGCAACACCCTCAAGGAAACATGCAAATAACATGAAATTTACAACATAAATTAGCAGAGGTGAGATATGCAAATGATTAGAATTTCAGCGCAGACGCACATCACTTCAAAGCGCTATTTAAGGCTTGGAGATTTCGACGATTTCAAGTTCGGCAATTGTGTTTTTCTTGTGGTTTTTTCAAAAAAACGATCAATTATGCCTCGTCGAAAACAGCGATCATCTTTTGATCAAGTATCCGAGTTCGACAGAGGAAGGATAGTGGCCTACCGAGATTGTGGATTATCTTTCAGGGAAATCGGTAGTCGTGTTGGACGAAACCAAACAACTGTAATGCGGATATGTGATCGTTGGATGCAGGAGGGTACGACGGACCGGCGTGTTCGATCGCATCCACCTCAGCGCACCACTTCACGTGATGACAGGCAAATTGTGCGCATGGCAGTGACGTATCGCTCAGTCACATCATGAACCATAGCACAGCACATGCAGTCTGTAACGCATCATCCAGTGTCTGCGCGTACCATTCGACGCCGTTTACGGCAGAGTGGTCTGTCCGCAAGACGTCCATTGCTTTGTCTACCCTTGACGCAGAACCACAGACGTCTCCGCCGCCAATGGTGCGATGACAGAAGGATGTGGGCGGCAGAATGGAATGAAATTGTCTTTACTGACGAGTCACGCTTCTGTCTGCAACACCACGATGGTCGCATTCGAGTCTGGAGACACCGTGAAGAGAGGATGCTGAAAAGCTGCGTTATGCACCGCCACACTGGTCCTGCACCGGGTATTATGGTATGGCGCGGTATTGGATATCACTCTCGCACACCTCTAGTACGCATTGCCGGTACTTTAAACAGCCAGCGCTATATCTCCGAGGTGTTGGAGCCAGTTGTCCTTCCTTACCTCCAGGGCTTGCCCACGGCCATATTTCGACAGGATAATGAGCGACCACACGTGGCACGCATTGTCCAACGGTTCTTCGTCAATCGCCAGATTGAATTGCTTCCCTGGCCGCCTCGCTCTCCGGATCTTTCGCCGATAGAAAACATGTGGTCCATGGTTGCTCTACGATTGACCCAGATTCCATCCCCAGCTGCCACAGCAGATCAACTTTGGCAACGTGTGGAAGCTGCTTGGTCTGCTGTACCCCAAGAACTCATCCAAAGTCTCTTTGAATCAATGCTGAGGCGTGTGGCAGCGGTGATCTCCAACAATGGCGGCTACTCTGGCTACTGATTTTGGCAGGAACCACACTTCACAGAAGTCTATAAATTTAATCATTTGATACATGGTCAACATGTTATCTACAAAATAAATTTTGTTGTGATATCTCTTGTCTTTCTTGGTGTTGCAATTTGGATGGCTAGCAGTGTATTACAATCGCTTGCGTCTGAATGAAATTTTATATTTATTAATCGAAATTATCGTCAAGGGTGGTCATGAAAAAACAAAAAATTCTCTTTTATTTCTGTTCTTACAGCGAAATGATCACTTTTGTTCCACAGACGTGCATGTATGCCGTTCGAATGATGTAATACTCATCGTAATTGTATCATTTTTTCGCGAATTTATTTCGATTCACCTTCGTTTCGGTGGCGCCATAAGAGAATTTCTCTCGCACGACATTCTACATTTGTTGATTCCAGATTTTATTTTCTAGCAGAAGAAATCGTTCATCGCTTCAGAATTCCAAACAATACACCGAGGTAACATCTCTAACAGTTACGTGTAACTAATAATATCTCGAAAAATTTTATTTTTCGCGTCCCGTTCGAAAATGCACCTGCTTCTTTTAACCTAGTTCCGTGGTTTTTGACTCCGATATCAGTTTTACAGTTTCCACGGTAACGTCGTCTGCGGTTTATTATTATTGTTAAAATATTAAAAAATAGAAAGATTCGATAACGTGATGGTATTAGATGCTGTGTTTCAGACCATCTGCCGTCATGTTTTGCACACGGCGTTTCATTGACTGAAAATGCAACCCTATTCGGCAATATCAAAGGCAAAGTGGTTTCAACTTTTTTTCATTTGGGGGCAAATATGTAATCTCCATGTTCAATTTATAGTGGAATTGTAAATAGTTATTACTTGCAATATTGTGATAATTGTTATCAATTATAATTTGTTCAATTTATGGTGGAATTTTTTGTAGTTTTTGCAGTTTTGCAACTCTTTTGACTTACTGACCTACACCACTTTGCCTTTCACCGCCTCATATATATATATATATGTCCGGATAAACGAGGTTTTACTGTATATACAAATACACACACACACACACACACACATATATATATATATATATATGTTGCGTACTTAAATATCAGTCGGTTCGGGAAAGAAATACATCGATAGTCAGACACAACAACTAACTTTATTCGTATCTAAATGGCGACGGTAGAACACACACAGCTCTTCTATTTGGTTATGCGCAAGCACAATGCGCATTGCGTAAGGCGAGATCTCTTCTGTTGCCACATACACTCCCACCTTTTGAGTGGGTAACTATACACTCAAAATAAACATACACAGAATGATATATATAGCTTACAATTCTTATACAAATAACATACATTTGAACACATAATAAAAAGAAGTGAAACCGAGTAAAGTGAATTTTGAAATAAAATAGTCTGAATACAAAATTACCTTAAAAGTGTTTTAACAATTCTGCCACTACTAGTTGTTAAAGGCGTAGGCTCGTCATAATCGTCTGTTATTGCATTTTCCAGTTCTAATCTGTACAATCTTTGAACCGGTCTTAATAATTCTGAATTATTAGTTTTTATAAGCGCTAGTCTTATTTGGCCATCTCGACCAGGTATAACCTTTAAAACACGAGCCAGGTTCCAAAAAGAACGTTTTTTATTAGTATCTTCAAGCAGGACAATTTCTCCCACCTTAAGTGGTTTGTTTTTATAGCATTTTAAGGCATGCTGCCGTAACTGCCCTAAATACTCTGAACGGAATCTAACTCTTAATGTTTCTCTTAGCCTTTGCAAATACTTTGTTCTTTTACTCAATTTCACTTTATCCACATTATCAATATCTGGTACACCTGAATGCGGAGTTTCGTGCAAGAATTTTTCAGGGGTTATAGGAAAGTCATCATCAATGTCTTCTGATACATAGGTAAGAGGTCTGGAGTTAACAACTCTCTCACAGTCGCACAGTACAGTAAGTAATTCCTCGTAATCAAGACAAGCTTGACCCAATATTTTTCTTAAGATTTGTTTTACAATTTGAATTAAGCGTTCCCACCATCCGCCCCACCAGGCTGCGGATGGAGGATTAAACTTCCATTCAATTTTTTGTTCTGCAGCCTTAAAACGGAGACCATCCCAGTCAATAGTTCGCAAAAATTTATCTGCACCTTTGAAATTTTTTCCATTATCTGAGTATATGGTCCTAGGTCGCCCTCGACGAGCGATAAAACGCCTTAAAGATTGAAAAAAGGTTTCAGTGGATAACGAAGTTATCAATTCTAAGTGGACGGCCCGATATACAGAACAAGTAAAAAGTACAATATATGATTTTCGACCATCTTTCAAATACAATGGACCAGCAAGATCACATCCTACTATTTCAAACATGCATCGCAAACCCTATCACTTGGTAAAATTCCTGGGATTGTCTCACATTTTTTAGCTTTGAATTTTTGACATCTTACACATTTTCATATGCAATTTCTTATTGTCTTACGTGATTTTAAAATCCAAAAAATTTCTCGTAACTTTGACATTAACAATGAAGTACCAGCATGTAATAAATCATCATGCACACTTATTATTAACAATTTTACAACAGGATGATCAGAAGGTAATATGATAGGAAACTTAAAATCATATTTATCATCTCTATAAGCAACCTTTGATTGAGCTCTTATAAGACCATGACAGTCAACTATTGGTCTAAGTTGTCTTAATTTGTCATCATTTTCTCCCTTAAAAGATTCCCTTTGAATCAGTAGCATTAACGCTTTCTCTCCTCTTTCCATTTCATGCACAGATAAGTCCTTTGAGAGATTTTTGTCAAATTTCCTTACATTGTTATAAAATCTAAAAATCAAAGATAACATTCTTACAATTTTCTTAAACGAAGAAAAATATTTATAATACCATTTATGATTTTCATCAAT
Source organism: Dolomedes plantarius (assembly GCA_907164885.2). Classification (NCBI taxonomy): domain Eukaryota; kingdom Metazoa; phylum Arthropoda; class Arachnida; order Araneae; family Dolomedidae; genus Dolomedes; species Dolomedes plantarius. The sequence continues at coordinate 260,262,442 of OU015490.1, forward strand.
TTTCACCAATGTCACGAGAACAGTTTTACGAATTTCAGCATTGATTAAGTCCTCATTTGGGTCCTCATACGACTTCGGCCAATCTCCTTCCCTTTCGAGCAACCAGTCCGGTCCCTCCCACCATTTTCGTTCAACTAAATGTTCTGCAGAACATCCTCTAGATAGTAAATCGGCGGGGTTAAGAGAACCTGAGATATGGTGCCACATTGCATTAGAGATCAAAGAACGAATCTCTAGAACGCGATTATGAATAAATGTTGCCCAATTTTGATCTCGTTGAATCCAACATAAAGCCGTTGTCGAGTCAGTCCAGCAATAAATATTTACCCCCTCTAAATTAAGATCTTTGAGTACGGAAGATAACAACCTAGCCCCTATACTACAAGCTAAAAGTTCTAAGCGAGGTATGGTAATAGGTTTTAAAGGGGTTACTCTAGATTTTGCCTGCACTAAACTAATTCTGACCCCATTGTCATTTTCGACTCTTAAAAAAACACATGCACCATATGCCCTTTTACTGGAGTCGCAAAAAAGATGTAAGCTTATTGAGTCATCAGTGGATTGGAGACCGAACCATCTAGATATACTTATACTTGAAAGCAAATGCAATCTTTTATTCCATAATTTAAATTTTGGGGCTAAATCATCAGGAAGGACATCATCCCATTTAATTTTTAAGTTCCAGGTTTCCTGCAAAATAAATTTTGCAATTAACACCACTGGAGCCGTATAGCCTATAACATCAAATACTTGGTTGGTTACGGCTAAAACCAGTCTTTTTGTGATCGGGGTATCGATAGCCTCTTCCACTTTGCATGATAACGTATCAGTATATGTATTCCATACAAGGCCCAAGAGAGGTACACTTTCCTTTGTGGAGTAAACCTCTTCAAATATTTCACTACTTAAGTTCGAATTCCAACATCTTAGATTAAAATGACCTGAAGCCATAATTGCCTTTGATTCTAAGAAAAACTTTTTCATTTCGAGCTCAGACTTCAAACTTGTCACACAATTATCTACATAGAAAGCTGTTTTCAGTATATCTGCGGTGTGCTTTAAATTTTCCGGAACCTTACTCAAATGATACTGTAAAGTTGCGTTTAATAAATATGGGCTGCACGTAATGCCAAACACTACCCTTCGATGCCGATATCCCTCCACCAGTTCCCGATTTTCTCGATTGAACCAAAGAAACCTTAAAAAATCGCGATCCTTTTCTCTGATTGCGATCTGCAAGAACGCCTTCTCAATGTCAGAGGTAACACCTACGTAATTCATCCGAAAACGATTTAAAATTGATGGAATCGTTTCAATTAAATTTGGTCCAGTAGACAAACACTCGTTTAATGATAGGAAGCCTGGTAAATGGGAACTAGCATTAAAAACTGGCCTAATACTCGTAGTACTAGCTTCTTTAATCACTGCCCTATGCGGCAAATAATGAACACCCCTTAGTTTATCATTTGGTGCCTTTTCAATTATGCCAAGAGCTAACCAGTCCTCAAAAACATTACAGTAATCGTTAAATTTTCCAGAATTTGTTAATTTTCTTTTGGCACTTAACATAGATTTCTCAGCATTTATTTTGTTATCGGGTAAAAGTGAACTGTCATGAACCCAAGGCAATGCTACCTCGTATCGCCCCTCACTGTTTACACTAAGAGTCTCTTCAAAATATTTCTGCGTATCCTCCTGTAACTGAGCTTTAGTTTTGCTTAGCAAAGGTTCTGCAATCCCCAAAACATCCAGATTCCAAAGATTACTTATACAACGATCCTTTACAAGCAGAGACGAAATAAGGGAAGCTGAACTCGCAGAATTTGGCTCAGTGCCAGGATTCGCATTTAATTTTCCCATAACAGTCCATCCCAATTTTGTATTTATAGCCGTAATGCCACATTTGAGACTCACAATTTTTCCAGTTAACAATTTTCCAGCAATGTCTGCACCAATTAACAATTTTATTTCTTTATTAACCCCCAATTTATTATTTTCCAAATCATTTAATTTTATTCCGCGTAACTTTAGTTCATGCAACCAAGGACCACATGGAACCTGTTTAATTTCAGAACAAATACGGTTTTGACCAAGTACTTGTAATTTACACTTATTTCTACCATCAATATCACTTAATTCAATTAAATAATTTCTATATACGCTTTCAGGGGTTTTCAACACCACCAAACAGAGATTGCTTAATTTTTGTTTCTGCAATGCACTTACATTTCATACTTTGAGCAACATCTTCACAAATATAAGATTTCATACTCCCACTATCATAAACAGCTCGAATAAGCATTTGCTTGGAACCATTCTGAATTCTTACAACAATAGTTTGTAAAAATACATCTGACATATCAACATGATTGTTAAGAGTGCTTGTTTTGTTTTCACTTCCCTCTACGTTAGAGACATTATCAACTTTGTTATTTGTTAAATCTGGACATAAAATCACGAAATGTCGATTTTTGCAAATGGGACACCTATGCTTTGACTTACACTGATTAGCCCTGTGATTTCTTTTCAAGCATACAAAACAAGCATTCTTTTTTCTAACAATATCTTTTTTACAATCCAAACTCATTGAAGATGCTTCATTACAATTTTCTGACGTATGTGATTTCTCACAAAAAATACACTCAAACTTTTTAAACTTATTTAAATTTTCACTAGCGTTACTACTACTCTTAATATTAGCATTAAGCAGTTCACATGTAGTCGGTATACCAAGTTTTTGTTCAGAGTACTTATTTTTCTTAACATTAGTTTTTTCTGAACTAAAAGTATCATGAGTCATTTTAATTCTGAACTCCGTTTCCACCTCATTTTTTAGAAAATCCATTAATAAATCTAAATCACTCTTACCTGTTTCAATACAAGTGTTTCTCTGCCTTTCCCATATCTTTATTAAATCCGTGGGGAGTGCTGATTCGATGAGGGGAAAGAGCATATAAGCAAACTTATCTTGAGTGACGCCCAAGGACTCTAATGCACGTAACTGCGTTTGTAGTTTATCGTGTAGTTCCATCAAGTTCATTTGTGTTTTGTCCTTTATAACAAGCTTCAATAGTTCACGCACGTAAATCTGTATTAAAGTACTTTCATTGCCAAATCTCTCCTTTAAGTAGCTGACCGCTTTTCCGTAGTTTGTTTCAGTTGCAGGAAAACTCATGACAATTTGTCTTGCTATTGAATCGGGCTTTGTAGATTGCAATAGATACTGGAACTTGTCACGCACATCAATTCGTTTATCTTCATTAATTTTGCTGAATTGAGTCCAGAAGGTGAGCCAGTTTCTTGGATCTCCATCAAACTTCATAAGCTCAATTTCTGGTAATTTCTGTTTTGCAACAGTCCTTGCTTCTGAAGACTTATCACTTTCGGTGCACATATTTAGGTTTGCTTTAATTCTGTTGCACTTCACTTTGATCTCAGATACCTTTTCGTAATAATCCATGGCTGCTTCGTACTCCTTATCGTATTCATCTTGCGTGCAGCCTTTTAATTGCAATAATTCTAAAAACTTCTCTTGAGCACTTCTTAGCATTTTTTGTTTTTCCAATAATTGATCCAACAGCATTTCCATGTTATCTAAGTCAGGTTTATCTTCAGCAATCAATTCTGCTAACTTATTTACAGTTCTTGTAAATGATGCTCTACATGACTTTCGATGCTGTCTGGCGTTGTCAAAATTCTCATACGGTTTCGCTGGTTTTGACGTTTCCATTTCTTAATAAAACGTATTTTAGTTCGTATTTAAATTTAACTTAATTTGACTATCGGAATAATACTCGTGTCCCGGCAGGGATGCCAAATGTTGCGTACTTAAATATCAGTCGGTTCGGGAAAGAAATACATCGATAGTCAGACACAACAACTAACTTTATGTACAACTAACTTTAACCGTATCTAAATGGCGACGGTAGAACACACACAGCTCTTCTATTTGGTTATGCGCAAGCACAATGCGCATTGCGTAAGGCGAGATCTCTTCTGTTGCCACAATATATGTTACCGTGAAAGACCGAAATTGGAGAATGTCAACAAACACCAAATACGTCGGTGAAAGATCGAATATTTCATTACATTCTTGTACATTTGGACCCTCACCGGTGTATGTCGACAATCACAGATATGCTCTGGTGGAGGTCGGAAAGAGAGGAGCCGACAAAGAGGCGACTGGCTGTTTCCCGCCAAATCCTTTGTTCTGCTTGGAGTCAGTCAGTCTTATGCAAGATTTGATGGTGAGAGCAACGTTTTCTTAATTTTTTTTCCGATACCCTAATTTATACAGAATGGATACTGCAATGAATTGTGATCTTTTTCTTGAAAAGTTAAATGCATTAATTGCGGGTAAACGAGAAGACAATTGTTTTTATTTTTCTCAAGAAAAGTACTCTAAAATACTTTCTGAAGTGGTTTCTGCTAAAACTAAGTGCAACACACCTTTGGATTACAGACGATTAAAACGTTTTGACGTTTTAAAAATTAATGATGAAGAGAAGTTAATTGTACCATTAAAACCAGGAGAAACGAATATACAGTATTATGTTACCAATGAGGAATTGTTCAGCATACTATATGAAACTCACACCAGAATAGGCCACGGAGGAAGAACACGTATGCTTAAAGAGTTGCAAAATAAATACAAAAATATTACATATGAAGTTGTAATGTTGTATTTAAATTTATGCAAACAGTGTCAAATGAAACACAGTGCACCTAAGAAAGGTATTGTTGTGAAACCAATGACCAGTTCTGAGTTAAACTCAAGATGTCAAGTTGATCTGATAGATCTGCAGTCAAACAGAAATGGCGAATATAAGTTCATAATGGTGTATCAAGATCATTTAACTAAGTTTGTCCAGCTACGACCTTTGAAAACTAAGAGGGCGGAAGAAGTAGCGTATCACGTTCTACCAATATTTTTAACATTTAGTGCTCCATCAATATTGCAATCAGATAATGGTAGAGAATTCAGTAATCAAGTCATCCGAAATATGCGCTATGTGGAAAGATGTTAAGATAGTTCATGGAAAGCCTCGTCACAGTCAAACACAAGGCTCAGTTGAAAGGGCCAATCAGGATATACAGAATATGCTAACTGCATGGATGAACGATAACGATACAAATAAATGGTCAGAAGGCTTACCCTTTGTTCAATTTGCCAAGAACACTACATACCACGAAGGAATACGCCAAAGTTCTTATGAAGCCATGTTTGGCATTAAAGCGAAAAGAGGCATAGCGTCGTCTTTTTTTGCCTAGCCAACAAATCGCAAATATCGAAACCGAAGAACAACTTAAAGAAATTGCCAATACTTTTGAAACCGAAGAACAGCTTGAAGAAACTGGTAATACTTCTGAAAAAAATTGAGCGGTGGTCATACCGAAAACCATATTCCAAAGAAGAGGACTTGCAATCTACCACGTCTTCACATCAAGTTCTGACTGAAAAACACGAGTTAATTTATATAAAAAGAGCGGCCGCGAAAGAGAATCTTCTATTGCAAGCAACTAAAATGTTACGAACCTCACAAAAACAATTTCCTCCTGCTCAAATTGGTGATACTGTACGAATACACGTCCCTGGTCGTACAGATAACCGAAATGTGTTAGCGGTTGTTGCTGGAATAGAAGACTCCGACTTCTATAAACTTGCAAATGAAAATGGTACCCTCAAGCAGCTTTACACATGTAATCAGTTCGTAATTTGTAAAGAAAAGTTACTTTCCATAGATGAGATTTATTTTCAAGAAATTTCGCCGAGAGAAGCAGCTGCAGCTAATTTGAGAAGCGGTGGGCAAGGCTATACACGCTGTCATTGCAAAAGGAAGTGTTCCACAAATAAATGCAGTTGTAAAAGCAAGGGCCTTTTGTGCAATTCAAGTGTCATAATATTTTAAGTTGTTGCAATAAATAAGATTTGAATCACATAATTTAGTAAGTTTTTTATTACTATTATATTTTTTTCTCATTTAGAACGTACTGTATAATTAAGTAAGTTTTTAACTTCTATTATTTTCCTTTCTCATTTTGAATGTACTGTGTGTTTTAAGTTCTTAGTCATTCCTCTCAGAAAGAGAGGCGAAAAATTTATCGCGACTGAATTACGGAGAAGAAAATATAAATCTCGGACATGTTCAACATTCACCATTAGTGCATGGTGAATGTCGACATTCACTGGTGTAAGTCAGAAATAAGGGTATTTAGCAAATATTTCGGACATACACCAAGCGACTATGCGTTTGTTGACATTCACCGGTGAATGTCGACATTCTCCAGATTTCGGTGTTTCACCGTAACATATATATATATATATATATATATTTTTTTTTTTTTTGGCATTAATTGCATACATTGACCGTTGTATTTAATTTGAATGTACTCCGTAGCAAAGTGCGGGTTTTCAGCTAGTATATATATATATATATATATATATATATATATATATATGTGTGTGTGTGTGTGTGTGTGTCAGTCAAAATATAATTGAGAGGCACGGGGGGGGGATAGCAAGAAAGTAACAATCATTTTTAACAGAGCGCGAGTATTCTGAAGGGAAATTATCCTTTTAGGAGCGACAGTCTAGGTTAAAAAGCGAGCGATTATAGCGAAAGTGTTTATTTTTAGAATAGTACAGGTTTTTGGCGCGGAAGAAAAGTGAACGTCAGCAAAAATGGGCTTCCAGATGCCCGAAGGGAAGGTTTGCACATGCGCTGGACGGAATGAACTGGAGAGGAAGAGGTTTTGGCGGCAGTTTTCGTTGACTGCGGAAGTTGGCGGCTACGTGGCGAGGAAATTAACAAAATAGCTACATGAAAAAGATTACCGTGGAGCATGGTTCGTTTAAGAAACGTAATAAGAGTATTGACATTCCCTGCCACTCGCCGAAGTAATTAACGACTGCATGAGTAATATTTAAACACCATATGATTGATACACTATTTGGCCCAAAGTATCCAGTGGCATATATTAATAGGCCACTTTTGCATCGATACATACCTATGGGGAGACTTTCCACCAGTTTTTGACGAGTTTCCATAGGAATTGGCTTCCATCGCCGCCGAAGTGAGTGGCCATCTGCGTTCTAATTCGTCCGAAAGGTGTTCTGTGGGATTTAGGCCTGCGCAAGTCTCGATGCAACGACGGGAACTGAGGACCACGACCAAACCCAGATGCGTAGATTGTAAAGCGAGATTCATCACTCCGAAAAACATTTTCCCATAATATGTCCATAGTCCAATGACGGTGACCTTTGCAATTAAGCTGTAGAATGTCCGAAATGCCACTATCAAAGTCACAAAGCTCCTTTGACTTACTCATTGTCTCACAAACGCATCAATATGACCACTACCAACACTTTTATAGCTTTCGGTTACGCATCAAACTACGTCACCTGCCAGATCCACTTCTTTAGAGTGTATATATTGCTTGATTTTGATTTTCTGCGTTTTTCCTATTTAATTAACTCTTACCATTGCCAACAGATGGCGATACTTCTCCAGTTTTTTGCCTTCACGCGAAGTAAGTCAGTAAGCATGTAGATTTGTACGTGATACACAGCTTCTGTGTAGTGTTGGAACATTATCAACTTGGATACTGCGAGAGCACGTACTGTGCTAAATTTCTTTTTGCGTGTATCTGAGTTTCGAAGACATTCTTCTGCGTAAGTACTCTGCGAATTTTCTTACCTCAATAAATACAGTCCTACAACAAGCTTGTGATTATTTGAAAGTCATCAAACTTTTCGTTCTTCTAGTCTAGAATACCTCTTATTCAATATGTGCTGTGTGGTTCAGTTACATTAAGCGAACCGAAGTCGCACATTCTTTTCTGGTACCGTAGAACCGGAGACTGGTAAAATTGCCCGATTCAACAAAAGTACGATAGTTCTAGAGGAAATGATATTCGTGAATTCTTCATTTCTGGCGATTTATTGTCAGTTCTATCTTTGAAAGTATTTTTATTGTGAAATGAAAGCGGTATGACATTTTCAAGTGTATATCTGAAAAGGTGTTGAAATAATTTACAGGTTGTGGTTAAATTAGTTTGTGGAATACTGGTTCAACTTCCATGAAAGTGACAGATTGACACTTTGACTCTGAAAATTTAAAGTTTTTTTGGGGGTCATATAGAAATAAAAACGAAGTAAGTTTTGATGCATGTTCGTTATAGATATACATATTCTAGTGAATTTTTACATCATGATTTTAGATATACTTAATCTGGTAAATTTTTACATTTATTTTGGTTATATTGAAAAAATGGAAAGTCGACAAAATTGAATGTAGCGTTAGAATCAGAGGTTAGATAATGCAGATCGCATTGTTTAGAAGAAAATGTTTGAGCCATGCAAGGAGGATGAGTCTGATCTGAATCACAAGAGATTCAAGAAACAATTGATAGATATAGATTAAGGGCCTGTTCACATAGGAGTCCGTTGCGTTGCGTTAAGGAAAAGGTGACGTTGAGACGAAAATAAACCAACCATATGCCTCCAAACGATTAGCAATGAAATTTTTAACGCCTATGATTGGTTTATTTTCGTCTCAACGTCATCTTTTCCTTAACGCAACGCAACGGACTCCTATGTGAACAGGCCCTAATTGTTCTCCGTGCAGAAGGTAAACTAAAACACTTGAACTCTGAACCATCTCGTATTCCTAGTTTTTGTGGCAGTGGCTGTCCATTTTCGGCTTCAGTTGTGCGAAATAGTAAATTATCAAATGCTCAAAGACTTGGCATTAAAAGGTGTTATTCAATCACTGATGCAAACTTTCAGATTGCATGGGACAGGCGACAATTAGTTTTTATTAACTCGCTTTCTTGTTTGTTCAGACATTTGAAACTTTTAGAATAGCTCCCAACACGATGACTATTTCGAATTAATTTTCCTACGCGTTTGAATAATTCATCCAATCTGTTTTAAAAAAGTATTTATTAATACATAGAATTGTCAAGTTTCAACAGAAAATTAAAAAAGTTGTTTTTATCTATTGTTGACTCGATCTGCAGCCAAGATTGAGGAATTTATCACCCATCATGCACGTGTTGACGAGATCGAGCACAACAAGAGGATATCCATTACATGCTCTGAGAGGGAAAAAATCCAATAAATGTTTCAATACAATTCCTGAAAGGTCAAGAGATCATGCAGCAACAAACCACAACTCTTCGTTCACACGTTGCTTGTCTACCGAAACCGGATGCCATTTTGAAGGAAACGTACACCAGTGCCGATCATTTGTTTTAGTTGCTTTTTACAAATGGAGAAAATCGACACAGAAATTTTAATTTCTTTGGTTCAAGACATAAGAATGTTTTACTTTAAACGACGTTTATATCTTAATTAGAACAGGAGATATTATTATCATTATTATTCTTTGCACCATTCTAATAGCAGCCAATCTTTGTAAATACGTTTTCTGCATGATGGGTTTTTTCACCATTTCTCATCTTCAAATTGTTATGAGTCAAGAACTGTTAAAGATAAATTGTTCAAACTTGGAACATGTCTTTTATTTTACTTTAATATTGATTCAACAAATTAGAAAAATATATTTACTTTTAAAAATACGATTTTTTAAAAATAAGTTACATCATTTTTTTAAAAAAAATTCTCCAAATATTTTTAATTTTTTCAAAAATTTATATTTTAAAAAACGCTGAATCGAAATTAAAACATTTTTTTTTAATTAAATGAAAAAAAATTGAAATTCGACAGATAATATTTCGAGTTATGACAATTTTAAATTGCCCCACTTTTTTTTAAATTTAAAATTTTAAAATCTTTATGAGAAGTTTGATTACGTGATTTTGTTTGCTAATTATATGGTTAACCATTACAAAAAATTCAAAGTTTTAACTCAATAAATGTATGTATCGTCATTCGGAAGTAGTTGAAAAATTTCGATTAATCTCTTCTTAATTCAATCATAAGCGCTTGAAAAGATCTGTCCCTCACAACAGGATGTATCCAATACGTTCTATAAATTTTTTGGATGACGACGATACCAGTACATTACAAGAAAGGTCCATCTTGCAGAGTGAACTACACTGCAATGATTGCAGAGTACGGAAAAACCGTAAGCGGTGAAAGAAAAACCGAATCGTGTGAACATGTTTCAACCGTTTAGGTGTTGCCAGAAACAAGGCAAGAGTGTAGATATCGTGCCTTGCTTCATCCAACACATACTAATGGGATCACAACCCTGAAGTTTTCTCGTTATTTCAAGGACTCTCCTACATTTGTGACATCAACAAATTCCTTGGTGATATACCTCATTTCTCCTTACCATCTGGGACAGCAATTCCCTTCTGTGATCTCAAGCTAGCAGAACCAAATTTCTTTCAGTCAGGTCATATTGACATTCTACTCGGTGTTAGTATTGGCTTGAGGAGAAATTATTAAAACAGAAGATTGTCCTTTTGCGGTCAGATCAGAACTGGAATGGATCATTTACGGAAACTCCAGATCCACCACTTACTCTCCTACATTTGTGACATCAACAAATTCCTTGGTGATATACCTTATTTCTCTTTACCATCTGGGACAGCAATTCCCTTCTGTGTTTAAGGAGACCAGCTCTACAACAAAGTTGCGAGTCATGTTTGACGGTTCTCTAAATCATCTTCAGGACTCTCTCTAAGTGATCTACTCTATATCTCCATACAGGACCAAGATTTAAATAAGAGCTTTATCACATTCTCTCCGCTTCAAGCTATGTCCACACTTTTGCGCTTTCGACTTGCGGTTTGTCTTTCCTTTCAACTTACTTTTAATCCATGCTTCCCGGCATGCCTCTAGACACATTCGATTTGTTGTCCACATTTGTTCGACAGTTCATGCCTCACAAGATGGAAGAGTCGGACGGTTACTGCTGCGTCGTTTTTTGTGATTTCGCGGAGTTTAGAAGGTGCAAGATCAAGACAAACGTGACTCTCAGGCATGCTTAACCATTGGTCAGTGCATCGTTTACAACTCAAAGAGAAAAATGTCTCACACTACTCTGAAGACACGACACAGTAAGGAACGTGAGCCTCCCTTCCCGATCTATGTCGGCATCATGTTCATGCAGATACCAGAAGTTGTGTAACAAGGGCATTTGTATTTCATATGACAGGATTCTAGAGATTGAAGACTGGATAGGCACTTCTTCCTGTGAACGCTTTGAAGAAAATGGAGTGGTGTCTCCTGCTTGTCTCCGTAAAGGGTTGTTTACTGACAATATAGACCACAACCCAAGCTCAACTACATCATTATCCTCATTCCATGGGACTGGAATCAGTCTTTTCCAGATGCCTAGAAATACAGAACCAAACACCTATTACAATTCCACCTTCTGGAGATTTAAATCACTCTCTTCCTGACAGCTATGCCTGTGTCCCATCCATAGCTTTGAAGATCACTGATGTTGTTGTACCTCAGTGTACGGTGTTTCCAGTAGAGGAATGTTTAGATGCAGCCAAGTCAAAGGAATACAAATGGCTCCAGCAGGCACTACATCTTCTGCAAAAATAAAATCTCACTAGTGGCGATAACATCACATGGGCTGTCTATCACGCCGCAATGCAACCTCCGATGGAAGACTCTCCAGGCCTTTGTACTCTTCTTCCTATGTTCTATAAGAAGGCTGCCCCACCCGCAATGATTAAACACGGCATGGATGTCATTATACAAGCTATTCAATTCCTTAATCCAGGACAAATATCAGTCATTACATTTGATCAACCTCCGTTTGCCCTGGCTAAGTTTGTACAGTGGACATGGCCGAACACTCATGGTGAGCGACTTCAAGTGGTTATGCTAGGTGGACTGCACATTGAAATGGCCCTCTGGAATACATTGGGCGATGTCTTAGAAGGATCTGGCTGGACTACTGCCCTTGCAGATGCAGAAGTGGCATCCTTTGGCAAGGCTGAATCTTACCTAAAGGCAGCACATTTAACTACAACTAGGCATGCTCATCAAATCACTCTAATGGCCCTGCACAATCTCCAGCATGAAGCTTTCCTACTCTCTGAGTGCCCCAAAGATAAAGAAACTGAAATAGACTGGAGAAACATCATGCGGAAAAGGAGTCTTAACTTTCATGTATTGGGACTTGATCATGGAGTATGAAACCCTTATACTAATTTTCATTAGAGCTCACAGGGAAAAGAACTTTAGTCTTCTATGTTGTTGTCTTAGAGGAACTTACACCACTATTTTTTGCCTTGGATCATGTAAACTACTCAAGATGGATGCCTGTCCATATCTGGGATATGAAGTCATTGCCTGACTCTATCAAGGATCAGTTTGAGCGTTGTTCTAACTGGGTCATTTCAAAAACGCGCAACATGTTTTCTACAATACCATTTGATCAGGCTCATGAACAAGAGAACAAGATTGTGAAAGGTTCAGGTGGTATTTATTGTTGGGATCACAGAAAACCCTGTTGCTTTCCGACGATGGATGCTTTCAGGGCCAGAATGATCAAATAGTTTGAAGAAGAATGCATTCTAGATAATAGTGACACAGATAATCCCAAGAATTTCCAACATCATGAGCAGTGACTTTCATCACAGAACTTTCAGCAACAGGTTGTTAGTCTATGTAAAACCATCAATGAAATGGGTGATCCCTTCTTGGATGGTTTCCCTAATCTAGTGATAAAACAACCCCTCTCAGCAGTATCAACCAGATAAGAAAGGAGCTTTTTTTTGGTCTGGCAATGGACAAACTTCCACCGACTGAGGATGCTCTTCTACAACATATCCGAAGGGCAGTTTATCAAGCAGGTATTTGGACACACAAACACAGCAAGTAATTCCTTCTCCGCAGGGTCATGGGTATCACTTTGGATGACAATTCCAGAGGTTTCCGATCATGCGATTAAATGCTCCTGCAACAACTGCCAATCTGGACTGCTCACCACTTTGCAAGGGCAAGTGTAATTTATTATAACTGAATTCCATTCAATGAATTGCTATACATTTTTTTGTTGTTTTGGGAACACTTATTAGCGTTATATTTGTACTTATAAATTACTGCAATAAATGATATGGATATATTTTATTGTATTTTATTTAATATGTAGACTACCCTAAGTTAGGTAGTGTACTTAGTTGGCTTAAAACTGTAATTGAAAATTAATGGTAAAATAGATTGTGTTAAAAGTGCCATTTTGGATTTTAGTGCCGTACATGAAAATTTTTCGAAATTCCTAGACTGGCATTTATTAGTATACCCTAAGGTACCTTCATACCAAATTTTATCCGCCGTAATTTCGTTAAGCAACCGGACTAGATGTTCTCAGTGAATCACTTTCATCTCATTGGAGACTATGCAACTCACAGTTACCTTTGCTGGTGAACCTAGATTTGGCCTATTGATATCCAGATGCATGCTTCAGAAAAAAGAATACTGTGTTATTCGCTCGGTCACTCAAGATTGCAGTATCCCTTTTCAAAAACTAAAGTTGCTCCAGTCAAATCTCGGTCTCTTTCAAGACTTGAGTTATGTGCAGCATACTTTTAGCAACATTGTTAGAATCTATTCTACCAACATTAGAAATTTCTTTCAGCCTTTTGTAGCCAAGATACAGGAAGCTGCACCAGAAGTACATGTCCCAGGTGTGGATAACCCTGCCGACTGAGGCACCAGAGGTCTTCTACCTTCATAATTCTTGTCTTGTGACCTCTGGAATCAGGGTCCCAGTTTTCTCAGTCAGCCTTTAGAGCAACCTTTAATGAGCAATCTTCGTTCCAAGAATCACAACTCATTGAGCAAAGAAAAAGCTTCATTTCAGCAGCTACTCAGTTATCTTCAAGTTGTCTTTATTCACCAAACTTTGTAGAGATTTTGCTTGGGTAAGATGACTTTTGTTCATGCAATGCATTTCCTTTTTATTCATACTAAGCAAGATTGGATTTTTATGGTCTTCGAACAGGTTTTGCAGCTGTCAAATTAAGTTCAATCCTACATGATTGTAGTTAGCTAGGACATGTTGGGCACTCTTTAAAAAAAAAAAAGCAAAATTGATTTTGTCCAAAATCATACAACTTCATCACAAGCAGAAACGGGTTTTGGTTCTCAAATATTTCCAAAACTAGGTTTCCATAATACACTGTTGTAAGAAATTAAGAGAATGGGTTAATAGGGGGTATGGTCCCCTCTTACAGGTCTCGCAGCGTGATTTCATACTTGAAATAAGGCAGTTTATCATTTCCTGTGGCAATTGGTCCCAGTCGTTCAGCAACACTGTTTTCATTCCCTGGATGGTTCTCGGACGGGGGTTGCGAGTTGCAATTGCCCACCCCAGAGCGTCCCAGACATGCTCTATAGGGTTAAGGTCTGGAGATCTGGCTGGCCAATCCATCCGGCGAATATCCTCACTCTCTAGAAATTCGTCGACCAGAGGAACTCTAAGTGGCCTCGCGTTATCTTCCATTAAAATGAACTCAGGGCCAACTACACCCCTGAAAAGGCATAGGAATCCAAGACCTCATCCCTATACCTCACACCAGTCACAGTGCCTCTTTCAAAGACATGGAGAGGTGTGCGGCCATCCAATACGATGCCTGCCCAGACCATTAAACCTCCTCCGCCATAATGGTTGATTCACACTAGATTGCACAATTCTAAATAATATAGATTCAATCTACTTTTGCCATTTATAACAGCAATAGATAAAATTTCTTTAAAATTTTATATGAAATCAAAAACACTCGATGGTATATCTTTATATTTATTGACTTCCAAAATAGTCGGGGAAGATCTAGTAGCTTAAGACAAAGGGTTCCAAAGACAAAGATGCAAATAATGAAACATGGTAAAACTGTTTTTTAAACCAAAGATTGACAACCATTGGAATCGGGTTTCAAGTTCTGCAATTCCTTGCGAAACGAACACAAAATGTGATAACAGACCGTGACTAAAAATGCAAGAATTTTATTACACATGGACAGAAAACAGTCAATATCTACAGGTATATATGTACAGCGACATAATATTCAAAAAATAGAATTCCCGAGATATTTAAATGAAATATAAACAAAATTCAGTTTTTCGTCTTCCATTTGTGAATGTCCTCCTGGTGGGCATCTGGCTTGAGTTGGTGTCTCGCTCCGTCCAGCACGTAACTCGCCCCCTCGCTGCTCAGTATGATGGGTCGGAACAGGGAAGGGGGGATCTGCCGCAGCACCCCTCCCAGTGCCCCGGGAACACCCTTGTGCTCGTGCTCTGTCGAAGCGACTCGAACGAGGGTGCAAATGGTGTCTTCCAGGCCCTGGGGATGAAAATGTTGCTTCAAAAATTGTTCGGGAAAATTTCCTGCCCATAACTTTAAACACCTAATTCAAGTTGTGGTATAAACAGTTTGATAAACCGTTTGAGTCAGTTTGTAAGGTATACATAAGATTTTGAATGAAAAGCCACAAGAATCAAACTTTTGAGTGAATAAATTAAAGCTGCTTGAGATATGCTAATTTCGGCATACGCGCTTGGTATAAATACCAAGAAGCTTGATTAAAAAAAAGGTTGATAGATAAGCGAGTTAAGGGAGCTACGAGGTAAGCAGCTCCAGGCTAACCTGCGCTAGTGCTTAGGGGGCCCAAAGTTTATGTGGCAGAATTGCTGGTTGACTTACTGTTCATGAGTATTGAAAAATATATTGTTCTTGAAAGCTGTATTTATACATCCGTACAAGTGGTACGTATGCTTATTATGTAACAGCAAAACCTACATGTGCAAAGATATTAATAAACTTTGTTTCATGTATAAACTGTGTTTGTATCCAATTCATTTAGAGGCCACTTCAAATTATATACACCCAAGAGTGGGTAGAAGTGTTGAAATCTCTATAACTTGACAAATTTATTAATTGTTCATTAAACGTTTAAAAATAAATATTAATTACATGAATTATAAAAGTACATTAACTGCAAATAATAATTCATGCTGATAATCATTCCCATGTGAAATCATAAGTTACAAGCGTACAAAGCAAACAGTACTAATCTATATGCACTGAAGAGCCCAAACACTGCCTAATATCGTCTAGGGCCCTAACGAACACGACGTGCATGAACTTTATTTTGCAACGAGCTTCCGGAGCAAACTACAGGCGAGGAGTATCCGATAATCTTTTCAAAACCTATGATATTTCATGGAGAAATTATACCAGTATTTGCATGGCAATGATGAGCAATAAAAAAGGTTTTATTTTGTAAGTAAAACGGCAAAATCCTAATATAGAAATTACACACTTTTGCATACATCGCGAAGCATTGATGATCGAAAACTTACCTACGGAGCTATTGAAATTGATGAATCAATGTATTACTATAAAAAACCTTATTAAATCAAGAGCCCTAAATTCACGAATTTTTAAACTAATCTGTGAAGAAATGGGAGCGGATTATGAATCCCTGTTGTTATACACTGAGGTAAGTTGGCTATCCCGGGGCAAAGTTTTAGCTAGATTGTTTGAGCTTCGCAACAAGGCTATTCGTGAGTTTTTGTTAAAACAAAATATAACATTTTGCATATACGGCTGATATCTTTGAGCATCTGAATGAATTGAATAATAATAATAATAATAAAAGCAAGGTCGAAGCAAAAATTACCTGACGTGTTCCGACAAGTTAATGGGATTTAAAAATAAGCTCAAACTTTGGCAGAAAGAGTTACAAAAATGATCTCTAGAAATGTTCCAAAGGACTTACAAGTCCCTGATTAAAAACAAACAATTAATTCTGGGTTTGGCTGAACAACATTTAAGTTTATTGCTAGAGAAATTTAATCACTATTTTTGCACAATTAATATAGAAATCCTTTCCTAGCTGATGCCGAAAATTCAATAGAAGCACTTTCCCTTCAAATTCGAGAGGAATTTATAGAATTGAGGAACAACGGGATGCTGAAACTCAACTTCAGTGAAATGTCATTGGCTGATTTTTGGATTCCAGTTAAGAAAGAATATTCTCAAATTTCTGACACGGCCATTATAATTTTGCCCTCTTTTTCTACGACATACTTATGCGAACAAAGTTTTTCGACACTGGTTCTAATTAAAAATGACAAACGATAGTGTTTAAAGGGTCTTGACCATGAACTTCGGGTAACACTTTCTAATATAGAGCCAAATATCACATGTATATGTTCATCAAAACAAGCTCAAATATCTAATTAATAAATTAGTTATTATGTTTAAACTAACATTGATTAATTAGGCTTAACCCTTTGAGGGGCGCAATTTTATTATTGTAATTTTTTTGAAAAAAAAAGGTAAGAATGAGGTATAATGGTCCTACAGATAAAAGAAATGTGATTAAAAAAAATTTAGCAGACCCCTTAGGTAGAGGGGGCCGTCCTCACAGTGCGAGCGGCGCCCGTGTAGGGCATTTGAGTTCGAAAACTAAATTACCTTGTTTTACTCGAGCAAAAGCAAAAATGACTGATCTTATATCGTTATAATAATTATTTTACTAAATAATTTTCAACAAACAGAAATTTGAATTTTATTTTTAAAATTTTAAAACTTAAGAAATTTTTCATTGAACTCAAAATATCAAAAATAAGAAATATCACAAAGTATAAAAATATTTAACTAAAAAAATTAGCAAATAAGAGCGACTGATCTGAAAACAGCAAAAGCAGAATGAGCTATTTTTAAAACGCGATTTAGCTATTTCCAATACCTTCACACGTGGGGACTTCCAGGAGCCCACCCAGAGCGGTCATGCTTATAATAATTGATTTAAATTCACTTGTGCTGAAGGTGGCCGTTTGCCGTTTGGAAACAGTAAGCCAGACGTATTGTCACATCCTGATTAGTTCTGCCTGTGGAACCTCTGACAGAGGCCAACCTTAGCACACAGAATGAATTCAATAGACCACTGTCGAATGCAGAAAGGTTGGGAACTGTAGGTGATAGTGCCCAGCACACACCATTGAAACAGATGACAATACAAATGATAAAGTCTTCCTTTTACATAAACACCCCCAATTTCAGAGGGTTATCGACTTTTTAATCCTCTTTACCCCCCCAAGAAGCAAGACTAAATCGTCTAGAGGAGAAAACATAAAGACAGCTGTGTTTGTTTTTCCTTTCCGGGGTGAGCCTGTATTTCAATGTCGTAAACGGGCGGCGTTCTCGCTGTGCGAACACCATTTAAAAGCGCAAAAATAGAAAGAAATAAATGATTTTTTTTTAAGAAGTAATGACATGTCAGTATTCGTTGAGGCATGTTTATAAAATCTAGTGGAAAAAATTAAAACATTTTAGGTTTTTAATCCTTAAAATAATTGAAAATAAAACCAAGTATGAAACAGCGTTAACTTGCATTCATTGTGTTCAAATTAAATGAGCAGACAAATGTCTGGTGCTGCCATTTATTATCAGTTTAAAGATGTAAAAGTATTTTACAACCTTTAATTGGAAAAAAAATTGACATTTTTTAGGTTAAAAAAAATTCTAGAAAATGTGTTCGCACAGTGAGGACGGCGCCCCTCAAAGGGTTAAGTAAAGACCAAAAAACATATTTTAATACTAAAATTTAAAGAGAAAATTTTTTACTTGTAATCTATAACTTTATATTTTTGTTCTTGTGTTGGTGTACAATTCAAAATGATTTATATAAAACTTAAATAATTGTAATTATCTAGACACATAGAGATATTTTATTGTGTCTTTTATCTAATAAAACATATACGTATTATTGTAATTTATGTATTTGCAAGCTTTCACTTGTGGTGTGCCGCAGAATTAATGTAAAAAACATTGTTGTGTCGTGGAAGATAAAAGGTTGCAAAGCCCTGGTCACGTCGAACTCTTGTAAAACAGGAAATAAAATTCGATTACAAGTAGAATACTCGAGACTCAGTATCACGTTTCCCCAATAAAATATTGTGTCACAAAATATAACCTAGGCCTATCTGTAAGCACCTCGCTTATTGCAGGCTGAGATGTAAAAACAAAAAGGATTACTTCTTTCATGACGTTGTAGGCAGCTGCCACGCCTTCGACGATGTCGGCCGGTTGGCTGCTCTTACGATACTCCTGGGACCTCTGGAACTTGCCGCTCAACCTGGGACCGGGGGAGACCATGTCAAAGCCAATTTCAGCAGTACCCTGTCAGGTAGAACACGCCATTATACTTACGACAGATAGATCAAACATCACAAAATTTTACGAGCTTCCATGAATTGTCATTCAAGACAGTGACATGCAAACTTTCTTCGATCGCGACCCACTTTTGTTAGATAAAAAAAATCAATCGACCTCCAGTGAATTTTTGGTAGTGGAAAAACTCTTTTAAAAACTAGGAAAATGCTAACTAAGAGATGCTAAAAGAAATGCTAAAAGAAATAAGCCAATTAGCAAATTTTGACACAGTTTAAAAAATTGATTAAATGTCGATTTTGGAAATATACTATGCATGTTAATAATAATAAAAAAAATGGCTTGCTTACCTTCAACACTTATTTTTGCTAAATGAATGTAGAAGGCTCTGCTCATTTTTAATATATAATTTTTTTTTTTTATTAACGTGCAGGCACTTTGTTTTCAGACATTCTCCTTTTGTTATTCACCGCAATTTACTGGTCACTTTATTGTGGGAGCACCATGTATTACTCCCTTATGAGGGGCGATGAGCAAGCCTTATTTGGGATCGGAACCCAAGCCCACTACGTGGCAGCTCAGAATGCTGACCACTACACCATGTGGGTGGCTCATAATTAAAAATAAATATATAAATTTGTATTTTGTTGAGGTAAACATTAGTGAAAATTTACTAAGAGCAGGATTTCAAAATCAAAAGCTTCATATTTAAACACTAAAAACTTTATTTATATAAAACTATAGTACAAATAAAAATGAATCGGGAGAAGTTCTCTTTGAGGATGATTGCCTAAAGAGAGCCGTTTCGTAGGCTGGTCCTCGACACTTTTGGCAAGGGGATCTTTTAGATCTTTCGAGAGGTCACTTTTTGGTACTATTGAGATCATGGAGTGGCCACAGTAGGAACACAATTTTTAGTAACATCCCTGACTGCCATTATGAGGCTACTACTGGCCCTATTACATTCACCTACGAGATAGGCATGAATTCATCTGATGACAACAAACTAATTGTGTTTGCTGATGATGCAGCAGTCAATTTTTACCTACCTGCAGTGCATAGAGGAATCTGCTCGTCAGATCTAAAAACGCAACTACGGTCGACGTTGAGAAAGAGGAGGCACCCTTCTGAAGGCCCCGCACTATTCCACCTTGGCCATCTCGCCTGAACTGCACCACGGGCAAATAGAACAGATCTTTGACACCTTGAACTGAAAGAAAGACAAACAAATTGGTACGCTAAATACGATTCTGTTCACCACAGTCTTCTGGATCTCCTCTCGACTGCTCAATACACAGTTCCATGATGTATGTGATGTTTACTTGCAGAATTGTGCAGCTTTGATATTCTTGCCATTTAAAAACAGTATACACTATAGCAAATTAAAAAATTACTTTAGTTTCGAGAGGAAAATAAACGAAAATTTGAACAGTCACTGGTAGGCGAACAAGAAGAATCTACAAGCTGTTGAAAGTCAACTCGAGAAAATAAAGATATGCACTTGTAAAAGCAAGTAACTTTAATTAAATGAACACTCGGAACTAAATAAATTGCAAAGTTGAATAATAAAGTATAACACTACAACATAAGGCACAACCTGGACATTTCACCGGCAACTGAACTACCATATGACAACTACAGCCGATATACCCATGGGGAAAAACCTTCAGGGAAAGATTTATGAAATCGAGAAAAATAAGGAAACCCCTACTTGGGGAAAAAGGAAGGAAAAAAATTCTGACCCTCCCTTCTTCTTTAACATAATATAAATTAGTTAACTAAAAACTCTATTATGATACTTTAACAATTAGTCAACGTATCTGCTATGTTGTCATTCCCTGGAACAGACATTAATTTAAATTCACGACTGGAAAATACTTCTTTAGTAAAATGAAATCTAATATCAATAGACTTTGTTCGATTATTTTCAACTCTATTTTTCCAGCAAAATATTGCATTTTTAGAATCAATAGTATTGAATAACCAAGTTTTAAGGCTGCTATGTACTAAGAAAAAACCTCTTCTTGCAGATTCTTGTGGTGGGAGGAGTCCAGTTGACAGTTCGAGAATTCCAACCCCCCCCCCTAGGATTGACATTTTGAGGGATTGCAATGGTTCTCTCTCTATATGGGGTTAAGCGCGGCCCCCAAATTTTTTATTTAAAATATATTTTTGTGAACTATTTACAAGTACATAAATGCTGATAATCCAATAAAATTGGTATTGTCAGATAGCCTGAACTTTTCTGCAAAGTGCTACTGGATTCATTTTATAAATTTCGTCCACCAAAGGAATTTATGAGCATTTAAAACACACTATACCAAATTTTTTCCCGAATAATTTAAATTTTAAAATATTAATTGCATTTAAAAAAAAAAAAAGTACACGAATATAAAATTTCTTTCTCTATGACGGAGTATAATTTAAAAAACAAAAATCTTTGATTCCAAGTCGTCAATTTGTGGACAAATTTTCTCCATAGGTTAACATTGAGGTGAGCGAATCCAATAGGATTTGTACATAGCAGCCTTAAGCATTCACTCAAGATGTCTTGTAAA
Organism: Dolomedes plantarius; assembly: GCA_907164885.2. Classification (NCBI taxonomy): domain Eukaryota; kingdom Metazoa; phylum Arthropoda; class Arachnida; order Araneae; family Dolomedidae; genus Dolomedes; species Dolomedes plantarius. The sequence goes on from OU015490.1 coordinate 260,284,112, forward strand.
CCCTAAAAGTTCTTCGATGGTTTCATACTCTGATTCCATGCTAGAAAAGGTTATGCATTTCTACTTCGAGGACCTCTCTATGATATTGGAATTCCCTTTAAAAATATGACGAAACTACTGACAGATCTGTCTCACGCATCAGAGTAGGCACACAAATCACAAGAATTCTGCAAATGCTATTAGTCCAGTCAATGAGTGCTCAAAACAGGGGTGTAGAGTGTATGGAATATGTGAGAATTTTTGACTTCAGGACTTTGTTAGGAGTAGTCAGGGCCACCCACAAGGGGGAGGGGGGGCAAACTGGGGCACTTTGCCCCAGGCCGCCCCAAATTAAAAAAAAAATTTATTTATTAGATTTCCTCCGAAAAAAATTCAAAAATTTCTACCATACTTCAGAATTCAAAATAATCTCCTGAAAAAAGCCCCCCCCCCCTCCCTCCCCCAAAAGAAAATTATTCGATTAATCATATTTCTTGGGGCCCAAAACAGAAGTGTGCCCCAGGCCCCGCAAAGTCTCTGGGTGGCCCTGGGAGTAGTTAGTACTAAACATACTAAAAGTCCCTGCCCCTGGGCGGTGAGCTAAAGGGGGGAGGGGGTAGAAAGGTCCCATTTTTTGGTTTTTCACTTATATCTCGGAAACGGTGCACTGTAGAAAAAATGTTAAATATAAAATTGAAAGCTAATTAAATTTCCTATAAAATTGTCAATATACATGTTTGTCAAAAAACGATGGCCGAATGGCATTCGGTACCAAAGTCTGTGGGTTCGAATCCCACTCTTGGCATGGATGTTTGTAGCCGTCCGGAATCAGCTTTAAGCAGTAGGTCCCGGTCTAATTAGCCCTTTGAAGCAAAAATTGACTGTAGTGCTCCAAACCAAACCCAATGGTTTTTGAGATATACGTTATTGAAAATCGATACTTTTCGAAAAAATCATTTTTACCTCCTTTTTGTCAAACATTTGCTTCTAGTGCCTCCCACAATCGGTTTTCAGAAAAATTGTCACAGATGAAGTTGTAGACCATTAAATTTCCTTCAATTTGATATAGACTTTTGCCACTTTATGTTCAACCAATCAAAAGTTATAGTATTTCTAACATGTATAAAAAATGCTATAAAATTTTTAACATGTATGCTCAATTTCGATGTTGTTCTAGAAATGAGTATGTTGCATTTTAAGTGCTGTAACTTGCTATCATGATGAATAACAACGCTTTAACAATGGAAAAAAGGTAACTGCAATTGAAACACAGCACATTTTTATAATTATATCTTTTATTATATTATTACGAATCATTACGATTTCGTCAGGGGCAGCATCCAACTCTGAGAGTTTCGGAACTATGCTTTTATTAGGTGAAGTTGATTAATAACAACTAATGGTGGTAGGGGTAGAAAGTTCGAGAATATTCCAGGCTTCCCCCTCGATATCAAAAGGGCGCCAATAGGATAGAATGCTCCACCCTTCTTCTGTTACATTCTTATCTTCTTTGAAGGCACAAGCCGCTCATTCCAGACCTTTCCACTCTTTTATTTCCAGTTATTTTCACTATTTCGTTTTTACAACATTTAAATATAAAATTAATACATTTAAATTAATTTAAAAAATACAATTCTTGAAATTCAATGAATCAAAATTATTATTTAAAAACAATTAATAAAAATTTCATTTAATATTATCAAAAATATAATTCTTGAAAATTAATGAATGGGCATGCCTTTGCCAGAGTAGCACGGGGTGATTTTCTTGTTGAAAATACCTTGTCAAACATGATATTAGACGAAGTCGAACTCTTTGAGGAAGAGCAGACATGCATCAGCACCCTTACATCAGAATTCCTCTTCGAGCCTCCCTCATTGAATTCTTTGAGCCAAAGCAAATTACTCGAATCAGTGGCTATCAAATTTGGAGAAGCAATGGACAGGATCAGCAACAATGGACCCACTGAAATGCTATGGATCCAGTACTTCTAAATGGTGAATTTGATAAAGGAGTACATCCATGCAGAGAGGTCTAGCTCACCTGAACTGCTGTAAGCAAATGATACCCTATTTTCACACTGCTGGACACTTCCCGTATGTCATATGTACAGGATATGGAAAGCCTCTCTACTCTATTGACACCAGAGGAGTACGATAAGTTCGTGAATAAAGGCTACTTCACTATGAGAAGAAATGACCGGTGGCATGTGGTCAGACAAGACCACCGAGACAACCTTGATGTGGCCATTCTCAAGCCGAGATGGTGTGTATGACAGATAGTGCTCTCAGTAAATGACTTAAACTCAAAACATATGTGCATCACCCGAAGAATATTGTGGTGTTTTGTTTTCACAAGGATTTTGGAGACGCAAGGTTACACAATGGTTTGATAATTACCCTCCTTTTCTGAGGACCGAGAAAATCATGTCAACAGCGACAGGAGTTGTGGGAGGTGATACAAGCTTATGTCATGATGCAGTTACAATTGGAAAACGAGCAACAGCAAAAATGGAAAACTTGCCATTCACAAATATCAAACTTCCTCTTTCCTCAAGGAATTCGACAATGAAAAAGTTGTTGTGGATCCATTCTTGCTTTTTCAGCGAATCTCCATTACCAAGAAATCGGACGAGGATTTGAAGAACTATATGCAATATGAACTGAAGAGCATGCAAATGAAAGAGAAATGAGGAAGTGCAGAAAGTCAGCACTATACACACTGTTTAAGCAAATTGATAAGGATGTTGATTTAAATACCTTTGAATTTGTTGTTGATGGGGGATTCCTAGTTCACAAAGTTGTTTGGCAAAAAGAGACAACTGTATGAACCATTTGTGATGGTTATGTTAGATTTCTGAAGACCCATATAATGGGAGAGGTTATACAGTGGTTTTTGATGGGTACACTGACACATCAGAGAGCACAAAAGCAGATGAACAGAGTCGACGATATCGACTCAGGAGATGTGTGGACATCAATGTCAGTTTGGAAAGTGAAATTAAAGTCAAACAAGAGATTTCCTTTCCAACTTTCATAACAAGAGTCAGCTGTGTTAGGATGTTGGCCGGTAAGGCCAAAAACTAACTATGCATCACGACAAAACATAAGATGCCGATGGCTTTGCACAATCGCTTAAGATTGCAGAGTCGTTCTAAATAGCAGTTGGAAGCCCGCCAGTAAATTAAAAAGGAAACAGATAAAGCTTTCACCTAGAAGCATTCACTTGTGTGTGAGTTGGAACTTAGTAAAAACGACCATAGTTAAGTATAAACACTGTCGGGTGGGTAACCATCGGGTCTAGGTATGGCTTCTCTCCACCATTTCGCAATCCTCAGTCTGCGCTGAGTGTATAAGTTTGGGTCTGTCTCGTCGTCGGAATCAGACTGGACATTACTAGGACCAGGTTGTACTTGCTCACGCTGGTATGAGGTTCGGGATGGCGGGGTGAAGGTATGAGGAACCTCCAGTTCTTCTGGTGCAGGTATGAGGTAAGTGTTAAACTGGGTATGGTTGCCCATCACTGCTCCACTGCGAGATTGCTTAGCTTCGTGTTGATAGGAGTTTAATTCGTGTTCAGCAAAGCTTACGTTCCGGCTTTCGACCACCTGGCCAGTCTCCGGAAATAGTACACGGTATCCTTTGATACGGCAGGCGTAGCCCACCAGGACGCCTTTCCTCGCTCTGCTGTCGAACTTGCTGCGATGTTGTTTCGGCACCCCGACAAAGCATACAGCACCGAATGGCTTAAGATGGGTCATCGATGGCTTATTCCCCCCATACTTCTCAAAAGGTGTCAATTTTTGGTTTCGACGGCATACCCGGTTCCAGCAATATGCTGCGTACCTCACTGCCTCAGGCCAATATTCCGCGGGAACCTTGCTAGAGTTGATAACTGTACGGGTGTATTACCAATTGTTTGGTTTACCCGTTCAGCTACCCCATTCATTTCCGGCGAATAAACGTCTGTAAATTCGTGTTTCACCCCATTTTTCCTGCAATATTCATGGAACTGTGTGTTGTCGAATTCTTTCCCATTATCGGTGCGAATGGATTTAAGTTTTGTAGATAAAAACCTCTCAGCCCGCGTAATATGATTTAAAAATACCGGGAAGGCTTCCGACTTTTCCTGGAGTGGATATATGGCGATCTTCCTAGAGAAGTCGTCGGATATACTTAAATAGTATCTCTCTCCGTCGTAACCTTCTACCGACGCAGGGCCCCATAGATCGAGATGTAAAAGATCGAGAGGTTTCTTAGATCTAGTCCCCCCAATGGGTTTGAAGCTAATACGCTTCGCCTTATTAGTACGCCTGCACGCCTCTATGTATCGTACATATCGCACCTATAGCACTAACATCATGCAACTGCCGCTACCTCCACTACTACCACTACCTCTACTACATGGTATTACTGGCTTATATATAGCCAGGCGTCGCCTCTGCGCCCTCTGGTGTCGACAGTGAGCTGCCGGAATATGCAAATTATGCATCACCGGCACGGTTACGACCATCACTACTGGGTAAAAGGTAGTGACGTCATTCCACCTGCTCTTGCTAGCTCTGACGTCAGACGTTGTTATAACGCAATTAACGAGGCGCTATCGTTCGACGGCTTGCTAAAGTAAATAGGAGAGGACTGTGAAAAAAAACACTGTTTTTCCTAACAAGTGCCCCCCCTTTACGAAAGTGAGCGTCTAGATTTCTTAAGCTGCAGAAAAATAGGATAAATACGTTCCAAGCTTCAGGTGCTGACATTGATATTGTGAAGACAGCTATCAACAAATCGCAAAATTCCTCAGTTGCTGTTATTGGAGTGGACATGGCTGTTCTCTTGGTAGACAAAACTCCAACTGATCACAACATTTTGCTGGTAAAACCTTGAAGAGGAAAGGTCAATACAAGTGTATATTCCTCACAACAGCTGCAGCAGTAGTTGAAAATGAAGGACAATGCCCAGTTGTTATTCCTACATGCATTCACAGGCTGTGGCACAACATCCGCAGCATATCGCAAGAGTAAAGTGGGTTTTGTCAAAATGTAGCAGAAGTCCAAAATCATACAGCGTGCAGCTGAGGTATTTGCCACCGGTTCTTCTTCCCCTGACTCCATTGAGACAGCTGGGATCATGAGTACTCTCTCATGGTATTTTCTCTTGCAACAGAAAAATCCCTCAACGAGTTCTGCTACAAATCATTTATGAAAGTAGCTGCAAAAATGAAGCCTGATATCTCAATTCTCCCTCTAACTGAAGGAGCTGTTAAGCAGCATGCATTCCGGATGTACCACCAAGTACACCTGTTGTTAGAGGAGGAACCTAATGGTGGGGTGCCGAATTGGGGCTGGGAGAGGAGGAATGACCAACTAGTTCCGAAACTCTCAGAGCTGGATGCTGCCCCTGATGAAATCGTAATCATTTGCAATAATATAATAAAATATATAATTATAAAAATGTGCCGTGTTTCAATTGCAGTTACCTTATTTCCATTGTTAAAGTGTTGTTATTCATCATGATAGCAAGTTACAGCAGTTAAAATGCAACAGACTCTCAACATACTCATTTCTAGAACAACATCGAAATTGAGCATACATGTTAAAAATTTTATAGCATTTTTTATACATGTTAGAAATACTATAACTTTTGATTGGTTGAACATAAAGTGGCAAAAGTCTATATCAAATTGAAGGAAATTTACTGCTCTACAACTTCGTCTGAGACAATTTTTCTGAAAAACGATCGTGGGAGGCAGTAGAAGCAAATGCTTGACAAAAACAGTGAGGAAAAAATGATTTTTTCGAAAATTATCGATTTTCAATAACGTGTATCTCGAAAACCACTGGGAATTCGACAAATATATATATATATATATTGACAATTTTATAGGAAATTTAATTAGCTTTCATTTTTATATTTAACATTTTTTTCTACAGTGAACCGTTTCCGAGATATAAGTGAAAAACCGAAAAATGGGACCTTTCCACCCCCCAGGGGTGGGGACTTTTAGTATGTTTAGCTACTAACTACTCCTAACAAAGTCCTGAAGTCAAAAATTCTCACATATTTCATGCACTCTACAATGCATTCATTCACTGGACTATACAGTTAAAAATTTGACATAATTTCCAATGCGTCAATGTAGCATGAGAATTAAATTGGGATAACATAATATTCACACAGAATAAGAAATAATGAAGATCCAGTTAAACTGCAATAAGGAAACTGTGCCTCGAT